>RJWH01001667.1:0-332419 GCA_004363575.1 Solenodon paradoxus
TAAAGGCATCCCTGGTGGACCAGCGTGGAGGCACACTTCTTTAAAATGTGGATATCTCTTGCTGGCAGGATGGTCTCAAGAGTCTTTCACAAAAGTTTTCACAACAAGAGTACGCATGGTTTGAAAATGAGCAGGGAACTTTTTGCCAGATGGATGGTAGAAATTTACACATAGTCGTATAGCCATCCCTCAGCCTCTGACTCCTATTTTTGTCAACCATTTCCTCGGCTGAACCACTCTTGAAGCCACCATAGGCCCACATTCTATGTTCCAAAAGTCTCTAGCATAAAGCAAGCTGCCTGTGAAAGACGTGAACTATGTGCTCGAAACAACATCCGACAGGGAGCAAGAATATCACCACAGGTGTCAAGTGTGGTGTCGGCCAGACCCCATTCGAACACCCCGTTGTGAACGTCACTGAAATGTGCGGAGCCCCCTACTCATCTTCATCTGTACTTTCTTCAAATGGGTAGCAGCCTTCTCAACACATACAGAAAAAAGCCCACGAGGTGGCCCGACTCTTGCTAAAAGAAATCATCCTCCATTTTGGAATTTCAGTCACCATCAAATCTGACAACAGGCCAGCATTTGGGTTGGGGTGGTACAGACGGTGGCAAAAAGGCTGGAAATTACTTCAAAGTTCACATGCAGCCTATTGGCCCCAAAGCTCTGGAAAGTTAGAATGGATGAACCAAACCCTGAAGTTATAGTTAGGTAAATTATGCCAAGAAACCCATTTATAGTGGGATCAATTATTACCAAGAGCATTACTCAGGATTAGGTCAAGCCCCACAGAACAAACTGATTTCTCTCCATTTGAGGTTTTTATGGGTGGCCATCTCCTGTGCTTAAGGGGATTAAAGGAACCTTGAAAGAACTGGGTAATCTTATACTAAGACAAGAGTTACAGGCCCTTGGTTCAACTCTCTCAGCCATTAATAACTGGGTAAGAGAGAGGCTTCCCATAAGTCTAACCACCTCTACTCATCAATTCAAGCCAGGGAATGCTGTCTGGGTAAAAGAATGGAATGTACAGCCCCTAAAACCTCATTGGAGCGGCCTATTCATTGTCATGTCACCCACTCTACCGCAGTCAAGGTAGCAGATAGTTCCCTGGATTCATCACAGCCCGGTGATGAATCACATCACAGTCCCTTGAGTGGACATGCATTTCTGATCCGGACCATCCCTGCAAGGTGACAACCAAGAACAACCGCATATCCCCTTGACTGACCCTGGACCCTGTCCTCCCAGAACTGGCAGGGGGCCATGGACAATGAGACAGCAGCCTGCTCTAGTCACTCCTCAGGCTGACTAGTCTATGCATGGCAGGAGAATCAGAGGATCGGTGACTTACAACCTGAGGGGCATAATTCAGCTGTGTGCCCTGTCATTTCTGGCAGGTGTTACATTTTTGCCCTGCCCATGGAAGAGTCGAGAGCTAAAAACTTTAACCAGTGTATCCAAATAACTCAGTCAGGAAATATTCTTTCAAACCTTAATTTTTCACACCCATTATTCATGCCAAGAAAAAAATATGGGGTCATGCGAGTACAACAAAACTCTACCTGTTCCCATAAAGGCCAATACACCTGTTTCAACCCACCTTATCAACCCTGAGAGAAATGGTTAGAAGTTATGAGCTGCCACAAAGGGGGTACTTTAATTAACAGTACCCAGGTTTTTAACCCCTCAAAACCAGTGTCCAAGTTATTTGATGTGTGTGCAGCCATAGCTAAAATGGATGAGGATACCTATATACTTGTAAAAACTTAAGAAAAACTGCTGCACACATAATGTTGACATGGCAGTACAAACCCTTAAACCAAGATGATGTTCTCTGACCCTGTGAGGATCTGAGCATCAAACGGTTGAGGGGTGGGGGAATGTGATAGGAGGGACTTGGAAAACTACAGGATTAATATAACAAGGGAGACGGGCTTGACAAGCATGGGCTGTTCTGCAGAGCAATGTAACTAGTAGAAACTTTTGTAACCATAAATGAAAGAAATACTATACTGCCTGTGTAGGATGCTGGCTGAAAAGCATAAAAGATAGAGCCCCAGTGCAATCAGGGCTCAGCCTTTGGATGCGAATCCGCTGAACCACTGCTAGCAGGACAAGTAAACTTTGCTTCCTGATAAAGCCTTGGTGTCCCCTTTCCTTGTTAAGGGGACCTGCAACAATATTGCTTATCTTTAAACATTATAATATGACCATAAATTAACCTTTTTTAAAAAAACTAGAGGTTTTCAATCCAAAGGAGAAGAAAAATATAAAACAAGGCCTAATTTGATTTTGCAGTTTCCATGAAGCTGTTTTCCACCTTTTTAATTTTCATTGTGTACATATATTTACTTACACTGAATCATCAGAATGCTCAAATATAAATCCTTACTGGAGAATGTAAACATGAGAGTCCTTCATCCAGATTTTATATAAAGCTAAGTAGAGAGGGTTGATTTATAAATGATTCTTTGCCTACTTAAGTCTATTCGTTTTCAGTTTTTATTTTGGACAGAGGCGAACTAACAAGAAGGGTCTAATGTTGCCCATTTTTTGCCCCCACGTAACATTGCCTTAATTAAATAGGAGCTTAGGATTTGTTTTCAGCTTTAGTCTGAGATGACACAAACGTGTGATGGAACATCTAGTAGGGATTAGTACCACATTTCCAACACTAACAGGATCACCTTTACTTGCAAGTTACTCTGTTGTCAGAGCCATGACTGGTGAGACTTCTTTTACTTCTTTCTGAATTGCCAACCCTGGTTAATTCTTTGATTCCTTTTGTATATAGGGAGGTGGATGGGTTTGATCCAGTGACCCCACCACTTACCTCCACTTGGAACACAGGTTTTCATTGTCCCACTCATTTCCTTAGGGATATTTGGTGAACTCTGGCCAACCAGCATAGACAGCTTTGTATGTGCAGGATTTCCTTCTAGAAATGCTAAAATCTGCTGCTCTCAGAAGTGTGGAGGAATTATTACCTGAACGGGCATCATCTAGGAATCCCAGGATTTGGTGCATCCAGCCTTCTTGCCGAAGGTAGGACCATCTGAACGTTGTGTTTTTTCCTGTTTCTCAGATCTCTGTTAAACTCCAGTCTCCATCTGTAGTAACTAGTTTGGAGTGTTGTAACATATGCCTTCCAATACCATTTACATCATCTTTTGTAATTTTTTTATCATATAATCAAGATTTCAACCCCTGCTTTCTTATTGCTCTAATTTACCTCCTAAATCCTTTTTTATTGTTTTATTTTTTGCTTTGCACGGTCATATTAAATATTCTTCAATTTTGTAACTGTTGCTTTATGTAATAGAATACTTTTGAGATAGAAAATATTTTATCCACATTCTATACCATAAAATATTCAGATGAGGTCTGTATTTTTCCAATATTATTTTTTTAGTCATCAAGGTTTCTAGTCACAAAAGTTCTTATTCTGTCAACTTTGCCCTCTTCTGTTCCTTTATAGATGATTTTGACATGGAGTTGGGGAGGGTAAAGTCATGTCTTTTTTCTTCTTTTATTTCTTCAGAATTCTTAAGTTTTCTAAATTATTTCTTTGCTTTCACACTCACCAAGAGACACCACTTCTGCTTCTCTTACAGAAAGACTGCTTTTCCAAGGTTTCCTACCTCTCATCTTACATTTTTCCTTTCCTGGTGTTGTAAACTGTAAGTATCAAACTATGTTAAGTATTTTGGAATGTATTGTTCCAATTTGATATTCCTGGGTTGATTATGTCTGTGTTTAATCTATGTCCTCTGTTCTTCTCCTTTTCACTGAATATTTAAAGGACTACTTTCCCTAGCCAGAAGGAGGCTGCACAAGTGCTCTTTAGAATTTCTTTTCTCTACTTATAGATAATTCAAAGGCTGCAATACTTTGTGTCTCTGGAGATGCTAAAAGGTATGGGTCTTTTATGGGAGATTTGGGTAATATTAGGTAACCACATTTACAATATGACACTGGTGTTTTGCTACATATGTATTTAAGTACTTTTTAATTTATTTTTAAATACATTTTCGATTCTTACTCTAAAGTGTATTTCATATGAACCAGTAAAAATTTGTATGGAAGATTTCTAAGTTCTCAGTGAAATAGCATTCTAAAATATTAACCTTAGGTACCTATGTTCCCCATGTATGCATTTGCTCTTTTGCAGCAACCTCTGTGCTGTTCATTGGTGTCTGAACCAACAGCTGTGGCCCATAATTGCTGAAAAAAATGTAATTCTAACAATTTTGATGCTATACTAACAAAAAACATACAAAGAGTGCTCAATTCTATTTTACACCACACGTTTTACTATAGACAGAAGCTTCTCAAGGAAAATGGTTCAGAAAACTTCAAAGGTAAGGAAATATTAGAGTTACTGGCCAGTACTTTAGGAAGGTGTCTTACTACAGTGTTTACAATGTCAGTTCCTCTCCCAGTCATGAGGTAAATTCAGTCACAATTTCTTCTACTTACATATGGCAATATTTTTGTCCATTTAAAATCCAGATAAATTGCATTGATTGCAATCCTTTAGATTAGATATAATTTATCTTAATTGAATATGAATTTGAAATGGAATGAATAACCATATTTTAAGTCATGTAAGACTGGATATATCAAAAGGGATTAAAAAATAAAAAACAGTTGGTAGAAATAACTTGGTATAAAGAAAGCCTTTCCCATACCAAAGATTACAAAGATAATTTCAGGATAAGGAAAGCAGACTAGTGGTAAGAGGCGGGGGAAGGATAATAAAAATTTAGCTCATCAGATGATCCTGGGCTCAGTGTAAGGAGTAATGAAATTATTGCAGTTGCGTAAAAAGAGAAAAAAAAGAAAGAAAAAGAAAAAGAAACTACACCTTACCCACTGTGACCTGAATCCTCCATTCAAGCCTGCACTTGCCATGCTGATGCCTTGCAATAATAGAGAAAATATCAATGGGACAATTTTTGCATAGATTACTTTCTGAAATTAAATATCATCCACCATAATTGGCACCTTCTGTGTCCTCATTGTTCTTGCAAATGTAATGAATGTTTGAGTTCTCAGAGTGGAAAAACAGCAGATAGGAGTCTGGACACTTTATTGGGTGATGATGTAAAAAGTAACAAATTCAGTGCGCCCTTGGAACTCAAGCAGCTGAGTCAGCTAAGGGGTGGGCCAAGGACCTGGGACTGAGGATTTTAAAAAAATTACTATTTGAACCCATTTGTATGGCTAAATGGAAACAGTTGAGATGCATCCTGGAAAAAATTATGAAAAGACTGTCCTTGATTCATTATAGAGAAAACCACTCCAAACAGAAAAACACAAAGTGAACAAAAAAAACAACTACAAAGGCACGGAAGAAATTGCCATATGGCAGGAGGACAAAAATATGGGATTACTGGGAAAGAAAACTATTGATTTTCAATAAAGCGTATCTATACTATTAAAATTTAAATTTAAATACATAATTTAGAAGTCATGTAGACAACAAAACCAAAACATTTCCAATATTCAGAAACTACAATGTGTTTTCTTAGTCTAAGTTAAACATTAGAAAGGTGTTATATTCTATACTGCATTTTTCATAACTTAAGAGTATTTTCCTAAGTCAATCACAGGAGAATGTGAAGAGTTCAGTTCCCCCTAAACACTTGTGCTTGGGTCATGTATTATGCAGTTCTTTGGATTTACATTTTGAAGGAATGGAAATCTATAATGAAAAATAAAATTGCAACAGGTAAGGAAAGGAAATGAGAAAGTTCAAAAATTTTAGTAAATAATAGAACTTTTCAAAGCATTGCAATGATAATAATATTGAATCATTACATATTTTCATTCAATAGTCACTGTTTTCATGATTTCAAAGTATAAATTTACAAAAACTCAGTTGTTACCACAATAATTAATAGCAATAGAACCCTGAAATTTCTATCTTTTGTGTCTGCATTTAATGGCTTTAATATTGACAGATGTTGCTTCTATATTTTTTAAGAGATATATTGGCTAAAAAATTATAGCATAATATTTGTCACTACATGATGCTGCAAATCCCATACTTATAAATGAAAATAATATTCAAAGTTTATAAATGAACACATGACATTTGAAATGAGAAGATGTAAATATGAGGTCCACCAGATTAAAGAAAACGAGGCAATCTTCCTTCAATAATTTTTTTTAACACAGAAACTGAAGTTCTTAGAAGTAAAACCAGCAAGAGAAACTGTTCTCCAAGGCTCAAGTCAAAATCACTTTAATGGTCACAATTATGCTAATTTCCATATCCGCTACACATTATATTCAAAATTCACGACAAAAAATAATAGGTTCAATTAAAGAAATGAAAATTAAAAAGTTGTTTAGTTGGCTCTTGAATAAAAATAATAACCTATATCATGTTTTAATATACTCTTAAAAGTCCCTTACATTTTGCTTGCATTTATCTTGATTTTTATTTTATAATGTAAATCCTTATGAAATTTTATGTATGTTTTATAATAGTGGATCCAATGTATAAGAAATTAATAAGTCATTTTTCAAATATCAATAAGCTATCCGTTGCTATCTGATTAAAGACATGAATCAAAGTATTCAGCTTGCTTAGTATGTTTCCCGAAGTCTAAGAAAATATAGCAAACAATGATTTCAATATAGAAGTGATGCACAGTCAATGCAATTTACTTTTACATTAAGGAATTTCAAAATGAAACTATTCTATAATTAGTAAGTAAGGCAATATTGTTAACTATAATATTCCATTATGATTCTGTATGAAAAAAAAAGAGAAACTATTTAGTCCACCATCAACACTAAAATTTTCCGGAGTAGAACGTACCTTCCTGGAGTTGCATGGTGTGTCCTGGAGAAATTGTTGACTGAGTACTTTGCTTGGTAAATAATAAAATAAATTATTAGAGTTGTACTTAATTAGATGCAGGTTGATGAAATGATAGCACGTTATGCATTAGTAAAATGAAACCTTTATTGCTAAATGGTTTCATCAGAGTTTTGATCTCTCTCTAGGCTTGTCTAAAAAGACTTAGTTTTCAACAGACTACCCAAAGTAACCACCAACAAAATGTAAGTTACTCCTAAGATCCCAGAAATCAATTTCCTTAAAGAGATCTGAATATCTATAGAGAAAAACAGGTAGGATAATGGCTTTTAAACAAATTTAAGAATTGAATAAACCAAATCAAACAAAAATGACTTTTAGTCTATAAAATTAAATAAGTGGTCCCCAGAAGGGAAGGGGAAGTAAGGATGGACAAATCAGACAAAAGAGGTTAATTAGAGGGTGAAGTATAGAATGAGAATGATGGTTGTTAAAGTAATGCTTTGTATACAGATGTTGATTTATGATGATGCATACCTAAAATCTTCTTAATGTTATTGGGCAATCTCCCTTCAATAATTTTTTTAAACCCAGAAACAGAAGTTCTTAGAAGTAAAACCAGCAAGAGAAACACTGTTATGAGGACATTTCTTTCAGAACCACCAGTACTGACCCTTTTGGCTGCTATACTTCTTTATTCTTCAGTAAAATTGCCCATCCCTTTTCTTTTTTACTAGCTCTGCCTTGATAACATGATTTGACTGTTTACTTTTGCAAAGCCTTTAAGATCTGTAGTAAAAAAAAATCAAAACACAGAGTTCCATTTGATGGACTCACATAGCAGCCATTTACTTTTATCTTCTCAAACATCACAAGATAGTATGATTCATATTCGGTATATGAGAAAATTTAGGATCAATTAATAGTGTTATTTTTTTAAGACCCAGAGTTTTTTAAATTATTATTTAGTATAATTCACCAATGAAGGCATATAGGCCTGCAGATTTTCTTGCATAAATTTTCTAAACAACAAATTCACTTTTATTTTTTACTATCTGTAGGATTTTTTAGATAATAAAATCTTTTTTCTTAAATTTTTTTCTTTTATTTTATTAACATAACTATCATAATATAATTTTATATATATATAGCATAATAGACAAAACAAGAAAAAGGAAAATAGTCCTCCATTTAACATATTCGGTCATTGTGAAAATAATACTTGAGACTGAGCTCACCTTCTAATGTCAATGCATTCTCTGCTTTGAGAGAAACATGAAGTTTTCAAAACTTTGGGAGATAATATAGGGACAAGAAGACACAGCATACTCTGGATCTTATGTGATGGGAATATCCCCAATAAACGTATGGGTAATAACTTGGAGACCTGGACTTCTTTTGCAGTACATCGAATTATGATACATAAGAAATCTTTTTCTTATACCCAAAATGACTTCTTTATAGATATTTTTCCCAAAGCAGTTCAACATTAGATTATACATTAACATTAGACAGTCCCAAGGAGTATTTTCATTAACCTTATGTCCATTGTGTCAAACTGATATTCCGGGTGTTTTTTTGATGTCACAAAACTAATAAAAGAGTTTTAACACTTTTAAGCATCAACATTGCTATAAGACATTCTCTATTTCTATGCCAGAATTATGTCACTCGTTATTTAACCTGGTAAATTCAATTATCATTTAGAATTCAGAATTTCCCCTCTCAAAAACCACTCTTTAAACCTGTTGGGGAAATGTCACAAAATAATTACTGCTATAGAATAATCTGAAAATTAAAATTAAGTGGAAAAGCTAAAAATGACTACTCTCTCCCTTAAAGCAATACCTTGAATTAACTATACTCATGAGATAGCTTTTCTAGTCGTTTAACTTTACGAGTGGATCACACATACCTGCCATGAGAAACGTTGTTCCAAGGCGGGTGCAGATTAGGTGTGATGTGTGCGTCTTTAAGAATGACGTTGGATCACGGAGTTGAGCTGGAGGCTAAGGAATCTGAGAGTTGTGTAAGACAAATTTTTTAAATTGTATCTATAACTGATATTCATAAATCACCTATTGGTGAGATATACATGCATAGTACGAAAAGAAGCAAAAAAGGGACAAAAAAAAAAAAAACTTCTAAAATGTTCTGGAACCACAATACAGGAAATTCTTAGTGTACTTGTATAACGGACTCTGACTATCATAAAGAAGATGAGAGTAGTTTTTTAATGTTTGAAAATTAAAAAAAATGTTTTTAAAGGCAAGTTGCAGGCAGGAATGAAGGAGAGCCAAGGTCCCTGGGATATATGTGGACTGCGCCGAAACTCTGCTAGACCAGGGTGCACCATAAAAATTGCTTTTAAATATTATTTGTAAAATAAGGAAAGTGATAGGCAAAACAAAGAAAATGTATTTAATAAATAAAATTCCAGATTTTTCCTCTTTAAGTAATGAGAAATATTCATTATTTACCAATTCTTAAACACAGGTAAAAGTTCTTGGCATACATAAGCTCACTTATTTCTGAAAATGTCTTAATAATAAAGCTACAAAAAATACTCATTTTTACCAATTCTTAAACTAAGGCATAGTAGAGCTAAGTAACTTACCCAATATCACTTAAGTTGAAACCCAGGCAATCTTTCTCCATAACACACATGCAATTTATGCTAAATTAAGCCTATCTCTCTGTGTATGTGTAGTTTGTGGATTTTTATTTCTTTTCTTTGGCACAGAGTGGTTGGTACTTTCATCTCTCATTCTGTACTTCTGATCCCTGCCTGCTTAACTCAGCTATGGAAAGCTAAGTCGAAATGGTAGAATTAGAGTGACTTCCCATTACTGCTACACACACACACACACACACACACACACACACACACACACACACACACCCCTATGTTCTGCAACTGCTTCAGTTGGTATAATATCACAATTCACAATTCTTTGCCTTATTCACATTAACCTTAAATTAAATTAACTTCTTTCAACACTTGACCCTCCAATTTTTTCCCCCTCAGCATAAGAGTTATTTTATTAGGGGAAATTTCAGAGTTGGAATGAATAATCTTGAGAGAGGGGAATTAGATCTATAATTATCTAAAAATCTATAATTATCTAAAAATACAATCTACCATTCTTCCCCATTTAAAACAGATTTTTAGTTATATTTTGTTGTTTATGTTGTCATTTGTAAACATTATAGTGTGAAACTTTTGAGTAAAAGACGGAGGACTGATTTGATTTCTCAGTTTCCATTAAGTTAAATTTTCTACCTTTTTAATTTTCATTTTATACATGAACTGTTTTCACTGAACCACCAAAATTGCTCAAATATAAATCCTCACTGAAGAATGCAAACATGAGAATATCTTTATTCAGAGTTTATGCAAATCTAAATTGAGGGAAGTGATTTACAAATGTAAATGATTCTTTGCATACTTGAAGTCTGTTCTTTTTCAGTTTTTATTTTGGATGAAGCTGAACTAGCAAAATGGGCCTCATGTTGCTCATTTTTGCCCTCACGTAAAATTGCCTTAAGATTTTTAACAATTTGTGACAGACTATATATTTCTAACACTACCACGATCACCTTTAGTTCTCAGAACTGTTCTTGGTGGGACTTACATCCCTCTTCCTTTAATTCTTTTTGAACTGCCAATCCTGGTTGATTCTTTGATTTCTTTTGTACATAGAGAGTTGGGTGGGTTTGATCCAGAATCCCCACCTCTTACCTCCACTTGGAACAGAGATTTTAATTGCCCTACCCGTGTCCCTGGGGATATTTGGTGCACTCTGGCCAACCAGTATACGCAACTTTGTGTGTGCAGACTTTCCTTCTAGAAATGCTAAAATCTTTTCTGCACTTAGAAATGTGGAGGAATATCACATGAATGGGCCTCACCAAGGAATCCCAGGATTTGGTTCATCTAGCCTTCTTGCCTAAAAAAAGTCTGAACATTATGTTTTGCTTGCCCTGTTCCTTATAATTTACATTAAACTTCAAATTATTCCCCTTTAAGATAAAGAAAGAACACCATGAGAAAGGAAAAAAAGGATTCTGACCTGCTATGATTGCTTAAGGACCTGGATTTGCATTCTTGGACTGGGAGTCCAGCCAAGATGAGAAACTAAATAAAATAAATAAAACACTTCCTCCTCTCTCTTCCTGCTTGCACCTTTCCTTTAAAAAAAATTCTTATCTATGGAATGATATTTAGCAGGCTTTACTATATTGTCTAAATTTTTTATGCTTAAAAAAAGATAAGCTGGACTCTGTAGTTTATGAACATAGTTTTCTGGAAATTACCTCATAAACTGTACAACTATCTGAGTATAAGACAGACATGTGTCATGATAAAAGCATTTTAATTTGTGTATATAAAGCGGCCACATAATTGTTTTTGAGATCTCACCTGCTAGTCTTTGATCAATTTGTCCTGAGGTAGAAACAAAAGACCTGGGAGATGCATTGGTTGAACCAGATACTCCCAGCTTTGTCTGCACCTCAAATTAGTGTAGCAATGATATTACTAGCAAAACTAGAGGCTAATGAAATCTCTGATGGTTCTTGTGACACTAATTTAATAACCCAGTTCTTTGTGCTGTCTTCTGAAGGAACTGGTAAACTTTGTACATACAGATGATGATAAATGAAGAAAGATATGTATGTAAAAGGTGTTCCCCATTCCCAAGATTAAAATAATTCTCCTGACCTGAAGCAAAAGAAAATCAGCTAATGATGTAATGTGGAAGAGAGTAAGAAGATAAAAGATAGAGGTCAAAAGGCAGAGCTGGGTGCTACTGGGAGGAAGGAATTTACCTGGAGAAAAGAGGCTACATTGGTGACTCTGTGTGACACTCAGAATAGCACTTCCCCTAATTAGTATCTTTAATCATTTGGGGAATCGCGTAAATATCTGAAGTCAACTCACCCTCTATGGAGGAAGTATCATTCATTTCTGGCTCCCAAGGGATAACCTCGCTATTCTTCTTATCACTATCTGGAGATAATGTCCCCTTCACATCCTATTTAACACTGCCAGATAATCCTATTTCTTGCAACATCCAATAATCCTTGTACACCAGAAAACAAAATTATTTCTGCTGCTGCTGCTGCTACTACGACGATGACGACGGCGACTGCTACTACTACTAATAATAATAATAAACTTAAAAACAGATGGAACCCTAAGGTGAAATGCATATGAATATTTCTGAATCTTGGTTTGGTGACACAAAAGAAGTCCCAGATTATTCCTGAGCTGGAAAAGTAGCACCTCTCCATACTTTCACAGAGAAAGCTAATAAAAGGAAAAATAGAATGAGAATCAGTTGCCCCAGGAGAGAGACCAGGATGGGGACAAAAAAAAAAAAAATAGAACTGTTGATTTTCATAATAAACCCTTTTTATTGTGTTTTGTATTGTTTTTTTGTTTGTTTGTTTTTGTTTTCTTTTAAGGAAACACTCAGAGAGAAATGAAGGCGAGCAGAGGCAGGCAAGAAAACAGAGGGGAAAGAAGTATTTAATTTATTTAGTTGTTTTATTTGGTGGTTTCCCCTAGGACATGAACCCAGATACTTAGAATGTGTGTAGACTGAGCTCATCAAAGGCAGCTGACCAAGCTGCCACTCTATCAGGACACGCTATATTACGAATTTTCAAGACTGCACATGTTTTGTTTTACCAATAACAAAAAACTACAAAAAAAAGAATGAAAACAAAAAAATAGAAAATTAAGCAAAAAAATGCAAATCTCCAAGAAGCATAGCTCATAATTTACTTCTCTTCAAATATTTTGAAAGATCGTATTTTCTAATCTGCATCACATAATTTTAATTCATCTCTCCTAATTCTCACCTTATTCAAGACTGAAAAGATGGTCACATTCTCCATATGACAAATAAATAAAGGGATTTCTTTACTCTGCATTGGTACAGTGTATGGTGAAGTGATATGATCATATCATATATGACTCAGTTCTAATGTAAGTGATGGAAAGATACAATTGGATCCAAAATAAGAATATCAATCTGAATTTCTTAATATATATGTGTAGCATTATGATAACAATGAATTTTATAACATATGACACACAATATTTAGGGAAAGGGTTTTTTTTTTTTATCAGAAACAAAGGACTAATGATTCCTTTATGGATGGAGGCGTACAAGCAAAAATACCCCAGAGAAAGAGTAAAAAATCTTGAATTAAAGTGACTAAATCATAAGTATTGGGGAGGTGGATGGTGAAGCCCAAGCAATAGCTGTGTGAACAGTGGTTTTAAAGCAAGAGGCTCAATTCAAGTTTAATAAAATATATTAAAATCAGGACACTTAAAATATTTTTCATCTTTACATTTCAAAGTTTATCAGCAAAAATATAAATCATCTAGAATTTAAACATTTATTACACAGAGATAAGATATTGTTACATTTCACTGTCTTCTAGAAGTAGAGAATAAGCATGATTTGTTAAAATGTAAGAGGTTCTATTTTTGTCAGAATAGACTTGAATTATCCCTAAAAGTTAAATAAGCTGTTTCTTACAAATATACTTATTTTCATTTTGTAACATTCCTCTTTTCCTACATTGTACATCTGTAAAGAATAATGAGAGATATATGTGTATAACTGTGTGTGTACACAGACTGGGGTACACAAGTGAACCCCAGTCTAAAATCTGTAAGGACACAGGAATATTTTCTTTGAACCTACTGGACTGGTCTGGATGGAGAGGAGTATTATCTCGTTTTCTTTCTTTCTTGTCTCATATTTCATGTGAGACATAAACATAAAATGTTTGTTTACGGCAAACATAAAATAAATCCAGTTCCCTACAGCTCTGAAAACACAGAGACTCATATGCTTATTTTTGCCTGTGCAGTTCCGGCACCATGCATCTTGAATAAAGTAAAAGCACGCAATTGGACTTAGCCATTCGACCTCAACAACCAATTTTATTTTCTTTCTCTTTTTGCCCATTCATTTATAGAATGTAAATCACCACCAAGCTGCAACCATCTGATAAGTCAGTGTATAACTGTGTTAAGTAACATTTCCTTCCTAATAAATGGTAGGACCCATCTCGTGACATCTGAATGCAGTGAAGATTTTTAAATAAAGCACACGCTGTGTCCTACAGCTTGTATAGTCAGTCAGTACAGGTTGTGAATTTAGTCATAGTAAGATTTTCTTTCTTAAGAATTAATGGACTCATTTTTATATTGTAACTCTGAGTGTATCCATATGTTATTTCAGAGATGTTGAAAAAAGCCACATCATTTTAAAACCAATGACAGAAATGAGTTTAAATTATTGTGATTCAAAGAGGTTTAAGTGGTTGTTGAATGAATAAGATTATCATTTTACTCTATTTGAAACTGTTAGAATCATGATTGCCTATTTTATCTCTAATCACCTAAAGCACAAAACAGAAATGCAATAAGTCTATATAAATCACTATTTAAATAAAGTGTCTCTTACATAAGAACATAGAATTACATATATTTCAGCTATGATTAAGACCATTTTCGCAGAAACATATCTTGATAGAAAGCACTTCTCCTTATGCTATTAGCTTTATGACAAAAAGGAAACTTTCACCTATAATACCTCTCTCTGACAAACCCCTGTCGAAAATCTGTCAGTTAAAACTGCATGTATAAAATGATACTATAATGCAAAAACAACTATGAAATATTTAAAATATATAATATAATTGCAGAAATACTGGGTAATACATCAGAGACTAAATTAAAACAACGTGTTGAATAAGAAATGACAATCATCATCTCGGCTAATGGTAAATATTTCCTTATCTGATTGGTATTACAAGTTGAACACCTCTACTCCTTAAAGAAAGCCAGAGCAAGACTCACTCAACTACTGAAAAAGATGAAATCCTGCTATTTTTTACAACATGGATGGAACTAGAGGGAATAATGCTTAGTGAGATAAGTCAAAATGAGAAAGACAAACCTGGCATGATGATTTTGCTCATACATGATATAAAGAGAAACCAAGCAAATGAACCAAATCAAACAAAAATAAATTTTTAGTTTAAAAAATCAAATTAGTGGTTGCCAGAAGGGAAGGGGTGGCATTAAGCAAGTTGTGTAAAAGGAATTATTTATATGGTGAAAGATAGAATCGGACGATGGATGGTAAAGTCAATGTAATATATACAGATACTCAGTAAAACAGTGGGATGTCAAAATACTTCAACAGGATTAAATGTGCTTGAACACTTAAAGTATATGAGGCATACATATTAAGCACCAGAATGGATATATATGTGTGTCCTCAATAAAAGCTAAAATTCTCTCATTGAACCAAAACTCATTAAAATGCAAAGTGGTAAACAAAAGTTTCAGTCATTTATCTTGCCTTTTATTTAACAACCATACTTCATTATAACAAAATAATTGATAGTGATTTTTTCTAATATAAAAACAGATTATGTGAATGTGGTTATATGAATTTATATATGTGATAAAATTGTGCAAAATTACATGCATACATACACACATACATGCACACACAGGCAAATGAATACATGTAAAACTAGTGAATCTTACTAAGGTCCAAATTGTACTTATGTCAGTGTGTTGAGTTTTGATATTATAATCTAGTCACATAAGATATTACTACTGGGGAAAACTGAGTTAATACTACAAGGAAATTCTCTGAATATTTGCAGCGTTCATTTCAAAATAAAATGAAAAAAAGAAAAAGAAAGAAACAGTGGTAAACGGAAGACAGTGTATTTATCCCTTTGGTATTAACTACAGCTATTTTCATTTTCCTTTTCCTTCTTGCATGTCTCAGCAACATTGTTGGTTCTCTATTAAATTTAAACTCTGTTATGTTCTTTAACAAAACATTATGCCATATCAGAAATGGTTAAGTTCAGAGATGAGAGGTATGTGAAATGTTTTCAAATAAAAGTTCATGAATGTCATTGATTATCTATTTTAATATTCTTTCTTGCTGAATCTGGATTTGAAGAATTCTCACTGCAACATAACAGTACATATTCTAAAGTTGGCATAATTGAACAATATAAAGTTCAGATTTTTATAAAAAGAACAAAAGCTTATAGGAAATTTTATAATAAATATACATGGCTTTTAAATATTAAGATACACAGATAAATAACATCGATGTGGCAACCAATTCCATATCTGGTTCAAAAATAACTTACCCAGACTTAAATGAGAAAAAACATAGCAAATTAATTGTTTTGGGGATGTTTATATCTTTTTTGGGGGGGCATTTGACACTGTCTGAGAGTGATTGCATAAAATGAAATGTCTACCAAGAAAAAGAAGAATCCAAATAATGCTACCAAATTGGTAGCACATATTTTAGGTAAAACATTGGCATTCTTTGATTTTATAGAGTAGAAAGAGGTTTATAAAGCAAGAGTGTAGAAAACATGTAACTTATTTCAAAATGTCTTCATATCAATCTTTCATGCTCATTTCCTCTAGTAAATAAATTCTACCACATGGGACTGAACTGAGGTGCTAGGAACCTCAGGCAAGAGCTGCAGAGCTCGCTGCTGCAGTTGTGGCCTATCAACACCCACACAGCTGGAAAGTTTCTCTGTGGTGAATGATTGGATGAGACTTTGGGTTCTCACTTTGAAAGAACACCAAAGGTGACAACTGACTCTAAAGCTCAAGTACTTTTACTAAATACCTTTGAAAGGGTAGAATGCCTTTTTTGACCTTTAGGCAAAAGTATGTACATTGTAAAGCTCTATGATTAGTACTTGTTGATGAAACTTGGACATAAAGAAAAGACTAGGACACTAAAAGTATTCCATAAGAATATTGAAACACATTAGTACACCAAAAGGGATTATTCAGATCAGTAGAAATCATGCCTGTATTGTAAAATATTGCATTATATAATTGCATATATATATATATATATATGTCTATCTGTAAATATACACACATACTTAACTATGTACTGTCTAATTGTTCTTATGTTATAAGATGTATTTGTATCATTTTATATTATAATTTTTGTTCCTTTACATTCTATTGTTTTTTTATTTTATTTAAAGATAATTAGACACAGAATAATAAGTCAGGACTCTTTTGTTCAATATGTACTTGTTTTTATATAAGAAAATCAGTATCTCTTATTATAACTTGTTAATTCTAAATGAATCAACTATAGTTTAGGATAAATTATCTTTCTTCCCATTTTACCTGTGCTATGTCTGTTGTAATTAGTGAGTTCAACATATTTTTGTTTTCATTTTTCTTTTTAAGTGAGATGCACCAATTATAGGTAAAATCATGGTATTCAAATGTCAGTGAAAACAAACACTTCTGTGGAAAAGTTGATCAAAGAGTTTTATTCATTCAGATATTTGGATTCAAATCCAGGGTCAGAGATCAAAGAGAGGGGTGGTGATCTAAGAAGCTGCACCCAATTTCAGGCAGTTTGACTACAGCTTTTATACATTTCCAGTAAGTAGAAATGAAAGGTTATCTGAATTATTCCACATCAAAGCCTAAGTCAAGTGTGGAGTTTTATATTATACTGTCTAATATTTCTGATTAAAAATAAGAGGGAAGGCACTGTATTATCAATGGCTTTATTAACTTCTATGGTTACATTTTATCTATGTATAAGGAGAAGTGAGAACAGGTTGCTAACTTAGTACCTATTCTAAGAATGTCTCTACATATGTGGGAGAATTGATTCTATTTTAAGCAGCAAGGTTGTTGCACCCTCAACACAACCAAGGAATAGCTGGGGAATTGCACAGGTGCTGGTGATGGCAGACAATGTGGCACTGATAGGGGGCCTGCTAACTTATCATATCAATCACAAGTCCTCCTTGCCTCAGTTGAAAAAAAAAAAAAAGTTCAATCCATTATCTTTTTGTCTCTCCCAACTAATTTTAACTGTAACTAAACTATTAATGTATTAGATTCTTCAATTTTATTATTAACTGATTTTATTGGGTGGCTAGGTTTCATGGGTACCAGTTACAATTACATGATATGAATTACAATTCTTTCTTCTAGTCACTTGTAAGATAGCATGGGGGTGGGTTTTGCTCTTCAGTCTCTTCAGCTGCAGACTACACAGTGTCTTCATGGCTGATTCAAATCTGGGTAGTGCCTCAATGTCCTGAGACTGTTCACTGACTAACTTCCTTCCACATAAACTTCTCATCGAAGTGAGCCTAGAGCAGTTCAATGAGTAACACAGGCACAGGCTTGGCCTCATTGCAGAAATAAGCACCACCATGTTTTAGCTTGGTGAGTGAATTCTACTACACTTGCATTTCATAATTTATGATGTTATAATGTTTAACTCATTGGTTCGAGGATGACTAAATAAGAATGAATTTAAATCATAGGGCTTAGTGCAAAATACTGTGATCAACTACAAAAGATAGATGATGTTTTATAATTATGATTGGGAGTGGGATAAAACGGACAAGGTAAGCGCTAGAACAGCATAGAATACAAAAATAGAAAGATCACTAAATACAGAGAAGTATACATTACCAATGCCTCCTTTTCATTACAGAATGTGGAATTCTGTAGTTTGCTGTTATCTTGAGTTTTATCTCAGGTGAAAAAGGTTTTCCCACATATCATGGTCATTTCCCTTTCTCTAACAAATTTCTCAGAAAACAAAAATTGAAGTCATTCAATGGGGATTTATGCTCACTGATGCATAAACTACTTCTTATAACAAATTTTGCAGTTCCAGGAACTCTTGAAAATATAGAGGACATGAAACTCTATATAGGAAAATTAAAGCAAGGGACAGCAGGTTCATAGTGAGACAAATTAAGAATCTGAGAACAGGAGTTACAAGAATAAGAACTACAGAGAGGGTAGAAGAGTACACTTTACTTCTGTTGCTGCCGTTGTGTAGATTTGGGGAACAATCTTTTCGTGTTTGTTTTTTGTTTTGACACTAATGAAGTAATAAGGAAACTCAAAGACCAAGATAAGAGTTTAGTTTCTCTCTTTTTATTGAAATGTGATCCATTAATGTGCTTTTTCCAGTGCTACTGGTATTTTCTTTAAATGAATTTCAACTTAATTAAAAATGTTTATAAAATATTAATGTGCATTATAAAAGGATATATAATGCTTAAAAGTATAAAAAAGACAAAAAACTTAAACTAGAGCCTAGTCATTCTAATAATCTAATATAACCATTCAAATGGAGAGTCATACTATGCTACAATTTATTGTTGATAATACTGGGAGTTTGACAATATTCTGTCAGCTTTCTAAAACTGACAAAGTTGTAGGATTACTTAAAGCCAGTGAAAAGCATATACATACATATTTTTAAAAAATAAATATTGTTTTATGATAAGGAATGTGTCTACTGTCACTTCAGGAAAATGAATAATGGTTATACACACACATATAATTAATTAATCTGGGTGGTTAAAACTCTTCAGAAAAAATGATGGAGAAATTTAACAGTCTACGTGCTTTCCTAAAGTTCATAGGAAAATTCATAGGCTTTCCTAAAGTTAAGGTGCTCAAATATATTTGGTCTCTGGACCACATTACAATATTACAAACTAACTCTTGCTCGAGGGATATTTCTAATCACTTGGGATAGCAAATCTAATTGTTAATTTTTCTTCTAAGACATCAGCTGATGACAAAAATTCACAGCTGTCATGGGAATGCTGTAATTACTTCTCTATTGAAAACTATTTTCCATTAGTACAGAAAATGCCAACATTACTTCTGTTTGCTAAAGAAACTATTGGAATGACTGTTTCTGACTTTGTATGAGCTTATTGCTTTATGAAACAGAAAGGAAGCACTCTGTTATATTTGCATAGTATTTTGTCACCCATAAATGTGGATATTGAGTAAAGAATTTTGACTAATTTGCATGCATGTACTTTTAGAATTTACATTTATAAATATATTTACATTTCTGCACTTATGCATTTACATCACAACCCCCAACAAAAACTTACGTGTTATGTATTCTTCTAAGCACTTTATAAATAATAACTTATTTAGTAACTGAACTGACCTCAGATACAGTCTTCCATTCCCCTAATGGCAATTTAATCTAACTTCAAACTTGTGCCATATATGACCAAATCCATCTTGGTCCCTCCAGGTTTTTGATCATCTGAAAAAAAAATGAGGCCCATTACATGAACAAAATTGCATATAAGTAGATAATAGCCAGACCAGGACCTAAAACAAACACACAAACAGATAAAATATGTTCACATTAAGAAATTGGTATAACCTCCTTCATGTGACAAATTACATTTGTTAATGTAGTTCCAAGTCTGCTGAAAAGAACATAAGAGAGGAAAACACATGCACATTATTGAAGTCTGACTCTCAAATAGTGCATGCTTGTAGTTACACATCTCTAGTAAGTCTGTCAGAAAGTTACATGAGAGCAAGGATTTTATCTGTCTTATTTGCTTCTATATTTACAGTACCTAGAACCATCCCTAATCCATTTTTAAAATAATGATGTTTAACGAATGAATTTATAATTATATAAATGGAATCAGATGATAAGCAGATTTACAAAAATGGAATGACACTCAAAAATTAACAGGTTAGAATCAATAGCATGAAAATTAAGGTATGAATGGGATAATCAAATGAGAATGAGGCACAGAGACAATTCAGAAAAAACAGCAGCACAGTGCTAAGTGAGACGATGACACAAAGGTAGACAACTTAGAATTCAAGAGTAATTTCTAGTTGATAACGGTCAGACTCAACCTTTTCTTCATCTTCAACCTACTAACTGTGAGGTCTCACAAGTCAATAGTTTCAAGGATCTGATTCTGCTTTTCATTAGATCTGTTAATCTGAGCAGGTTATAGAACTCTTTAATACTTATTTCTATCATCTGAAAAGGAAAAATGCAGCTAAATAGTTCATCAGAAATATGTTATAAGAACATTTAATGACATAAAGTATTAACACCGAACAAATGCTCAAAAACATTAGGAGATACATATAGGTATTTAAATACATATATACTGTATATCTATATGCACATTTATATATATACATATACACATATGTATGAGGTTTATGACAGAAGTTACTACAGTAAGTTTGGAGATGAAACTTTAACCATAAGTGATGTCTGAATTCTAATAGGACCATGACTCTTTTGGTCAAATCTGAAGCATCAGCTCGAGGCCCACCACATATGCAACAATATACTGAACAGTACATGATATTTCCAACCACAAACTTTCTGCTTCTAAAAATAACATTTAGTAATTACACTAGTCTTAATATGATTTTAATATGATCATAAAATCTTGAGAATAAAGTGAATGGACATTGGATAAAGGAAATAGCATTTCTGATAAAATAATCATGACAATCATAATAATAATATTGGTAATTGAAACTGCTTACTTGGTTAAGGGACAGAAGATATGGTTTAAGAAGGAGAGAAATAGACTGGAAGTGAGGTTTACAAGCCTAGATGTGAGTGATCATTATCACTTTAACTATACTTACCATCCGACAAACCTGACCACAGGAAGTGACACTGAATTCAGAATCAAAACAGCATTTGCTTGCTAACAGGAGAGGAGAGTTGAAGAAAAAGCCAAGCACAAAAGAAAATAACATAAGGTTCATAAAACATTGACTAGACTATACATATTAGAATTGAATTTCATGTGAGATCTTTTTAACCTGCAATTTTGATCTAATAGAGTGTTTAGAAGTAGTGTATTTATAGATAAAAATAATAAACAAGTAAAAACACAAAAGAACTACCCTTAAGTTGCTATGGTGTTAAAATTATACCATGTAAAAGATGTACTGAAATGCATTAAAAGTTGAAAGATGTTAAATAATGCCATACAAATTTATCAGGGTATGTGTTTGTATAAAGGATTGTACATGTATATAAAACATTTTTGAAAAGGAGTATTTCTCCCTGAGTTCCTCCTGAACCTTAAAACATTAGAATAGTGACTGGAACAGAAAGTTTCAAAACAGTCAATTCACGTAACAGGAAAGTAAAGCTAGAATATGGCAAAAAAAAATTCTAGGAATAAAGTCTTATCAAATTATCATGATTTTGCAGAATCAATCCATGCTCAATGAAGCAACCTATTCTTAACAGCTGATAATAAGACAAACCAATTTTAGCAAGAACATAATCTAAAGGTAAGGACTTATTTTACAAATAGTGGTAAAGTGTTTTTAAAAATAAAGAAATGCTATTTTAATCCAAATTAACACGAGGCATTATGAGTATGGCACACAGGCAAAATCAATAGAGCTAAAAATAAAGAGAACAGGGAGAAATGGATTATTCTTTTATATACATTGTTTATTCACCATTTCTTTAAAGAGTTAGAACTAGAAATTAAATGATGTATGAGGTACAAAAGCATTCTCTAATTCCTTATCCAAAGTGTTGGGATAAATGTATTTTAAAATTCAGTATTTTGTATTTAAAACATAATATGTTCATAAACATACATAAATTAACAGTCCCAGTGGACTTTGGTGATTCACTCTGTAATTAAGCACATCAGTTATTTCTACAACAAAATTTATAAAATAAAAAGTAAAATTAGTTTAGCTCAGGTCTTGGAACTAAATTAATATAAATATTTTTCCTTATGCACATTTGGTGTTCAACATTCTGAATAAGTGGTTGGGGACTTACACACACATACCAGTGTATGGAATAAGGTAGATTCAATTATTTCTCCAAAAAGTTTTTCTTTTTCTAGAATCTCTTCAATTCTTATTGAACCCTTCCACAGTGGCTCCATATTAAGAGTTTATCAAGAGATCCCACCCACATGTGACAGTAAAGGATCTGACAAATTGGACAAGGTAAGATTAATCTCTTCACAGAATATTGTGTTAATCAGTCGTATTTCTGAATGGATATTGTTAGGTCCCCCACAAAGATTTGGGGATTTTTTTTGGTTCTGTTAGGGAACCTGGAAAGAGTGACCCAGAAAATGCTTCGAAGATCCAAAGAGTTTCTTTGGAACTTCGAAGCAGGCTGGGTCACTAAAGGAGCAGGCCAGCCTCGGGGAAGGACTAGTGGCTATTTTTACAGAGGGCTGGGAGGTTTCCGGGAAGAGTCACCATGGGCTTTCTTGCTCAGGGCTTGGTTCTGCTGCAATTCACTCAAGACCAGAGGCAAAGACTATGTTTGAAATTCACGAAGCTGTTAATACCAGACATTAGTGAAAACAATGAGGATTGTTACCCGAAGAAACTGAAAAAAAGTGCCTAGAGCCCCTCTAGGCACCCCCTCTAGGCAGCCCAGCTGGCAGGAAACACTGAGACAAAGGCCAGTGGAGATTCCAGCCCAAGTGCCACCCAAGTACGCCCTCAGCACAAAACAGCATCACCCGTGTTTTTCTGGGGGGCTCTTCTGCTGTCAAATATGAGAAACATCTGTTCTGAAAACCATGGTCCTGTGTCTTGGTAGAGCTTGTTTTCTCTCCTTCTGTGTCAGTCACTTTCATCTTTGTCCACTTTGACCTTCCCTTACTCTTTGCACATTGGTGGGCGCTGACTCCTGCAAATGCCTTTCAGGCTCCACAGCCCACCAGCTTCCCACTAGTTTCAGTCAATGCTAGCACCTGGCTTGACATCTCAAAGGTGAGAAAAGGAGAAGCCTAGTGGTGGTTTGTTTTGTTTTGTTTTGTTTTTCCCCTCTGTGCTTTAGCCTCCTGCAGTGGCTATGCATGCCATGTGGTTTTAATCCTGCAGACTCCAAACTGCATCTTCTGCCTCCCACCAGGCACCAGGTACTGTAGTTCCAGTTCCCACTGGTAGAAAAGAGTTCAAGATGGGATACTGCCTCTCTGAGTCACACACCACAGTCCCTTTCCTGAGCACTAGAGGCCAAAGCTTATCTCATTTACCCGCTGGAAAGATTCCTGTCATCAACTTAATCTTTTCTCCCTGAGACAACAAGGAGCCTAGACCACCAGAATGCCAGAGGCACCTTCACAGACCGGGAGAACTACCTGGAAAATCGCCTCACTTCTGCCTTCAAGCTTCCTTGTGTGTTGCATTCCCTTGTTAATTATAGACACTGGAAAGGGGGTCCACCCAGAAGGCCTTTTCCAAGAGGATAGATGTAGGAATCTCATAGCAATCAGTAGCAGCCCTTCCTGCGCAGGAGACTCTATCTCCTGCTTTCACTTTCTTTCTCCTCCATTTTCTCTAATAAACGTATAAAACTGCACTTTAACACTCAAGAATTCTTTCTTGAACCATTTGCCACTGGATCCCAGAGCCCCAGCATCACCACCACATGGCTTCGGGGAGTCCCCCAGCTCCCTCAGCAACTCCAGCCTTAGGAGGGTACCAGCTTTCTGTTTTGCTCATCTCAGGGTTGTCTTCTTTCTCCTGATGGTCTTTTCAGGGTTTCTAACTGCTTTGTAACTCTTTTCCTATATTAAATTCCCTCCATTGAATGATCCTGCCCAGATCCTCAGCCGTACACCAATCTATGTCAAATAAAATCCAAATTCTGCTCCATCCTTGCTTCCCTGACTGTTCCTTTGTCTCATTTCCCCTCACTCACTGTGCTCTTGTGACAGAAACCTCTTACTGTTCCTCAAATGTATAAGGATATCTTCAGAGTTTTTGTACTTTTGGTAGGACTCCTCCCCCAAATATTTTAGGGACTCACGGCTTCATTTTATTCAGGCCTTCTCAAGTGTCACCACCTTAGTCTATGACCACTTCTTTATAAACCTGTGCCAACATCGTTTAATCTGACTCACAAGGTTTCCTATCAATAAAGAAGCTGAAGTTCCTTCATAGGACCAAAAACTGAAAATCAAAATCTAAAATGACACACTATTTTAAATGTATTCCTGTTGTGAGCTTTGTATTAAGCATATTTCTTCTTGCTTAATTCTATCTGTAACTGTATGGAGAAGGCATTTTTGATAATGCAGACATTTATCAAGATTATAGATGTTTAAACAATGATGTATTTACATTTTGATAAATATGATGAACAGAATAGTGGAACGTAACCTCAGAGGATTTGCTTATTGAGTTAACAAGAATACTAGGTAACCTGGGAAGATTAAAACAAGAAGAAATTATACAACATTGATACTTCATCAGAACTTAAATACAAAAGGCTTATTTATATGCTAATCATTATTTGTCAGGATTCCAAAATCCTGTTTATATAAGCAAAGCAATTCAAATACTTCAGATACTGCCTGTATAAACTTAGGATCCCGGTTTCTCCTAATTTCTTTTAAACTTGACATTATAATTTTTCTTCCTTTATAAGTTATTTTCACACCATTTCAACAATTCGACTTTCCAGTTCTGTACAATAACAAAATTGTTGAATTTTATGCACACTTAAAAATTGTTCTCTTGCAACTTCAACTGAACTCAGACTGGAAAAATAGTGAAATGTTTGACTTCTCTGTCTCAGGGCAAAGTCTCAGGAAGTTTTTGGAGAAATCTCCGTAGAGAACCATAACTGAACTTGTATGACATGGACAATGAATCCCCACTTTGGTTGACCATTTTTGATTCTTCCTTCAAATGAAAGATACTCAGGTCCCCTTAGAGACTACAAGTTCAAAAGCATGTTTTAGGGCTAATATCAAGGCTTCCGTAAGGCTGACGATTGCTTACCTCATCCAGCTTCTCATGTCTTCCAGCATGTCCTGTCTTGTAGCTCCAGCATTAATTTCTGCTCCATGATTGCACTGTTTTCCCTTCTATTCTCAACTCTCCTTCAGCCTCCCACTCATAGAAATGCTTGTGATTACATTTGAAATCCACCTGAAATGCTCAATATAGTTTCTCTAACTCAGGAGTCCTACCTTCACACATCTGCAAAAGCCATTCCTCTATATAAGATTATGTTATATGCTTTCTAGTGACTGTGACCTGGACGTTTTGGAGGTTCTTATTTACCTAACACAGAATCCAAGATGCCCCAGGTTACTCCCTACACTGACATAGGGCCCTTTTAGCTCACAGGAAGCTCTCAGACACCATTCATTCCAATATTGCAGACATGTAATGTGTTCCCATGAAACTTTCACTACTCTGTCACCACAGGCTCCTCCAGTGGGCATGCTTCTAATATCTTTTGTTCAATAATGCTACTCTTGCATCCATTCTCCATGTTTTCTTGCTGCTTTCTGTGTCCTTGGAGGCTGAACTCTAACATCTGAATCACATGGACTTCTGTGTCTTCTGACTTCAGGCTGTTTTCAGCCATTGGGAGATAGTGACAAGAGTTCAGAGGGTGAGGAGAGAAAGTAGACAAATTATTTAGTTCTCCAGCTTCCTCCTTGATTGGTCAGGTCCTAGCAATGGCTGGACTCTCTCCTATGACTTCTTAGCATCTCCTGACACTCAACAATGGAGCACAATGTGATCATTATCCTGCTGCCCCACACAATGTTGCCTAGAATGCAAAGAACTAAATTCAGCTTTTCATTTGTAAGAAATTTTTGAAATAAGTTCTAATTAATCGACACTTTCTAGAGCATTGGCTGCTGAAATTTTTCCACATGATTTTTAAATAAATAAACCATCTATTCTGACACTGCTTTTTTTTTTTTTTTTTTTTTTCCAGAATGGCTATAGATTTGATTTTGCATTTAACACAATAAGTGTGTTGTTTTGTTCTGTGGTTTGTTTGTTTCAGTGTAGGCATCCTTCATCTTTTCAGCATGAAAAGATGCTAGAGATGTGGAAGGTGCTGTTCACAAGTCCGCTGCACACCAGACAGAACACTTCCAACCACAGTGCAGCTGCGCTAAAGAAAGCATTTCACACCAAAACCACTCTTGGTACTATTGTAATTTTTAGAATGGCAAGAGGGGATGAGGAAAGGGAACAATTAAATTTCTTTTTTTGTTTTTCTTTATTTTTTATGATAGATTTTATTGAAGAGATATTGCATTTTGGCATTAACTTGTTTTGAGGTATATATAATAGCAAATCTACATCTGCATATAGCACAGTAGGTTTACTAATATTTCCCTTTTTTCCTTTCACTTTATAATTAATCTCTTCTACTCCATTTCCCCTCTCTTTTCCCCATCTCTTCGTTATCCTTTTATTTGCCTTTTTGACCTCCACCACTAAGAGTTCAATGTTGTTGAGATTATTTCTCTTTTAAAAAATTATTTTTAAGTCTAGTATTATTTAATTTTTATCATTTGTTTCTTTTTAATCTCTCTACATATCAAACGAATGCTATCATACAATGTTTCTCTTTCTCACTAAGCATGAATCTCTCCAGGTCCATCCATGTTCCTGCAAATGGCGGGATTTCTCCTTTCTGATGGCTGCGTAGTATTCCATTGTGTATATATGCCACATCTTCTTTATCCGCTCATCTGTTATTGGGCATTTAGGTACTTTCCAGATCTTGGTTATTATGAATAATGCTTCAGTGATCATAGGGGTGCATATATCTCCATCAATAAGTGTTGTGTTTTTATAGTAAATACCCAGTAGGGGAATAACTGGATCATATGTAATATTCATTCAAAGAGGACAATTAAATTTCTAGTGAAAAAGAATGACAAGATTCTATATCAGAAGATATTTTAAGTAAAACATATTACTAGCCAAGAAGCAGAGCTTTAGCTTAAAAAAAGAGAAAAAATAGAAATTGAAAGTTACAAACTTGAATGTGAGGGTTCGTGACACTTTATCTGAAACATTAGTGTTATTCTCAGCTATACATGCATCATTATAGGTAATAACATTGGCTTCAAAATCATGGCTAAACTTTTTTTTTGGAAGAGGAAAGGATGAGGGAAGAGACAGAAAACAACGTGAAATAATATGAGGCTGGAAAAATTGAAGATGTGATTTGAGAAATAACACAAAGATGAAAGTCACTGATGTAAGTCATACATATATTACTATTTAAGTATTGCAGCCATGGTCTGCATATGTATTTCCTGGATAATTCTACTCAATCATGCATATTTAAGTAATATACTTAGTAAACAGTAGCAATAGGCAAGTCAATGATTTTAGTGTCTTACTGCCTATTTTATAAAACAAAATATCTTAATCTTGAACTTCTTAAAAATGTGACTTAAGGAGATATTTTTCATAATTTCAAACATTCAAATGAGAGAAACAGAAAACCAGAACATGATCAATTTCTGAAATATTAAGTGAATAAGAGTCATGATTTGCAGAACAAACATATTGAAAGAAGCAACTCATTCTTCGCAGTCTATACATAAGTGGTAGTTTAAGAAAGAATATTTAAAAACTAAAGACTTGCTTTGCAAATAGTACTATGAGTTTTTAAATATATGGCTATCATAAGACACAGACTTATGGGAAACACTAGAGAGTCCTAGTGTCGGAAAATAAAGAGGAATTAAGACAGTTCAAATTACGTGAACCAACAGGCAGTGAGAAATCTAGAATCAAACACTTCTTTTGTATATTTTTGAGGAAGTCACACCAAAGGTCAACAACCAAACACCTTTGGTATTGGAATATGGAGGCGGGAAGGGCTGTGGAGCTCCACTACATACCTTAAATATTTTCAATTTGAGTGGTCTCACATTAAAGTGTGTATGATTATTAAACTATAAAAGGTCTGGAAGGTTAAAACGTGGTGAAGTGTTTTCATAGGCCAAGATAGTGTGAGTACAGTTGGTTACTCAAACTGGAATATTAACACTATTACCTAGAAAAGTACTAATATCAGTGAGGCAGCATGAGTAACTGCAAGAGGAAGTCAAATATCGATATAGTTAATCTGCCACATAAAGATAGTGGAGACGAAACTATTATACATGGAAATATGTCCCTAGAAGTAAGACTGACAAAGGAAGTCAATAATAAACACAGACAAAATATTGACCAAAGACAACACAAAGATGACGGTGAGTTCCTAGACAAAGTTTCTATATCATTTCATTAGATTACCAAGTCTAATTTTGCAAACAGAAGTATGTTTTTGTCATTATATAAAATATAAAATTATATAAATATTATACAAAATTACATAAAAGTAAAAATACAAATATACTACAAATTAAATTAGTATTTTAAACATTTAGGTTTTGTTGGTTTTGGTATTTTTACACCAAGCTCAGGATCTCAAACACCGGACCTTAGGCTTTAAAATATCCCTTCACCTTACATACATCAGCTGCCTGAGCCACAAGTGTGCACGAATACTTTTTTCCCTCAAAAATTATCTGCAATGATAATTAATTCCACTCTTCTAAAATCTTATAGAATTATAATAGCTCTTTGATAAATTGTTTCTATGTTCTTATCTTGTAGTTATAGTAAAATTTCTATTAAATCAGAACGTAAGTTATCTAATGGCTAGGCTGTGTCTTATTCATATTTATATCTTATATCACATATACTAGAATAATTTTTCTATAGAAGACTTTATGATTGTGAAGTTGATATAAATAATGAATTCCTTTGCAGTGTAAGACTTCAAGGGATAAAATGATTCCCTACATTTTTGTTAAGCTATGAGAGGTTCATTTAGGATATGCTACAAAAATAGTCAACTATAATTATATCATAGCTTAAACTAAAACTCAAAAATAAAATATGAAAAGATTATGCCTTATAAAAGTAAATCATAAATTTTAAAGAAGGAAATTTTGATGAGGTAAAATTGTTCAGAGTCTAGTAGTTTGCTTATCATATTTTAGGTAATGAATAATTCTCTGAAGGGGAAGATAGCAAGGAAGTCTCTACAGTAACTTAGTGTTTGCAGTTACTGCAAATGGTCATGGGCCATCAGAAAAAGTCTCCTCCTGATGTCCAGCAACCTAGAAATGAGCCCCAATGTGTGAGGTGAGAAAACTCCTGAGAAATCATTTAAAAGACCAGCAGAATCACAAGAGGAATTGATCAGTACACAGTCATCTGATCTTTGACCAAGGAGCCAAGTTCTTTCAAAGAGAAATGGTGCTGAAAAACGGTATATTCACATTGAAAAACATGAATCTAGACTACTTTGCAAGAACCTACCTCAAAACAGATCCAAGTTCTAGTATAATGAATTTGGAGGTGACTTTTTAGCTATAAACCAAAATCACAATCCATGAATAAACTGATATGTTGGACTTCATGAAAATTAAAAACTGGTTGTAAAAGGCATTGCTAAGAGAATGCAAATACAAGCCACACATTGGGAGAAAATCTTCAAAACACATCTAATAAAGAGCTTTTTTCTAAAATATACAAAGAACTCTTAAAACTCCATAATATGGAAGCAGATAATATACTTTAAAAATGATCAAAAGATCTGAACTTATTTCTCCAAAGAAGATTAATGTACTTACAAAAAGATACTCAACATCGAAAATCATTAGGGAATTAGAGGGAAACAATAATGAGCAACCACTATGTACTTATTAGAATAGCTACAATCTATTTTTCAGCACCACCAAATGTTGATGAAGACCTATAGCAAAGAGGAACTCTCATTCATAGTAGGAATGCTGTATCACACTCCTTGGTATTTACCTAAATTATTCAAAAGCTGATGTTGGCACAAAAACCTGTCCTGAATGTTAATAGCAACTTTATTCATGGTTGCCAAGACTCAGAGACATATATGGTATATAAGGAAACTATCTGTAATTTTTACTCATTTTTTCTGTGACTACTTTAAAAAATAAGTATATTGATTTTCAAAAAGTAGAGGAAATGTTGAAAGATCACAGGGCAAATAATAAATGTGTTTAGAACATTGCTCAATTCAGAATATATACAAATACTTTTTTAAAATCTTGATTCTTACAGCTTGTAAAATGTTTGTACTCAATTTTAAACATAAGTAAATAGATTAAAAAATTCATTTTTGCATCGACTATTTGCATAAATTAACTTAATAAATTAATTGCAGAAGTGTGTCTCTAATTCACAAATTCAGCTTCCAAATCTTACTGTCTTTCATCTTTCCACCATAATGTGGGAAAAATAATAAACTGTATTTTAGAATTTGTGAAAACTATCCAAAACCACTTAAGCACTAAGTGTGCTCCTATAATAAAAGTGAAAGTGGTTATATTATTTGGTAAGTAAAGTAATGATTTATTTATTCCTCTTTCCTCTTTTCTCTTTCGCTTCCTCAATTTAGTGAGCGTATTTCAAAGTTCTTAGTATGTCACGTAAGGATGAGAACCAAGGGTGGAGACAGACAGCAAGTAAGTCTCAGCCTCAGGGTTCATTAGTTTGAGAGAGAATATCAGGGCAAGTCCATCTTTGGGATATTACATATCTAAAATAAATTATGAAGACATTTATTTTTCTTATTAGTTTTCTTCATACCCCTGAATTTCTTCTTGAATAGCATTAAAGATCTAATCTCTTGACTTTTATTTTCTTCTTATTCATCACTACTGACCTAACTACATAAAACTAGACTTAATGATGAATTGCTTGAATGACTTCACTGTCATGAACTGCATATGACTGATTAACTGTTGCACACGGCTAAATTGAATTCCATTTTCTCTCTTTCTACAGTCAGGTTGCAAACATCTGATGTAGGGAGTCCAACTGCCTATGCTAATGTACATTGGCTCTTGGGTCTACTGCTACTTCTTAGTGGCCTTAAACAAATTTATTTTATTTATTCTTGATTCTATTTTCAATACCAAGTGGTTTGGGGGTTTGTTTTGCTTTGTTTTGTTTTAATTTTCATCACTGCCCTTAAATCATCTCTCTCATGGTATATGAGCAAACAACAAAAAGACTAAGAAAAAAAAAGTTGTGATAAAAAAGAAAATGTCAAAGTCTACTCCAGAGAAATATGTATCTACCCAGTAATATGTATCCATATACATATATATATATATATCCATCTATATCTATATCTCTATATAGATATAGAGATATAGATATAGATATTAACCAGTCTGAATCACTGGTTTCTGATATGTCCAAACAATTCTCACAGCACTTTAAATTGTGGATTCCTCTTTGGTATCCATCACTGTCCATGGTATCCTTAGTCTGAAAAGTAGGTAGATTCTAGAGATCATTTACTAAAATTACATTTATACACAGACAATTCAGGTTTCCCCCTCCTTCTTTTACCTGGACAATACATTGGGCAATAATTATAGTTAAATTGAACATATATCCTTTGCTTTAAATAGTATGGAAATGTAATTATTTTGTATGTGGCAAGTATTTTTTAAAACAAGGCGTAGTCTATACAGAAAGCTAGATCCACTACATAATTATGACCATAAAGAAGGCTTGGAGATCAGCTATTATAAAAGTGCTTATCACCCAGAAGTAGCTGCCTTGACAGAATGTTAGAACAGTTGCTGAAAAAGTAGCTCTGGTGACATTTGGGAAATGAGACTCTGAAAGGCTGATAGTTCTATTGGATGCAAAATGTGCCTAAACCCAGTGATATGGCAATATCTCCTAAAAGACAGAAAGTAAGGAGCCAAGAAAACAAGGAAGAAATGACTCTTCTCATAAGTCAGTTGAACTGCCTCAAGTGGTTGTGTTTTCTACTTCCATTTACCTTTTTTTGGTCATTTCAACCTGAGGTACTGGAATTTCATTGTTGTTTACTCCCAAATTTCCACTTTATCCTTTGCTTCTCTTATGTTTCATCCAGGCCCTTTTTAATACGTTCCTTTGTAAATTAACTTCTTCAAGTTACACAGAATATGTTACTTGTGGTGGGTTCCAAGAAAAAGGAGCCAAACTTTAACAGACTATAAAAGAATTCCAGCAGGTTTGTGTATTTTCACGAGCTTATCAGTTCAGGCCAAGACTTCGGGTTCTTTGTTTTTGTTTTTTTTCCATTATTTTGGGGACATAATTGATGTGCAGCATCATACTATATGATTTGATTTATTGCAAAATGATCACCACAGTAAGTCTAGTTAACACACATCACCTTGCATAGTTAAAACTTGTTTGAGATGAGAACTTTCAAGTCCTACTCTCTGAGCAACTTTCACACGTCCAATATAGTACTGTCAGCTACAATCAGCATGTTATACATTGCATCCCCAGAAGTTATTTGTCTCAAAATTGGAAATTTGTACCTTTTAATTATCTTCACTCAGTTCCCTACCCACCAAGTCATACCTCTGGCTACCATAAATCTGATTTCTGACTCAATGAATTTGATATTTTCTTAAGATTCCATGTATAAGGGAGATCATACACTGTCTTACTCTGTATGATCTCCCTTATACATGGAATCTTAAGAAACCTCAGTTTCCATCTAAGTTGTCACAAATGGTAGAATTTTTTTCCTTTTTAGGACTGAATAGTATTACATTGTAGATAGATGATAGATAGATATGTAGGGGGTCAGAGAAAAAGCTCTCCTATGTCTTTGAGATTCTTCACAGGCTGGAAGAATGAATAAATTCACTTTAGGCATGCTTAGTAAGAGAAAAGTTCAGATTTAATAACACATGTATGGAGAATTTGCATGGTGTTAAATACTGAGGTAGCTGGGGGTAGACCAATGATTTATATATGGTGCTGAGGCTTGATGGGGATCTGGGGTCTCAGGGGAGAGAGAAGAGGGTCTCCATGTGGCAAGGAGGAATGACATCCTAACTCTTACTCTAAATGTTTAGATAAATAATTCCCTTTTCTACATTCTTCTAGAATGTGGTGGTCTTCTAGACCATTCTTATTAGGAGAATGATTAGGAGACCCAGGAAGTGGCAGATGGCCTCTTTAATTAAGGAGGAGCTAAAGGTTTAGAAGAATAAGAGCCACTGGGGCTGTTCTTTACTGTTCTTGGTTCTTCATGTCAGAGTGGAGCATTTTATGGGTGAACAATTTTGAGAAATTGGGGTGTTATATTTTAGTGTTCCATCAGGTTCCCAAATCAGATGGAACCACCATCTTGGCTCTGCTGATAGGTAAATTCCTTTATTGGGATTTCTACTTTGGAGTGCTGTGGCAAGATCTGACAAGATCTGCCTGCTGGTTATTGTAAACTCTTCTCGATCACAGTCTGATCTCAAAGAATCAAGTTACACTGATTTCCTCACCATTTCTCTAAGGTGAGATCTAAGTGGGCCTTTTAGGAAATGACTGACAATACTCCGGAAGCTGATGTCCATCTTGGATTCTCTTTGTTCCACTAGGGAAACCACAGGCCCAAAGGGGTCTCATCAAAGATTGGGCTGTGCCAGTTCAGAAGAGAACTAAAGTGGTCAATGTACAGCTTCTCCATCTTCTCCTCTTTCCCACCTTCTTGGTTTCTGAAGTCCAAGGACTTGCTTCAGCCTCAGCCCTGTATTCAGGGTTTTCACAGTGGTGTCTTGTAAATTGATAGTTGCAAATTAGTCTCTCTCTCTCTCTCTCTCTCTCTCTCTCTCTCTCTCTCTCTCTCTCTCTCTCTCTCTCTCTGAAAAAACTGAAGTCAGGTAACAACCTTAGGCATCATCTTAATGTCATCATTCCCCCAAGATTTTATTTTAAGTGTCCAAAATTAGTAATGTATCTCTGCCACCTAGTTAAAAAGATATAAAATTCTCTAGAACAACTCATTTCAGCCCGATTAATATATTCCCATATTAGTGAGGAAGATGAGACGCTCAGGGCCAGAAGCACACAAGCAAGCAAAGCACTTTAAAAGAACCAGCCAACACAAAGACAACAGCAGATACCCACATGACCTATTATTGCTGCAATACACATAAATTACTGTATTTACTATATTAAAGGGAAATGAGGGAAATGTGGAAATAAGTTCAGAGAACAAAAAAGTTTAAAAATGACAAAGTAGGTTTGAAAAATTATTAACTTCTAAAAAAATAAAATAATAATATCAGTACTTCCCGCTGATGCTGATTTTTTCTCAGCATCATAATTTTGTGCTTTCAATTTGATCCACCTATTCTTGAGTTTCCCCCCCCTTTCTAATTTCCTTTGGATGTATTTATTTTTCTCAATCTATTTCTTCTTCTATAATATCCTTGTCTATCTTTCCAGCATTTACACATTTAATGAATGTATACTCAATTTATGTCTGAAGTTAATTATCTTTACCATTGTCCAAAGATTCAACTACACTCTATGATCTTCCTGTCAGATTATGTACTCTTGCTCTAAAGATTATATCTGTTGATCAATGGTAAGGATAAGAACCCCAGTGGTCACTGTGGTGTATATATTTTAGAGAACACATCAGGCTAAAAATAAATTTTCACACATGCAGACTTTAATTTTTTCAATGATAAAAATAAATTATGTCCATTAAAAATGAAACAAAAATAGAAAACTGGCCAAATTACTTAAATATTGCTACACTGTAATCTTAAATTATCAGATTACAGACCTATTATTATATGACAAGCACACTCATAAAAATAAATTTTTTTCTACAAAATATAACATAAAATAATAATTTGCAATAATTTGCACCTTTTCCTCACCTAATATATCATGGGAAATTATACCAGTACCTGCAAAACTGTCTTATCTGTATTTAATAACTACAAATTTTATTGTAAGGATACATTATAATTTATAACTTCATTTAATTTTTTGATAAATTACTTCTTCCACTTTTTCAAACAAAACATACATTGTTCACTTGAAAAATTAGGAAAAGTTATCAATAACTATATTAACAGTGGTTATATGAAGGAAACAATGTATTGTTTTCATTTACCTCAGAATATTGTTTGAATTCTTTACAATGAGCATGGATAATTATTACCACAAAGAGATATTTCTAAAAATTAATATCTGTTCTAATCTTATTAAAATACAATATAATTTATTTGCATTCATTACTAATGTTTTAGTCTTCACTGTTTTTGAAAAACAAAACAGAGAAAAGATCATTATGTTTAATATCATTTTAAGCTTTATCTTTGAAAAAAGAAGAGAAGCATTATACATAGAAGAAAAATAAATGTAACCTTTAGGGGTTTGATTTCATTGTCCTTTATTTTCATAAGTGGAAAAAATAGTTTACATACAAAACTAGGAGTGAACATCCTGTCTGGTGCTGTAATATGAAGAGCTCTGTTTCCCTTATGTCTCATTCTGACCCTCTGCTCATCATCTGATCCATACAATTTAATCTAAGCAATTGAACCGGAGATGCTGACACAATCCAAATCCTGTCTTGATCTTCACACTTTGCCAGGGGAGTTTCATGAGACAAACACAGGTAAAGTTAGATACCGCTGTTATTGCTAAATAATCTATTTTATGAAGAAATGATAATATTACAAGTAACGAAGTCCATAGCCAGATACTTTTAGGAGATTTGAAAGTCTGTCTTAAATTTATAAATGAATTTAAGATTCTCCAATGAAGGGGATTGAAATTTCAGATAATCATCATTCCATAAGTAAATATTTACAATGTGGTAGATTTAATATCATTTGGAAAAATGTTACTAACTTGGTGACTGTCAGTTTTGTTTCACTTACACTGAAGAAATATATGGAATATATTAAGAGAATTTATCTACCTAGTATGAATATTTTTTCTCATGCTCCATTAAGATTAAATTCAGCTATAGGAAGGGAAGAACATAGGTATTTTTATTAATTTTTCTATTTCTACTCTTGCTTTTGTATCCAGTGTTACTCCTGATGCTATTGCCTGTTATATCCCTGCAATTACTGTCACACTATTATTGTTACTACTACAGTAACAGCACTATTGCGTATTTATTGTTTCAATCACTCTGCTATTGATTTGATTTAAATGGAACAAATACTGTTATCTCTATAGCTGAAGAAACTAATATTTAAAAATGAAAGAGAAGATGCCAAATTTCACAAAACAGCCTTATATGATTGAGCTTGTTTTAATGGGATAAATTTAACTTGCAGTTTCTAATGTGTTTGTAATTGTATACTGATGTATCATGTATGCTTGTTTGTCTAATTACATATTAACTATAATAATGAATCAATTACAGGTGTTGCATTCATTTTTCTTATATATTTTCTAGAGTTTTGTGAAGAGAATATAACATACTCAGAACTCAAATTTCAATGTTCCACTAATATTCAGAAGGAAAAAAATCGAATTATGAAGATAAGAGGTAAAAAAAACCCAAAAGCTGTAGAATTCCTTTATGTTTGAATATTTTAATAAATAAACGAATATTCCTGGATTACTTCTAATTTCTGAATTAGAATTTATCTTTCATTCCAATAATTCTTGCCTGGTAATAGCGACTAAAGACAATGAACAATGACTATTGCTGGTCACCGTGGCTTAGAATGATGCATCACAGCCATAGAATAAAGAATGTTTCATAAATACATTCCCAGATTGGTATTTAAGTCTTGCAAAAGTGTCCCTTTAGTGATTCAGTGTCTCTAAAAACAAAATGGAGATTTTAAGGTGTCTTATGTAAAAGGATTTTTTCAAAATTATCATAGAATATCTGTCTGTACCAACAGCTTCTGTAGTAGTTTTATTATTATTCATCTCTGCTATAAAGATAGAAGAAATCGTTTTTTTAAGTTGGAGGAGAGTGTTGAATAAATGTCTAGTAGAATTTCTTAAGTGCTCTACTGTAGTCTTTAAATGACTTCTTTAATAGTGTAATTTATTAGTCCATAAACAACCTGTTTCTACATAAAAGTATTTATATATTCTGACTTACCCAATTGAGCAAAATAATTTTTAGAGTTCTCCTCACATGCTGGGATATATTGTCCCACAACAGGAGAAATTTCCTAAGCTTAGGTTTCAATCCAATTGAAGTGGTTAGATGTTCCTAACCAAAATTATTCCTAACACCAACTCCTGAAGCTTATTTCCATTGATCATCACAGTAACCCAATTCTCTCTCTTTGGACAGAGTCTCCTTGGTACATTGTCACAATAACAGTTACCTTCCTTTATTTAATTGTTCTGGTAGCAGCTGCAGTTATGACAGCTAAAGGTAAGTAATATTCAGTTATTTCCTTAATTTTTTAATTACTAGAATATGCACTTTAAAGCCTTTAAATTCAAAGAATTATCTCATTATTTTTTCTCATTGTTATTTGAATTATATAAGTAGTTTTATCAGTATAATTTTTGCATTATCGACAATAGTATAGGGCCAAATAATCCTCCTATAGAAGATGTCAGTGGATAGCTAAGTGTTATGACAAAATGGAAAACAATGAATAAATAAAATTACAATGAATAAATAGTTTTAAAAATAATAACATCATGTATGTTGCAGAAACAGGCAATATGACCTTTATTTGTAAAATGAATCAATGAAATAAATACATACAGAATCTTATTTGCTTATTGTTATTGATACTAGAATCATCAGCTTTGAGATAAAATAAAATATAAAATATTTATAGAATTTATTGTTGGGGTTGCTAAAGATTAATTTTAAGGTCATCAATTCAAGTAATCCAAAAGAGAATTGAATAGAGAAAAGAAAAGATGAAAAATGACGAAGAAATGATCAGGATATTAGACTGAGCTTACACATTGCTTGAACTCAATATGTCTTAAAATTATATAAAAGAAATAGCCTATAAATATATAGTTTTTAAAGAATAAGTCCCTCATAATGTAGTACTATTAGCAAGCCATAAATGTGAAAAAATTCTTCAAATATAGAAAGTAATTTAAATTAGATTTATGAAGCAGAGAAAATAGTTCAAAACACATGGAGTATGAATCTATTCAAAAGACATTATATCTAAAGCAATTAAAATCTCAAAGTGAATTGTTTAAAATATTACAGTGTATATTTTGATGATAAACATAAAACATTTTCTCAATGTGTTATTTCCTATAAAGACAAATATCAAGATAAAGAGACAAGATAATGTAGGTAAACTGAGTAAAGTATTTGTATCATATAGATAAATAAGCTAATCAAAGTTGTACATCCAGTTACTTGATTGACAGTTTTTTAAGAATGAACTTGAAATTATCTTAATAACCAAAACTTATTCCTAAGTAAACTATTCAGTAGCTAGCAAAAAAGAACATTTCCATCCAAATCAGTAATATGAACCTAGTACTATTCCAAATTATCTTCATATGCAGACAAATGTTCTCAGACAATATTTCTTAGAAACACAGAAACAAAAATCATGTATAAAATGACTAACATAATACACTATTGTACTAAAAATAAACTATAAAATAATCAAATTCTAGTTAAAATTAGGGATGAGTTTGTGCATTTATTGAGAGATTTGTTAATAGAGAGAAAAAATGAAATAACTACAAGAATAAAACAATTATCTGAATTAAGGATATTTATAAGCAACAAATAGCATATTTCACAGTAGAAAATTAGAATCATTTTCAGTAGAATCCAGAAATCAAAGCTAACTGAAATAAATACTATTATTCAATATTTCTTTGAATGTCTTATGTAAAGAAAAGCAGTAATGTGAGATTACCTAGTTAAATGTAAATATTAAATACTGCTATTGTCTGCATATACTGATGTGATTTCTTACTGAGATATGTAAGAAAATTTGCTAGAACACTTCCATAAGAAAGATGGATACAAAATTAACATAGTTTCATTATCTATCAGCAAGAACCAACAGCCAATATCTAGGACTGTATTTTAAGTTCTGGCTTGACATTTCTTCTTAATATCTTTAAAAACACCTAATACAGTACATGTCCAAACGAATTCTATTTTCCTGGCTCTGATCCTTAACAGCATTAAGAAAAAAAAATAAAACACTTCAACTGCTGTCATTCTTGGCACTTGATGTCTAGGGATGCCTGGGGTCATAGATGTTGTCTAATTGCCACTGGTTATCTCAACTTAGTGAATTACATCACTTCTCTTTACATTATTATCCATCTACCCCAAGAAACAATCTCAGGTCCTCCATCTCTGTCAACTGTTCAAGCTTCCAAATGACCTCTCTCCATCCTTAATCTCTTCCAGTCCATTTCTGGGGTAACCTCTCTGTCCCAGCCAGGAATGTATACATTCTCACTCTAGGCTCCAGTCACAGTTGTCTTTTAGTTCTCTGACTGACTCATGGTTAGAGTTACCATGTAGCATCATACATATAAGAATAATTTTTTAAATAAGATTAGATACTGTAAATAATTACTCTGGGACAACAAGCATAAATCAGAGACAGGTTGGTATGAATTGTAACTTTATCCATGATCCTTCTTGATACAGAGCATATGCAGAGATTATCCCTTTTACCTGACATTTTCTTCTACTATTTTCTAGTAACTTCTACTATTTTCTAGTAAAACTAAACTATTTTCTAGTAATGCTAGAGTAATTAATAGTTGCAGAACAATCAATATTCTTTTTTTTTTAAGGAAAGGTACAGGTAGTAGTGAAGATGAGTAGGGAGGCAGGAAGAGAGAGGAGGAAGAAGCACTTTATTTTTTGTTTAGTTGTTCACACTGCTTGTTCCCTTTTCCTCAAACAGTCTTGAACCCTGGACCTTGGGATGTACGTGGGATTGCTCCCAAGGTGTACTGGACCTACAGGCCACTAGGACATGCCCAATATTATTTTATAATTAGGCCAAATTTCTCTACTCCAGTAGTGTAGGTACCACTTATTTGTAGCAACTTTCATAGTCTCACCAGCTGTATAGTTATTCAATGTCTGTCTCTCCCAGATTGTTAGCTTTATTAGAACAGAGCTCATGTCTGTATTTGCACTACATTTTACCTTTTGCTTTTGAATTCTATCTTGACACATTTAAGTAGTTAGTGGATATTCTTGATTTAATCAGTTTATACACTTAGTAATGTATATGGCTGATATGAAAAACATTAGGATACTTTATAAAAGGCATGCTGAAGAGCATTGATTTACTGAGTATAAATTAAATATACCTTAGTGGGAAGACTATCAGGTGGAGATGATAATACCATTCTAAATTTCTCTAAGATTTATGTGATTCTAATGCAAGGTATTGTCACAATAAATGAATTTGCTATAAATTATACATAGAAGTAAAATTCTATGAAAGCAACAAAATACCCATTGAAATGTATTAATAGAAGTGGGGTTCTACCTTTTCCAGGTGTCATATAGTCTGTAAGTCTAATATTCACAGTTTATTATTTAACATTATAATACTGATATAATATTAATATATCAAAATAAGAGAAATCTAATGATAAAATCACATACATGTGTCCTGTATGTATATTTACATATATATGTAGCATACAATATAGAAGGATCCACAAAATGACAGATATTTAACAATAGATTTGAATTAGTGTGTGGAAAATGAACACACATACACATTTGATTTATGAAATTATCAAGCTTACTTAAAAAATAAAAATGATGTATAAACACATACAGATTCACACAAAGAAGTTGGAAAGATATACAATAATATATTAACTTGGGAGCAAGCAATAATTAGTTGATATGGAAGATGGCAGAATTAAAGAGAATTTATACACAAACATTAAATAATATTAGAAAAACAAAAAATGTATATACAAAGTTATTAACAGTGATTTTATTAGCTAATGTAAGTTGTACTAGATGAATTATGAAAGGAAGTCTTCCCCATTTTTTTAATATATATACTTGTGTCTACAGTTTTTGTAAAATATATGAAATGATATGTTACTTATTTAAAAGAGAAAATAACTAAAGGAGGAAAGCATTATATTCTAATGATGAAGAAGTCTACTTGTATATGTTGACATATGAAAATAGAATATAGTCTAGAATTCAAATGGATTTTTTTTGTGATATTGTGATGTGAGAGTATGACTCTATTAATAAATAAAAATCTTCTCAGTGAGACTTGGTGGCTCAGGGGGCTAAGATGACTGGGGTGTAGGACCTGAGTTCTCAACTTGAGGCCTGGGGGGAAAGTCAAAATAAATGACTAAATTAATAGAAATGTTTCTTCCTCCTCTTCCTTCCTCTTTCCTCTTTTCTCTTTTTCCTTCATCCTCTTTAAGCACAAAAAAGAAAAATCCCCACATTTTCTTAAGTAGAAAATTTAGTCAAGCATCACTTGCTTCTTTAGAATTTACTTGATTATTTGTTTTCTCTTTTTAAACAAAATAGAGAAATTATAGGTCCGTGCTTAACTAACATCAAATCAGTGACTAGCAGTATCCACCCTGAGGGAATGTGTTTAAAATATGAAATAATTCAACGGGAAACACCTATGGAAGTTTGAGGGAATGGAAATTTGGTGATAATAGTTTCTTCTTTATCCATTGAATTATCATAAGAAAAACATCCAACTTTAATATTCTAAGCAGTCTGGTGAATGAATGGCAGAAATATGTATCATTTATATTTCCATGAGTCTAGGAATGCATTTAAGACTCAAGCTGATATGCCACCTAAAGTACTAGATCTTTCAAAAGAAAAAGAAAAAAACAATGTGAAATGATAAAAATTAGAGATTTTATATCTAAAGATAATTTAGATATAGAACAGAACACAAATTTTACAAAATTTTTATTGTAATGAATTTGAGTTTTATTATATAATCAATGGAGAATGTGAAAGTGGTTGAAAAGGTAGCATTATTCAAGCTGTACATTGGGGCCATTAACTCATGACATTTCAAGGAAAATATTGTGATGTGAGAAGTAGAGACAAAGTTTGTAGAATACTGTAATAGTGCAACATAAAAATAATGAAAATCTGAACAGGGAAGAGTTTATGGTGTTCTAAGGAAGGAGCAGATGTATATTTATTGTAGGGATAAATTGGTGATAGTTTGTAACTGATTGAAGGTGAGATATCAAAGGTGTTTACTTGAAAGATAGCTTAAATCATTATTTTCTGAAAGGCCAGATATGCTAATGGCATAGAGAGCACCAATCAGATGTGGAAACTAGCAGTTAATAGGCACCAAGTATTAACTCAGACATATACATCATAAATAAAACTTTATACTTTATGATGATATTTGAAAATGATAGCATTTAATAATAAAAAGTGATTGGCTACATTATATTTGCAAAATTTTAGGTTTCTTTTATTTGCAGTTTCAAATGTTTGAAAGTGTAATAGTTTTAAAATATATTTTCTTTTACAAATTTTATGAATTTCAGCTATATGTTTAGAAGAGGTATTGAAAACCAAGCAAAATGAGACTGCACATTGCAAAATAATATGGCATAAAACAGGTATGTATTGGATGACAATGGGAATCTTGATATCACATGTGAGGTGTTTAGATTTATATGTATGTATTCAATTAATAAATATAAGATTAAAGTTAAATAAACATGAAGTAGTATCAGAAAAATTCTTATATATCAGGACTGCTCTTGAGGCTAGTAAAATAGTCACAAATAATAATTGCAAATAATCATACAAAATTTATATTGATGGCTACAGGTGATGAGATAATTTTTATACTGTACTTTTTGTCTGTCAAGGTTATTAATCCTTCTCTGAAGAAAATTAATATGCTTTTCTGCTGAAAATGAAATGCTGGCAGCAAAGAAATTATTCTGAAGCACTGAGTTCCAATCTTATCAAGACAAAGAGCAAGGAAGAAATGGGAAATGTGGAATTACAATTCCTTTTTTTTATGCAGAAGATAATTATAGAGACTCTTTAACATCTTGTATTTATTCAATCATGTGAAGCTCAACATATTATAATGGAAAATCTCTTTAAACCAAAAGATCAAAATACAGACTAAAAATGAGTATATGATTTTTACACTTTAAATGTATTTGTATACAGAAGTAAATACTAATACACATAATCATCAAAACTTTGTAAATAAAGGGGAGAAATCACTTAGGACAAATAAACTGAAGTGAGTCTGGTTACAGAAGGCATAAAAATTGCTAAATTTACTGATTGCTTCTAATATTCCTGGTACTACTACAATAATAGAGAGAGAGATAGATGCATGTGTGTACTGTCCCAATAATCCTATAAGACAGCACTATCAATATCAACATATTCAAAAATAAACTGAGGCCCAGAGAGAGCAAAAAAGCTTTTCCAAGTTTGTAGAGTCAGTAAGAATGAGATCCAAGATTTAAATCCAGGTAATCTCACTCTGTAGGTCATGAACACAACCATTATGTTACGTAGACCCCAGAATAAATACTATCAGATCAAGTTGTGAGACTATTGTTTCTTTGGAAACAGGGCAGCTCATACAAACAGATTTACATGTTCCCCCAGGAAGCATCTTTGAGTCAGGAACAAGCTAGAAAAATAACTTTGCAGAATCAAATATAATAATAACTCTTCATAAAAAGGACCTAATTTATAATAATTATTCTTTGGACTGTGATAAAATATGTCAATAGAAGTGAATTTTCCCTTAGGAAACTCTAGCAAGTTTTGTTTTGTTTTGTTTTTTTGTTCTCATTCACTATTAACTGTTGGCCCTATATTTTCTCTTGTTTATTGCATTCAAGTTCTATTATTGCCCTTAATAAAAGCATCACTTCATATCAGTGATGATAAATTTATGATATGTATGCTGATAATTTCCATATGGTGCTCCTGGAATACATGTCTCACAATTGCAATATGCTTCTCTACTGAGGCTGGACTCCATTTTGAATAGTTTTCATCAAAGCACACCTGAAAGTCTGAAATACATTCCCAGGGTTCCTGCTGTTCTATTTCCTCCCCTTAACACAATATGTTATGTAAGACCTAGTTTGACCCTGTGTGGTACTGGTGGTATTTGATTTTTCTGTTTTAATAGCTGAGATTTCAAACATATTTATTATTTTAATTTCCATTATCAATAGAACTTCTGCACCAGAATTCTGTGCCCCCAGTTATAACCTGTGATCATCTTATCAATGACTATCCTATTTAGGCTGATTGCCCTACCATTCTTCACAGTAGCTAAAATATGAAAACAAGCTAAACATCTATTAACATATGAATGGATAAAGAAAATATGGCATGTACACACAATGGAATATCATTCAAACTTTAAAAAATGAGGAAATCCTGCCATAGATGATAATATGAATGAAACTGGGACTCACGTCTAAACCATTGCAGATTTTGTAAATAGTTAACTGTTCAATGAACGACTGAGTGCATGAATGCAAATATGGAACCAGGTGAAGGATTGCATTATCAAATTAAATGATACATAAGAATCAACTAAAGTCAGATTTAACATAACTATTTCAGTACTGGGAAGGAAAGGAAAAGTGAATTAAACATATTTACTCACTGTGTTCATGATCCTTCCACATGACCAATTAAGTAGAATAATGTGATGAGAACAAAGCACATACATTATCTGGCAAAATGGCAGCACGAAGATACATAAGATGAGAATTCAAAGGTGGACTATTTAGGCATCAAAACTAATTTTTAATTTATCCTAATCAGAAGAACATTATTTTCCTTTCTTCAACCTGCTCATTGTGAGGAGTCAAAGTGCTCTTTCAAATGCCTGAGACGATTGTTAGAAACCTAGAAACCTAAATAGGATAAACAATCCCTTTACTTTTCATTTCCATCATCTAGAAAAGGTGAAATTAACTTGGTTAGTTTATTAGAAATATGTCATGAGAATGATTCAATATATAATCATATAAGGTATTAACAAAGTACCTAACAACTAATAAATAATAAAAAATAGGAGCACATAATGTGTACTTTGTAGCTTGTATGAAAGAAGCCAGAGTAAGTTTGGAGAGTAAACAAACTGAATTGTCTGGATTCAGATAAGACACACTGCTAAAATTTTCAGATATGCTACTCAGATGGTTATTTGAGATTGAAACAATACTTTAAAAAAAACTAGACAGACAGAACAAGAACTAACCCTTGGACACTGGTAGCAGAACTAACGTGGAAGGGAGTGCAGGGTGGGAACAAAAGGTAATGGAGATTCAATGGATGGTGGTGGCTTATTCAAAATTTGGTGGTGGGCATGGTGTACTAGCATGCATTTGATGAAGAGTGAAGCTGCACTCCTAAAACTTACATATCTAAGACCTTGCAGCAGTCTAAAACCTTGTAAAAATCTCAGACATTGCAGAAATAGTCAACTGTCAATAGATTCTATGGTTTTTGTGTTATGAAAAAAAATCCTCTTGCAGCTGCCCTGTTGACACTGTTATCCAGAATGCAGATGCAGACAATGCGATCTGGAATAATCTTTGATCACCAACACCCTGAGACCTGACCTCTTACCAAAACTGTCCAGATCTTAAACTTCCCTACTCTGGGGCTATGTAAGAACTTGCTGCTAAAGAAAATTGCTGCTTTCATTTTGAACTTGGTCCACCTGCACATATCGTAATAAATCTTAAACTCTCTTTGAAAATAAAAAATAGTTCTATTATTTCCTTTGCTTATATTGCTACATGCATTACAAGATAATATATATGACTATGTATGATCCATATATTCCTCTCAGATACCATAGCAGCCATGCTGGTGCTATGCCTAAAAACTATTGGTGTTTAATGATGCCCATCTTAAACCTATATAACTTATAATGCAATGCTACTTCAGTAAATTTAAAATACATATATAAATAAAATGTCAGGGTAAAATAAAAGAATTCAAATTCAGAAGTTTGAGAAATGTCCTCTAATCTCATTATATGATAGAAACACAATAACCTTTTCTGCGAGACAATCTATTAAGAAGACAGGCAAATTATTTTTATGCTAGAAAGACAAACATGTTAGCTGCTCTCAAATTAAATTATATGAGTAAATAAAATGTCATCTTAAAATGACAGTGGGGGTTGTTTTAAAAGTTAACTAAACAGATCTAGATTACTTTTGGAAAATAGGCATATGAAACAAATAATAAGAATTTGGAAACTGTTAGTGGACTCATTCTGTCTATGATTAAAAATAAACAGGCTTGATAAGATTAATTTTTGAATACATACAATAGAAGTAGATGCCCCTGAAGTACATTCTAATACCTAAGTTTAGAATATGGCAAAGTCTGAAAAAAAATCCTCACTAACTCACAGAGGAAAAACTTATCAGCAATACTACAAGTTCAAATAATACTTATATTAGTTTGATTTACTTTTATTTAAGTAAATATTTTAAGCATGGAATACATACATAAATGTTCATACAAGCATATAAAGCACTAAATTTCCTCACAGTGAAGACATCTGTGAAACCCTCATCACCATCATAATATGGAGCAGGACTTGGACAAGAAGCTGCCCATAAGACCCCTCCCAGGAACAAAAGGTCAGCATTATCCCGATTTCTACTGCCAGCAAATAATTTTCTCAATTCAAACATCATGTACACAAAACTAACAACATATGAGAAAAGTTCATTATATGAAACTAAATGGAGATTATAACTATAAAGAATATAAAACTTTAAGTTCAGAGTCATATATCTGTATTTGACAGAAAATAGTATTATGGGTGATTTCTAAAATGTGTACTTGTGTTTACTTTTAACATTTTTCTCAAATGCATATATATTTAATCAACAAGCATTATAACTATTATTTATAATTCCTTTCTTTAGACAAGAACCATTTACTTAAAATTGTATTATCATTCTTAAAACAAACACATACAAAAAATACCTGTGCTTTTGCAAAACAAAAATTATCATTCCAAAAATCACCCAAGTATTTTTGGGAATCTGTGAGATTGTCTTCGGTCAAACTCACAAGTCTGCAACTAAACTTTCATTTCCTACAGGATCATTAGGTTTAGAAAAGACACGTTGATAACAATTAGTGACGAGTTTCCAGAATCAAGCAATAATTTGCAATTTTACTTAACATATCTTTAAACCGTAAACTTTATTAAACTTCCACTGCGTTATGTTTGCTATTGCCCAGTATATTCTGTGCTGTATTTAAATTAAATATCTTTACATTTTGCTTGTTTTGGAGAATAATTATCCCAATGACTATGGCATAAACTGTATGTCACACTCTAGCCCAGACATCAGTCAGGCCAACAACAGGCTCATTTACTTTTTGTAAAGTACAATTTTTGGATTTCCCAACAAAGTTAAGATCAGACCTCTCAAACAGCTGTGACTTGTAATTTTTCCACACTGATCATTCTCATCTCAAGGAAATTACTTTCCAAATATTTTCACTATTCAAATCATATTGACTTTAAAGCCTAAATCAACTCTAACTTTAGAGGCAAAATATTTTAACTATCCAAATTATCTTTTAAGCCATAATTGACATTAATACTTAAATTTTTGCCTGTGTAATTTTCTCTAACTAGATTTAGAAATTGTTGCTTTTTTATATCTCCCTAGAACACAGCATAGAATATACTTCTAGGCATTCTCTATGCATTTATTGAATACTCTATTTCACAACTCCTTCCTTTGTAATCAATGTCTCCTGATGTGTTTTTGCAGTCTTCTACAATATTTCTGGTGTTCTAGCTCTTCCTTGGTTAATGACAATTCACTGGAACCAAATTTATACTTATTATTATATTTTGGTGTGTAATTCTCCTGAGAATCTTGATGCAATATAATCAAATTCATGGAATTCCCATTCATATTTATACAGGGAAAAATTGTGTGGGATAAGGAGTTTAGTTTCAGTATATTGTTCTATAATTTGGCAACATAGATAGCAGAGAAGGATGAAACAATAATAAAAAATGTGAGCTGATAAGAAGATATTCCCATTAACTTTTATGGAAGCATGGTTCTGAACAGTTGAAATCCCAAATATGGAAAAACATACCACCAAGAACTTAGAAGTAAAGGAAATAAGATAACCTCAAGTAAATTAGGAGCTATTTAACAAACTCTTATACAGAAAGTAGTCATTGACTTTAGTACAGGATTAAAAAACTATTTTTAAGTCAGCAATGAAGTCCATCTCCAAAAACTCCAGTCCTATCTTTACCTAACATAATTATAGTTTGCCTTTTGAAACTGAATGATAGACAAAGTTGATATTCTATCACTATTAACTGTGCTCCCCAGAAGAATTTTCTGATTGAAGAACAAGGTTAGTGATTGCATGAGTGACTACGTAAGTAATAACATGACTAATAGGAAAATGTCTTTTGTATAATTTTGTAATCTAAATAAGGCCACATCCCGTATATGTACAAAGCCTATTTATTTCACTAGTTGCTTTATATGTTTTATATAAGCCTTCCTTATTTGTCAAAAAGAAAAAATAACCAAAATAAATTAAATACAAATACAGCTAAAATTTAAAAGTTTGAAGAATTTTCATGTAAATATTAGCTTTCAGTTTCAGAGCCAGCAAAACACTGGTCAGAACAAAGTCATTTGTCAGGGTTCTAAATCTCTTCCATTTGTATTTCTCAGAGAAATTTTATTAATAATGATTACTGGATGTATATCAAAGATTTAGGAAGAACATAGTCAAATAAAGTGAAACATTGCTATCTTAATGTAAGAACAATATTGTATTTATTTTTATTAAAAGTGTCCAAAAACAGAAATATCACAAAGAAGACTTATTTACTGGTTACATCTTCCAGAAATTGAATAAAGAGTGATTTCAGGGGAACTAGAAATGCGAAAACATACCTGAAGTGAGGAGGGAATTCCTTGTGCTAAGAATTAGGATGTGTGAGTATAAGGAAGTAAGATGTGGTAACTTGGAACAGAATTGGAACCAGTGCCTCAGCAGTAAAATTACTTGCTATGCATTATTTCATAATTAACCAACAGGAAACGTTATACTTATTTCTGTATATTTGTCCTTAGCATCCACAAGGTGAGTAATATAATCTTTCTTCTTGAAATTTAAGTTAACTTAGGAAAAATAATGCATGCATTTCATTTTAAACCATACTGAATAACAGACTTTGTAAACTGGAAAGAAAATATGGCTGAGATAAAATCTTATTTTCCAATAAGTATAATTTCACCACGATTTTATCATACTTGCCTCTCTAGAGCCATGAATCAAGTTATACTAAGTCATAATGACAAGGTAAGTATCCCTGGTGGAGTAGCAATTTTGTCAGTGGCCTTTGGCCAGCATAGTTCACATACATCCCAAGGACGTTGGTTGATGTCCTGGGGTCGGGGTTACGGGTGGGCACAACCAAGATGAACAACTAAATGAAGTGCTGCTTTCTCTTCTCTTCCTGCCTGCCTCTGCACACCTTCATTCCTACCTGCATCTTTCCCTTAAAAAGAAAATAATAATAGCAATATAAAAACCCATGTATATACTAAAATCCTATAATCGGGGGCAGAGAAGTCATACTTATTTGTTTATGAAAGTTCTCTTTGGAATGTACTGATTAGCTTTATTCCTTTATTCATAAATATTCTTCAAAAAAACAACAGTACCTAAAATATTAATTAAAAAAAAACGTTTTATATATGTTCTCTCTGCACTCGTGTCCCCATCCCGTTCCTACCAGATCAGTTTGACACCGGACTATCTGATCACCCATCTGACTCCTAGAAGTTTGGTTGGGGTTCTTGCATCTTTGTAATCAAGAGATAATCCCTGTCTTTAGCACCACATCTCCTGTCTGACTGGCTCAGTGCTTGGGAAGCTCCCGGAACTTGAAAAATGTCTTTACCCCGAAAGGGTTTAACTAACACATTGCTCACATTAGTAGGTGGTCCTTAATATCCCGTAGGGCCCCTCACTCAATCATCATGTCTGGCTAGCTTCCTAACACATTTACAAACTTGATCATTCAGCTGTGTGTTATAACAGGCTCACCCCAAAAAGTCTTTCTTGGGAAAAGCACTCCTATTTGGAAATGAATCTTTTTGTGAGATTACATTTTCCAACCAATGAATCAATAACCAGGTTTGGATTCTCCGTCTCCAAAAAAGTATTTGAGTTTTCAATCTGTTTATCCTTTTATGTATAAAGGGATACAGCTAACTTCATTCACCACTAAATTGCTAAGCTTATGTCTTTTCTGTAGAATATTAGAAAATTCCTAAATGGATATTATTCAAATTCATGATGAGAGGAGTAACAGTCATTCGTAATCTTTTGGTGTACAATCTACCCAACTTTGGATTTATTCTTGGGCCAAACTAAGCAATCAGCAAGCTGCCTTCCTATGCTCATTATTTCGAATGCTGTCCTATTTCAATAGAGGGTTTAGATGATTCTTGTAACTTTGGTTTGGGAGATGGGACAAATACGTAAAAGAGGTGACAGAATATTCTGCAAACAGTATGCTAGACTTAACTTAAAATAATTCCTTTAAGAAGTATTCTGAAATTTTAAATCATGTTCACTAAGTTTTAAGTCATTCATTACAAGTTTTTCTTTTCACCTCCATCCACTGCCTCAGGATTGCAAAATCAGCAAAGCTATGTCCAGTCAAGCATAACAGGCCCAAATCACTAATCATACCGCTATACTTCTAGCCGTGATGTGTTCCCTCTTGTGCACAAATAATTGAAATATTTTTGCTCTATACCACTTTCAACACATATTTTCACTGATATATATACTTGGTTCTCTAAAATCAGATTGTTCTGAAAATCATTTATCCTTCCCACAGTTGAAGAATTTACATGTTCATACACTTTAGCAGGATGTTTCCTCTCCTAGAATCTATCTTCTCTTCTTTGAATGATCACTCATTTAGTGTCTTCACTTATTCAAAGGAGCTAATTGATTCATGATTCAAACCTTAGAAAGTAACAGGAAGGCAGAAAATTACTTATAATTTGATAAGATGATTTCAATAAATTCCTTTACCATTGAAGGAATAACTGTAAGATTATCCACTTCAGTAAACTATGAAGATGTAATCCGATTTCACTCAATTGTTAGGCTTCCCTAAGGCACTAGTACATTTTCTTTAAAGAATTTAGGAGAAAGATGTAATTAACCAGACCCTTCAATTTTTTGCATTTGCTATAGCAGTATGGTAGCATGCAGAGGTTGCTGGAGGCTGCATGCCAGCTTTTTAAAAGTAGCTAGATAAATACAAATTGTTGATTATAGATATTTAATTGTTATTCAAAATTTATATTTTGTTCACTTTTGTACTGTTACTAATAAGCTCAAATCATATGAATTACTTAGTTTCTCCAAACTCCTTGCCTTACTTTTAAGAGTGACTTGCTGGTGAGGATCTAAGCAGAGAGGCACTGTCCATAAACTCAGGCTTATGAAGCCTTATAGATCCCAATTACAAAACTGTGCCATATTAAATAAGGCTTTGATAAGGATGGGAAATAACTAAAACATGACACTTGTTACTGTCACTCACAAAAAAGTTCAATAACCCTTTGCCAGTAATCAGAAAGCATGTGTGGCATTGTGATTTGCAGTAAGAAAGCTTTATGTGATCTTGGGCCCAGATCCTAGCACAGAGGTTCTAAACCTTTGGAATTTCCTAAGTGATAAGAGTGATAAAGTTGTTTTTGGTTATATTAATGACATGACTTTTGTACTGCCTGTAGGTCACTGAAGGATGCAGGCTGATCACCTGGGAAACCAACCATAGGATTAGAGGGTTAGAATTTTTACTCCACCCACTAACCCCCAACTCCAGGGAAAGTAGCAGAACTAGAAATCAGGTTCAGTAACCAATGGTTAATTAATCAACATCAATCACGCCTGTGTAATTAATTTGCCGTAAAGAGATGGATTTCAAGAGCTTCCGGTTGGTGAACACATGGAGATTCGAGGAGAATGTGCTCTTAGGATGGCTGAAATCTCCAAGCCTTCTTCCTATACCTTGACCAACGCATCTCTCCATCTGGCTGTTGATTCCTACCCTTTACTCTCCTTTGAAATAAACCAGTAATCTTGTAAATAAATGGATTTCCTGAGATCTGTAAGTCACTAGCAAAGTAATCAAACCCAAGGAGTGGATCAGGAGAAACTCTGATTTATAGATAGTAAGTCATAACTCGAGGCAAGCTGTACTTGAGGTTGTCATCAGAAGCAGAGGGCCGGTTTTCAGGACTGAACCCTTAACACATAGAATCTGACACTATCTCTAGATGCATAGTGTCAGAATTCAGATGAATTATAGGGCACAGTTAGTATCCAAGAATTTCTTCGTGGTGTGGGAACATCTCCCCATCCCCCAAACACAGACACACATTGAGATTGTTAGGTGAAAAATTGTTAACATAATATTAAGTGCCTAAGACTCTCTCCCAGTATTAATCTTCTCTGGTTTCATAGACCCAGGATATCTTATATTATATACTCTAATTTACATTCTTTATACTATTGGTTCTAAAAGTTATCTGATTTTGAAGTCACTTTGTATTGACACATCTCAACATAGAATAATCAAAAAGATAATACAAATGCAAATTAAAAGTTCAGACTGTTTCAAAAGCTAACTGATAAATTAATAGCCAGGCTTTAAGTAGGTAAGTGGGAAAGGCTGGAACAATGTGATATAGAAACAGATGCCCCTGTCTGCCCCTTCTCTTCTTTGTTTAGATCACAGACTGAGGGGTAGGACCTTCAGTAGGAAAAGTATAGATACTAGAGGGCTTTGGATGTTTTCAGTTTGTTAAAATATTAGAGACAAACCAACCCAGGGGAGTCTTTTGTTTTGCTCACCCTTTCACAGGCAGACTCTTGTGCCACTGAGTCTTGAATAAGACACACTCCCCTTTTCCCAGTAAAGCAGGAATTTACCACACCTTAGAACTTGATACAGACTTAATGAGAGAGAAGTTGAGATCATGGGTATATTTACATCTACATCAACAGACTAAAGATAAAAATAAAGATTGAGTCAAGAAGTTAAATCGCTGAGAATCTCAGCCTAGAGGACAAGTTATCTGTACAATAAGGAATCTCAACAGTTGGCCCTTCAGAACACAGGGCTGCCACACTTTTTAATTCCTCAGAGATAAGAATCATAAAGACAGAGAGGTAGAGACTCCTGTGTCCTCAGATGAAACCACCCAGGAAATGTTTCAGTCCAGGAGCTCATTACAAACACCTTGACCCAGCCCCACCTCTCTGTGGAGCAGATGTCATAATTAAGTGGCTTTTCCTATGTGAAAGGGATTGCCACCACCCTCAGTATACCTTCTTACCTCCGGTGTGATACATGTAGAAAGAGAGGCAGTATTTGCTCTGCAGAAAGTCAAGTCTGAAATAATGTCATACTGTGTCAAGTCTTTTCAAGATTATTTCTCAATAAATGAAGGACAATGATTTTCTTGAGATTTTCTACACTTATTCCAAGGCTTTTAACTTTCTTGGAAGCATTTTGATATTCTGATTAGGATCACAACTTTCATATCAGATAAGACATTAATTGCATTTGTGTATTTATAACCTTTATAATCTTAATCCATTTGGCCTCTGTAATTTGCTGTTTCCATATTTGTAAAATGAGAATAGCAGCACCTGTTTCAGCATGATATTGTGCTCTGACATTTAAGGACAATGGTCATGCCGGGGGTTTTTTCCCCTTCCCCTGGACCTGAGTCCTTGGGCTCTACATGCCCCTCCTCTTAGCCACTGAGCCACAAGAGTTCACCAGGTAGAATTTCTTAAGAATGTCTGCTGTCTCTAAGATTTTCTTCCTAGCTCCTCATGCTCACTATTCAGGGTTTGTGTTGGTAATTACTCAATCTGTGAAAGTGGTTTCGAAGTTGTCTGTGAAAGATTTATAGAAAAAAAAGAAAAGAAAACAGGACTTATATTCAGTTCTCTAATAGTGTGTAAGCAAACTGGTAACCAAAATATGAGGACCAACAATTTACGTAGCTCTATTGAAGTGACACTATCACCAGCAAAAAAAACAAGATCAGATATGTGCACCACAATTACATAGAAATTGTACCTGTCTCCTAAACAACAGTGATTCTAAGATTCCATATATTTTCAGCAACATCCCGACTTCAGACATGAAAAACAACATATTTTAGACTAATTAAAATAGATTTAGAGGAAATATAAAAGTGAAGTAAAATATAATATAAAGATGGATAAGCAGGACAAAATTTGTAGAAGCAAAATACTAAAGCGAGTCTAATAGGTATATATATTACCTAATAAAATTATGCAAAATTAATTTTTGGTGACAAAAGTGAGAAACATAATAAACTCTACTTTTTCAATTAATTGAACTATGAAATCAGGCAAAATAAAGTTTATAAACCTACTTGGATGTTTTTAAAAAGAATGATATTAGCCAACTGATTAAATGATATGCCTATAAATTATTCTCGTGACTAAAATACTAGAACTACAAAAATCTCATCATAATAGGAGCTAAACAAATTTCAAAAGCAATTGCTATTAGCTCAACAAAAACTAGTTAGAAAATTAAATACTATGGAATATATCATACAGAAAATTCTCTAGACGTTAAAAATAAGAAATAGCTGATGATTCCTAATTTAATGGGATTGTTAAAAATAGATTTCAATGTAATTCCCTGTCTCAATTTACAGATAGATGTGAAGTAAATTAGATCCAGCAAGAAACTCTATTGAACATTTTTAATAAAAAAAAAAATGATATGAATGATTTTGTACCTGACATATTCTTCAGCATTTCACATGGTGAATGGTTTTGATAGTATATAATTATAGAATAAAAGGGAATTAAATTCTATTTGATTTAAATGACATTGATATTACATACCACCATACCAGTTAATAAATACTTTATTAAGTCATACTTTAAGGTAGAAAATACAGGAAAAATCTAGTGGATTTTCAAAATTCAGAGGACTTAGTGCTCCAGCTGTTGAAGAAAATCTTAGCATCAAAGGAATAACAGCAGGGATAATGGTCCTAGTAATCAAGGAGGATTACTGTTTGTGTAATATCCCAGGCATTTGCTTAAATCAGTAAATCAACTCTATTTAAAGGGCCACCAACAGAATATATAGGATATAAACAACTTCTAGTTTTTCTTTTCTGCTTTTCTCTGTTTTTGCATGTTTTATAATGAGAATATATTCATAATTAAAGTCACAAATTAGAATCTTAATTAAATACCACCAAAAAGACTTTGCTGAATACCAAAGCCTGTAGTGTAAACTTAATTTAGTAGATGACCTGGATGCCTTTTCTTAACCAGGCCACAAATTGCTTCCTACATTATTGTGAGGTGAGTCAAGGTGACAAGACAAGGAGATAATTCTGAACTCCCTAATAATAATGTGTTGTGCTTACTTCATCTATATTATTTATTATATTGCATATGATATATATTATATTGCAAATGATTGCTATTTATTTGTCTTTCCACTGAATGGAGCACCTAAAAGATCATATCATATATTTTCAGAATTTTACCATTGAATAATTTTGTCTACTAGAATGCAGTAAACTTAAATCTATGTATAATTTCTTCAAACTATAATGACGACTTTACACTTTCATCTTTCCAGTCAGAGTTCTCTCTTTACACAATCATACACACATATAGAGAACTGGAAAAAGGAAGGAGCAAGGTACAATTTGGGAATAAAATTAACTTTATGAAAACATTAAGAAAATTACCAGACTTGGCCCTCAATGACAATACCATAGTAAGGTGAATGTATTTTGTCAAACAGAATCACAAAATTTTAAAATTAAGAAAGATAAAGATGGTTATTTTTATGTTCCTTAAAGGACAGAAAAAGAGAAATTAGGAAATAAGGCATCAAAAGAAAGCATGTTACAAGTAAAAGTTATTCTTAACTGTATGCCAAAATCTATATTTTGGCTCAATGAGGACAGGTAATAGATAAGTATATATACAGTAATTAATTTAAAAAAACAATATCCATGTAATATATGCATGCTTGCTTATATGGCTAAATTCAACGAGAGAGCTATAAAATTACTGAGCTAATTGAGGCAAAGAAAAATTGAATTTTAATGTAATGTGCATATTGTCTTTCTACATCCTTGTCTTTAAAGGAAAACAGACCTTCCTATCAGCTCTTGCAAGTGCTAGACTAGGTGAAATTGAACATATGAGTTGATAATCTTCAGCGCCTTCATATGTAAAATGTAGACGGTAATGTGATATATCTTCCTGCATTATGACAAAGATTTTGTGTTACGCATATATGAAAATGTGTAACACAAAACCTAGCATATAGTTAACATTAATAAATATTAACTTTGAGTATAGGTTACATTTGCATTGAGTCAATAATATATTACCACTCCCTTGAAAGAGAAGAGGTTCTTCGAATAATATTTTTTAAAAAGAGGAAGGATAGGTAAGAAGCAGATTTAAGGCAAGAAGGAACATTTTTATTTATTTAGGTGCTCATTTTGGTTTTTTACCTCAGCCCAGGGTCTCACACCAGGTTCTTGGGCTGTGTGTGGTCTACACACGTGTGTCTCAGCCACATAAGCCACATGAGTGTGCCCCCCTTCGATAACACTTTAGCAATAATTGAGTTCCCTGACAATGAGTCCTTTTTTCTATACTTTCATTTCTAGTTTTATTAAGTTCCAGACTCTCATAAACTGGCAGATAATGAGTGAATGGGTGTATAGTTTACAAGTGGTGTTTTGTAAATCCCTGAGCCTGGAGGAGAGTTATTAATTGGATTGCTAGTATGTTAAGTTTGAAGAGCAACTTGACAGTTTAAGGTCTTATGATGCAGAATTTACCCTCTAAGTTCCCTTTCAGTCCCCTAGAACCATTTGATTGCTCCTCAGTGAAACTGCCTGAGCTTCTATACAAAAAGAAGTGAACTATTTGTCACTATTCTTTATTTCAGTATGAGAAACCTGAAGTCCCCAAATTCTCACCACAGAACAAGAGATTTGCACCAAATAGCATCAGCAGTAAAGTTCTTTGAAGCTCCTGCATGAGCTATTAACACCTTATTTTAGCCTCACATGCATGCAGTAATTTATTAATTAGTCATGTTTATTAAAAATAAGCATGAACTCATATTTTGAAATCATGTTTGTTCTCAACTCTGGTTTATAAAAGCTCTCCCAATAAGAATTCCTACCAAGATTAATGTTCCACATTGTAACACACTTGCACATCTCTTCTCCTTTATACAGTGTTTCATTATGTAAAATTATCAGTAGGGTCAAGCACTGATAAGGAAAATAACAATATGCAGATTTTTTTTTTTTTTAAAGAGGAAGGAAGCCGGTAGGAAAGACTTGCTGCGAAGCAGGAGGGAAGAAAGGGAGGAGGAAGCATTTATTTAATCCATTCAGCTATTCATTTGCTCCTTTTGGTTGTTCCCTCCCCCCAGGCAGGGATCAGGAGCCTAGGTCCCTGGGTCCTAGTAGACTAAACCTCAGGCTAAACACCTAAGCCTCCAGAGTGAGTCACATTCTTTCTTTCTTTCTTTCTTTCTTTCTTTCTTTCTTTCTTTCTTTCTTTCTTTCTTTCTTTCGTTCTTTCTTTTTTTTAATGTAAGAAACTATCCATTATTACTAAAAGGTAAAGTGGAAAATTTTGCTTTCAATGTTGAGGGAAGGGGAGGGATTGGACAAGTTTTCATGTTCAAACCTGAGGTTGTGCAAAAGAAGACATGGTGAAATGTGATTCAATATTTATGAAATTCTGTTGATGTCGCTGTGCAATCTAAAACTATAAATTCATTTCACTAACAAAATCAGCACAGCATTTAGAATACAAATGCAACTGCAAACATCATGGCCAACATTTTAGAGGACAAATCGAAATGGACTGTTAAAAAAGAAATTTATCCCATTTTCCTCAATGCTTTCATTTAACTAGAAGATGACCATCCTTCTCCTCGGTGAAAAACTGAGCAAGAAGAGCAAGAAATAAATCTAATGAATTAATGGGGAGATGTCTCCAGTTTAACAAGAGGAGTAGAATGGTCAACAGGCTGGCCATTCAGACTGAAAATGCAAGGAGACTTTCAGATATGAGGAAGCTTTTAGGAAATCTACAAATATTTAGGGTAAAGGGAACATAGCTGCAATGTATTTTAAGCAGAACAGAAAAAAAACATTTACATGAAGAAGTTCTGACCTCGAACAACTTAGTAATGATTAGATATGGAATCTCTTCAGTAATATGAACATTAAAAATACTTTAGGTGTATGTGTGGTGGCTGCAGAGATTCTTATTTTCTATTTTGTTTGCTTTTTTTTTTCTTTTTTAAAGGCAATATCAAAATGTAGCTTTAGTCCTTTGATCTTCATTTGAAAGCTTACTCTCCTAAACAAATGGAAAAATATTTGGAAAGCAAAATTGAAAGCAATTCCTAAACAATGGGAAAAAATGCTGGAAAAATGTTCATTTCCTTTCACTTCTCGTGTCTCTTATTTCAGCCACCCTAGCAGGAGGAAGTTCTTCATTGACTTAAGCTACAGACCCAGCAATGAGAGCAGAGTCAGTTCAAGAGACATAGAAAGGATTTTATGGATACCTCCTCTACAGAGGCAAATTCTCTCGGAGGGATAAAAACAAAGATAAAACATAAAGCGCTTTGTTTTTTTTCCCCCTTATACATGTCTTTATCAGGTTTCCTTCCCACCTCGTTTCCTATTACTTAGGCAACAAGCAAAACAAATGAGGGAGCAGATCTTCATGATTCTCTTTTAAATATGGCTATTTCCTTCAGTAATTCCACTATTGGATCTACATCACTGTTAACTTTTTGAGCAGCAGTATTTACATGTGTCTGAGATAAGAGTCTGAAATAGACTCTAAAAGAACCAGAAAAAAAATGTTTTAGTGTATAATGCATCTCCTGACTTTGGGAAGATTTTTTAAAAATCATAGTTAATAAAACGATCTCTCATATTTCTGTCATCTTAAGATTTTGTGTTCTTTGTTTACAGAAAGGTGACACACTTTTATTAGTGGCAAATGGGAAAATGATTGTTGCAGCCAGTGACAATGAAGAGCACATTTAATTATTAAATGGATCTGGCCTGCCACCCTGTGGCCATCAACACACTGACCATGATTGTTTTAGAAACCTCGGCTTTCCATCTGCGAGGGACTTAGAAGGAAGAAATGGGGCAAAGGGACCTCTTTGCAAGTTAACTCATCCAAAGTTCTTCCACCAGATAAAAATAGCATCAAAGTCATTGCTGTCAGATGATGGGTAGCTGATGTTCTTAAAGATGTGCCAGAATCCTCATGCTATATATAGCCTTTCCTCATTTCTAGCGAAAAACGAATGCACTGGCTAGGGTTGTCTTGGATTCTGCAGCACCAAAAGAATGGATGGAGAATAAATATGGCTCTGGCAAGAATTATTCTTTGTCTGTTACTTAAAAGGAATATAATATGAATTCAGAAGAGAAGCTTCTCTTTCAAGAACTGGTACCAATGTGCTTGTTAAACAGAGTATCCAGTTCACAGTCCTCACTACAGCTGTCACTGAGGGGATTACAGAAAATAAAAATGTTCAGATCCTTCTGTGTCCTCTCCAGGAATATCCAGAAGCTCATCACTGATGCGAGTGTGCAGCCAGGACCGGAAAGACCTCATTGCTTAATCTCATTCAGTAGGGCCAATGGTGACTTCATCTGTGGTTATAAAGACCCAGCTTGTTTTATTCAAATATAACCCCCCCACCCCACCACATGTCACAGCAGCCATATGCAAGTTATTACATACCAATATTATTCAATTTATAAAAAATTAGATTGAAAGAAACTCAAAAGATTATTTAAATTTGTTCCTTCAGTAAGTCCTAATAAATCTGTTCTTCAAAAGAATATCTTAAATGATTATCTCCAGTCACTTTTAGTCCCAGACACATTGTAGCACAGATTTATTTTTCACTAACTGTGCATTTCTCTCATTGTTTGGCAAGTAAAATACTTCACCTTGTGGTTTTTAAGGTTCCTTCTCCATATGCAAAACCTCGTTTAAAATGCAGTTTTCTTTATATAACCCCCCCATAAAAATTGCATTTTTAAGTCTGGAGTTATGAGTGGAAATCTTTAAAAAGCAATGAATCGAATATAGGAGACTTTATGTATCTTAGAAAAACATTTTTTAGTCATATTGAAACTTGGGGACATGGGCTTTTTTTTCTTTTTTTTTTTGCTTGATTTAAAATATTTACTAAATAAAAACCATATGTGCCAGTTCCCTATTCCTCAAATACGTGACAGCACACCCTGCCCACCACCAAATGACCACAAGTTCTTTATAATTGCTCATTTGACCCCTCTACCACTTGCCTCCACCCCACATTCCATTCCCTACCAGTAACCTCACTTCTATTAATGTCCAAGGATTGGGGTTTTGTTGTTGTTATTGTTATTTAGTCTGTTCCTTTGCTTAATTTCTTTATATTCAACATATGAGTGAGGTCATTCAATATTTGTCTTTATCCTTCTGATTTATTTCACTTAGCCTAATCCTGTCTAGTTCCATCCATGTTGTCCCAAATGACAGGCTCTCATCTTTTTATGGGCTGTGTAGTATTCCATTGCATCTATATACCACATTCTCTCTATCCGTTCATCTGATGTTGGGCACTTAGGTAATTTCCAATTCTTGGCTATTGTAAACAATGCTGCAGTAAACATGGAAATGCATACAGCTCTGCAAATTAGTGTTAAAAGGCTAAATAATCAGAAGTGAGATGATGGAATTTTATAGGATTTCCATTCTCATTTCTTGAGAAATCTCTATACTGCACCTATTTGTACTCCTACAAACAGTGTAAAAGTGTTTCCTTTTCTCAGCATCAACATTTGTTGTTTCCAGACTTTTGAATAATGAGCAGTCTCACAGGGCTGAGGTGCTATCACATTGCTGTCTTGTCTTTTTTCCTAATAATATGTGAGGAAGAACATCTTCTCATATACTTGTTGACCATCTGTATGTCTTCTTTGGAGAAATGTCTGTTTCTTCTCATTTTTAAAAATGAATTTTTCTGTTTTTTTAGTTTTATGAGTTATTTATGTATTTTAGATATGAAACCCTCGTCAGGTATATTATATACAAATGTATTTTCCCAGTCAGTAGATTGTCTTTTGTTCCGGTGATGGTTTCTTTGGCTGTGTTAGAAGCTTTTTAGTTTGATGTAGTTTCATTTGTCTATTTTTTATCTTGTTTCTCTTGATGCTGAAGCTGAGTCCCCAAAGACCTTTCTAAGGCTGATCTCGTGGACTATCTTTCCTATGTTGTTTTCTAAGTATTTTATAGCTTCCAGTCTTCATCCAAGTCTCGAATCCATTTTGAATTAAGTTTTATGAATGGCGTTAGAGTGATCTAACTACATTCTTTTGCATCTTGCTTTCCAGCTTTCCTAACACCATTTATTGAAGATTTTCCTTTCTCCATTGGCTTCTTTCTCTTGGTTCCTTTGTCATAAATGAACTGAGTGTACATGAGTGAGTATATTTCTGGCAATTAAGTTTTATTTCACTGAACTGTGTCTCTTTTTACTCCAGTACCATAGTTTTTTTTTGTTTTTTTTATCACTATCACTTTGTAGTATAACAATATCTGGGAGTGTGATGCCTCCAGTTTTGTTCTTTTTTCTCATGATCTTTTTGGCTATTCAGTATCTTTTGTTAATTCATATAAATATAAAATTTTTTGTTCTAGCTCTTTGAAATATGCTCAAGGAATTTTAATGGAAATTGTGTTAAACCTGTATATTGCATTAGATAAGATGGCCATTTTTATCTTTTATTTAAAGAAGTCTTATAGTTTTCATTATACAGGTCTTTCAACTCTTCTGTTAAGTATATTTTAAGGTATTTAAATATTTTTCTTCTATTGTAAATGTAATGGTTTTCTTAATTTCATTCTCTTCTATTATTTTGTTTGCATGTAAAAATGCAACTGTTTTCTTGTGGATTGATTTTGTAGCCTACCATTTTACTGTACTCATTAATTCTAGTAGTTTTTTATGGAGTTTTTATAATTTTCTACATAGATTATCATGTATCATCTGCAAATAGTTTTACTTCCTCCTTTCCAATTTTCATTCTTTTTATTTCTTCTTATCTAATTGCTGTAAGTACAATGTTAAATAGCAGTGGTGAGAATGGACAGCACTGTCTTGTTTCTGATCTTAGAGAAAAGTTTCAGACTTTCACTATTGTGATATTGACTATGGATTTATCATATGTGACCTTAATTATGTTGAGGTATGTACCTTCTCTCCCCATTTTGTTTTTTTTTAAATCATAAATGGTGCTGAATTTTGTCAAAAGTTTTCTCTTTATCCATTGATACTATCATTTTTCTCCTTGCTCTTGTTAGTGTGCTGTATTACATTAATAGATATGTGTATGCTGAATTATGGTTGCTAAGGGTGTTTTACATAAGTTCTGCTGTAATACATATTTTACACTGCTGTGGTTTTCAAAATGTGATCCTCAGATTAATAGCATCAGTATCATCTGGGTACTTCTTAGAAATGCAAACTAGCTGCACTCTAGTTATAGAATCAGAAGCTACATTTGTATGGCCTAACAGTATTTTAACCATCTCTCTGATAATTTTGATGTATTTTCAATTTGAGAACCAGTGGTCTCTTCAAACCACACCATTCTCCTTGATGACTTTTTAATAGAGTTTCTTCCTTAGTCTTAGAATTTTTTCCTCATTTTCCCAACAAATTTTTAGGGAACATGTCTCATACCTTTAAATCAATATATAGGAAAGTATATGGAAATCTCAGCTCTGTCAATTATTAGGAATAAAAACCAGTCATGATTATTATACTCACTTTCTGAGTATGTTTTCTCAAATTGGAAAGGGACACAAAACTGCACTGGATTTCCTTTGATCATTAGTAATGCAGTTGACATTGCTTCCAATGGGCAGATGAGTAAACAGACAGAAAACTCAAGAAAGGGTAACATATTACTTATTCCTGATACATTGGACTAAAACAAAACCCCTTTAATTGGGTTTTGCTTTTCAGATGAGACTTTCTAATGAGAATCCTGCAGCTATTTCAGCTTAATAAAAGGAAACCAATTCTGCCCCGCTGCCCTCTCATTTGAGCTCCTTGCTACAGTCTCCAGCAGCTGAGCACTCAGTTGACTGGGTCCGCCTTTGGGAACACGTGGCTCACACCCTTAGGACTGCAGCTGTGTTGCTCACACCCCTGGGAGAAATGCTTGTCAATGAATCTCGCCAGACAAAGCTGTGTCATTATCTGCTGTGTCCCTCGAGCAACTTCAGATCAACACAAGCTTCTTTCTGCCTCCACCAATACAAATACTCAGCACACACTTTCCCCCTATTTCCTACTATTGGGTGTTGCCCCATGCGCTTTTCTAATTTTGTGTTTCAATTAGAAAAAATGAGAAAAACTTGGAGAATCATCTTTAGAATTTTGACTGTTCATGTTTGTTTTGAGGGACACGTTTTAAAGAATTCTGAGTAGGGTTAGGGTTGCACGTCTCATAAATATCCATATAAAATCCAGTTGGTTCTGTTTCAATGGAGAATCCTGACTAAGAGAGGGATTAATGTTTTAGATAAATCTTTGGAAGGTCTTCATGTTGGTGAGTCTGAGGAACTCAAAGAGTCACCAAAGCTACAGCTAAAAGCAGGGCAGAGACAGGAAAAGAAAGTAGGAATCACTGAGGAAGACACTGATTTACACTCCTTTCTAGCTGATTTTGAAGAGTTAATACTACATTCAAAGATGCCTTACCTACTACCAAGTTTTAGGATTTGCTTTCAGGGCACCCTGGTAGAGTAGTGAGTGGATGGTCAATTGCCTCCAGCTGAAATACAGTCCATATATATCCAAAGAACCCAGGTTCACGTCCCAGGCCAGAACAACCAAGCTGTACAACTAAATAAAAATAAAATGCTTCTTCATCCCCTCTTCTTGCCTGCTTACCTACTTATATTCTTCCTACCTGCACCTTTCTTTAAAAAAAAAAAAAACCTTTTGTTTAATACACATGAAAAGTGATCAATTTGCTTTAGTTCTTATTACTGTATTATAAGCCATAGTCATTTTAGATTAAAAAAATATATACTAAGGTACTGGGAAACAAAAGTGAATTCAACTCAATCTAGGTTTTAAGGAACTCAAGACAATGGACATAAATGTTTAAAGGAAAAGTTGTATTTAGGATTAATGCACATGCTAATGAAATGTTACAAAAGTATAATTCTCAGAAGCATTGTTTCTAATATGCTGAGGAGGAAACAAATTCCTGGACACTCTGGATATTAAGTAACTGGTGTATTTAGAGCTGTATGTAGAACAGGAAAATCTAGTTATTTTGAATGGCCATGTGCCTGGCTAAAACAGAAAATCTGTTTCTGTGGGAAAAGAGGAAAATGGGTTCTGGGAACAAGTCATTTCTTGTGCATCTCTCAAGACTTAACTCCATGCATACTTTTTAAGATTCTTTCAGACTCTTAAGATTCTTTCTACCACCTTAATCTTCAGTTACCTGTGTAAGTCCATGCAAAGGTTAAAAAAAAAAAAGTGAGACAGTTGCATTTTTATTTATTTATTTAAAGGAAAGGTAAAGGCAGGAGTGAAAATGAGCAGGCAGGCAGGCAGGAAGAGAGGACGAAGCGCCTTATTATTTATTTCTATTGAGTTGTTCATCTTCGTTGACTCCACCTACCCACCCCAGGACATGAACCAGAGTTTTGGGGATATATGTGCACTGCCTTCTTCAGAGGTAGCAGACCATACCGCTGCTCTCACCAGGGTGTGCCTACACAGATAAGTTCACTATATATATATATATATATATATCTATATATATATATATATATATATATATCCCTATAATTAACTTTCCAAAATAGGATGACAATATTAAAAATTTAAATCAGGAACTTTCTGCCAATCATTTAACTTTTATCTCAAATTCCTTTTAAGCAAATGAAACGGTCAAAATATTCAAAGTGCTAATCTTATTTAATCCCCACACACCTTAAATTCATTACAGCTTTTTTTAGCCAAGGTAGAAAAAGTAGTGGAATTAGCCTCAGGTTCAGAAAAATAACTCAGTCTCTTTTATGCTAGTAGTGAATTTCAGCCTGGGTATTTAAATACGTCAACGCTGTTTTGTTATTATGTCATTAAGCCTTTAAACACATTTATAACTGCAGCACAAAGACAGCACATTTTAAAAGCATTTCACTGAAGAGATTTCTAGTTGCTTGGTTAAACAATTAGTGCCAAAGTATCAAAATTAAGTTGAAGAGCTCAGATATGCTCTAAGAGTTCACAGAGAAGTCTCATTGTTTTAGTACAAATAATTGTAGGTTTATTTATTCATTCCTTCATTTAATAATCATTAGCTCCTAGTCACTTTCTGGCTACCAGGGACAGAGATAAATAAGATGGTCCCAGTCTCCAGGGACCTAAAATATAACATGAAAAGTAGGATAGCTTTAAACACATTACAATACAAAAAGTAACACAAAGGTATGGATGCTTTAAAAGAAATAAAGTGAAAGGATATTGTAACTGTACCAAGAATTATGCTGCAAATTTCCCAAGAGTACTGAAGTTACTAAACTGGTTCATAGAAGCGTAACCATTATACTATTCTTTCATAGTAATAAAGCTTTGAGCCAGGTGCATGACCACCTAGAATAAAGACTAAATTTTCCAACTCCATCTACAGGTACGTGTGACCAGTTGCTAAGTTCTAGCCAGTGGAAACTGGAATATGAGGAGAGCTCCTGTTTGCAAATGGCAAGCAGAGAAAACTGTTATAGGATAGAGGGCCATCCCAAAGAGAATTATTTCCTAGCGTTAGCTCTATCTCCTATGATAACTTCACATGGAATCACTAAAGGGCCCTAATCTACTTTGACCATGACCATGATAAAGATTCATGCATATTTGCAATTAGACCTAGGTCATCCTGCCCGCTCCCCAACCCCACACCCATACACACACCTGTCACCCCATTAAAGAGCTTTGGCAGCCTCCGGAAAAGTTGCTGAGGTGACTTCAGACCAAGTGACGGCACACACTGCCTTGCCCTTCCAGTTAAATCAGGTTTCTGACACCAGGGAGCTTGCCGATGACACGGTGTTGACATCCATCCTGCACATGTGTTTCTGCTTTAGAAGCCACTGCTCCTGAACCAGGGGCAGCCCAAGAGGATCTAAGGAGTATGCCACTTCTACCAGAGTTCACCAATAGAGATGTTCAAAACAATGATCTTGGAAAAATTAACCTTTCTCCTCTTGTTTAGCAACCAATTTGAGTTAAAATACTCACTTTGGGGTTTATTTCCCAAGATTCGGTGAGCATAAGTATCTAACAGTGACATACATAAGAACTGGCTAATAAAGATTTGTTCCCTTCCCTCCCTTTAAATTTTCATTCTTGCTCAGTCGAATTTAGAAAGCATAGGTCCTTGAGGGATCTGCCATCTGGGGATAAGTTGACTAAAAAAAGGCAAAGACAAGACACCTAACTAGCTATTGTGTCACTCCCCAGCACTGACTCCACTCAGGAGAAAGTGTTCATGGCACACAGGATTCATCTGAGCCATAGGACACTAGAGCCCAGTCCTCTTTGGAAGGCGTTTCACAGGGCCTTGTTGAGAGTGGCAAAAAACAAATGCATGGGAGTGTATTTGTTAATGCACGTGCAATGTGAAGAATATTTGCCTGGACATTTTATAATGGCCCCACCCCCCATAAATCCAAAATAAATAAAGTTTCATGGTATTGAGGATCCCAGCCTGAAGGGACTGAAACATGTTCTATCTCCTTTGACAGGCTGTCAGGTTTTACCTGCTGCCATGGAACAGGAGACTATTAGTACCATCTTGCCTCAAAGATGACAGATATCGCCATCTAGAAAATCAATCCTGAAGGAGAGTTTAATGGAAAAGGGAAAGGGCCCTCTCCACTGTCTTTCATAGCCTGAGAACTGTCTTTAGAGACTGGCAACTCAAGATACTCCCTGGCTTGCCATCGTCTGTTTTTGCCAATGAATGTCCTGAAGAAATGAAAACCTAACATCAGTCCAGCTAGCTAACCTAGCGACCTTTTACTTTCAAATAAAATGGATTCCTGGTATGTGATGTCTTTTAATGGTTTGTAAGGAAGTTGGTATTACAACCACCTATGGTGTTCTTATATGACAGGACAGGAACTCAGGATTTCATTTTCAGAGAAGGTAAGTTGGTCCACGTCAGTTAATTCAGTGACAGCACTGGGATTGGAGCCCTAGTTCCTGCCTCCAGAACTGCTTTCTAGTAAGTTCCAAGGGGTTCCCAAATTTCCTTCAAGGATCCATTTGTAACCTGTGTTTTTATGGATACTTTCGTTCTTAATTACCTAGTCCAGAACGTTAGAAACCTTCCAGCCTATCAGAAGCTACAAGTCTTTCACTAGTTTTTGAGCATTTAACTCTGCCAGGTACAGTTTGTGTAAATCAGTGAACAAAACAAAAGTTTCTGCCTTTATGTAGCTCACAGTCTATGAGAGCAGAAAGACCATAAATGTAAGGAAATGTTACGTGATCAGCGCCAAGGGAAAAAGACAAAGTTGAGCAAGATAGGTATGTGGGGGAGAGTTGCCTGTGGGTGGAAGTTGTTGACATATTCAGGATGCTCAGGGTAGGCCTGTGATGACAGCTGGGCCAAGGTTTGAAGGAGGCAGGAAGTCAGCCAACATCAGCACAAAAAATAGTTCATAGTTACCTTTATTCTGTGAATATTAAGCTATAACTAATCATCATGCTTTGATGTCAGACAACTATGAGCCTACTAGAAGTATAAAAATAGAAACGTTTTTCGACCCCCTCCCCTCATCAACTCAAGAGCTTAGGGTCGCTCTGTGCAAGTTTTAGGTGCTGAGCATCTCCAAACCTAGGTTCTACAGCTCTGAAAACACTGCTGTGCTGAAAACGGAATTATCAAATCAGATGCCCCATACTCTTATATATACCAGGATGACTTCAGTCTCGTTAGTCACTGTTGAAATATATGCACATCTGCACGATGGCATGTTGAAATGGCATTTGACTACTTCAGCAGATGCTCACTTCCTGTTACATCACACTTTGTAAATAACTTGCTCATAGGTATTCACAAAGTACCAAAGTGCCCGTAACGAAAGAAAAATAGGGTCCTGTGACACACACTGATTAGCTTGACATTATCAGTCTCACACAGCTTTTGTAACAAGGACTATAATACTTGTTTTGGATTTTGCTTAAAATACCTGAGAAAAACAAGCTCTGTAGTCCCAAGTCAGCCACAGGGCAGTGTGCCATAGGCTGGGGTTGACCAAACTGTAGACCTGGCATTGTCCCAGTCAGGCAACAAAGGGGCAGAGAGGGGAGCTGGGCCACAGTAAGGAAGGAGGAAATACATGGCACTTACAGCTGGAGTCAGAGCCTGGACTCAGAGCCACTCAAGGACAAAATGGACCAATTCCTAAAAATAATTTTAGATCTCGTTTAAATCTCTGAGTAAAACTATATCCAAAAGAAAACACGGGACACAGCCCGTTGGCTCAAACATTAAGCCGGTGACTAGGGAATGGACCATGTAAAGCCCAAAGACCCCTGTTTGTGATCTGGGGCTGGGGGGATAAATGTGCTTCTTCCTCCTTTACTTCTTTCCTTTACAAAATGCTTTTTCTTCCTCTCCCTTCTTTCTCTCTTAAAAAACAAATATAGTTGGTTTCAAGTATTATATAAACATTGGGTAGAATTTTAATTTGTCAACTGCTTTACTCCCAGAATCAACTTGAGAATTTGTTCATTACAGCTGACTTGATGCTCTAACCAAGAACAAGGGTACACGTATGCCCAGCCCACACACAAAACCTCAAAAGCGTACCTATTAAATTCTCTAGCTAATGATACAAATACAATGTAGAATTGTGTGCTTAATAAATGTAGCACAAATGGAACTGGCAATAACTGATGATATTGTGTGCAAACAGCCACTGCAACAGCCAGAGGACTGGGACATGCTGTCCCCACAATAGCAAGGTACCTCCTGGATTGTGCCAGGCATTGCACTGGTCTGCCTAGTTACTGCCATGTGTGACTTAAAACACCACTTATTTGCTGTTTTTGCAAATCTTAACCTCTGATTTCACAAATCTGCATGTTTTGTTTTTGTTTTTGTTTTTTTTTACATTCACAATGCAATAAAGAAGGAAAGCAATTCTGCGCTGGGGGTAAAAAACAGTGGAATAAAGCAGAAGTTTGTCGTTCAGGAGGGACTTTTCCAGTCTCCACCCACCAGGATCAGACTCACACTGAGGCATGGTGGATCTATTCAGAGGGGGCAGGCATTCTCTTAATGGTGGGGATGAGCATCTATTGCCAACTGTTAAGAGTGACCACAGAACATTTTGCTCATTATGGAATTTGTGACTGTGAAATAAAGAACCCTTCATAAATCAGTCAGGGCAATAGGTATGTTAAAAATGTCATTGGCATACCTAGATGAGTGCTTACCTAACAGATCTGAGACCTTTAGATCAAAACAAAAATCAAAGCTAATGACTGCTCATCTCTGATGTGATGTCAGTGGCCTCTAAAGGAAATATGGACTTAATGAATATATCACTCAAGCTTGGTTCCCAGAAAGAAGCACCAGGCTGTCAGTCAATCTTACATGAAATGGAACCCCATTAATGAAAGTGCATTTTCTAAACTGTTTTAATAGTTCAAGGCTTGACTCACAATGGCCTGAGGATACTAAGCTTTAAAACTTGACTAGTGAGAAACCTATGGAATGGTGCCAAAATACTGTGGTCAAGAAAAAGCATATTTACATCAGTATACTAAATACATGTCTGCCTTTCCCTCTTTAAAGGGAAGGTGCAGGCAGTGTGCCGTGGTGGAACAGAGGTTAGGTCAATCACCTCCAAAGAACGCAGGCTACATGCCCCTGGGTTTGAGTCCTGAGTCCAAGGGGAAAAAAAAACAGTGAAAAACTAAAATGGAAATAAAATAAAATGCTTCTTCCTCTTAAAAAAAAGGAAAGGTGCAGGCAGGAATGAAGCAGGCACAGGCAGGCAGGAAGAAATAAGACCCAAACCCGGTCTTCAGGATGTGGACTGTGCTCAGCCAGGGATGGCAAACTTAACTGATACTCCACCAAGGCAAGTCAATTAAGATTATCAATTTTATTTAACTATACAATCAGAAGACTGATCTAATACAACGTCCCATCCAAGGATATATTTTTTTCCTACCGGAAAAATCAAGAGATGAAAGTAGGACTGAAAGAAGCAAAGCCCTCCTGGAGAAGATAGAATCTCTAAATTCAGGGTACCTCTTTGGCTTAGCAATGGCCTGCAGTCTCCTGCCCTTTGAGGACTGTCTTCCTTGGCAGAGGGCTGGGATCTGCCATGTTTTTTTCTTTGAAACATTCATCCAATTTCATTCCTAGGCAGTGGGTATATGTTTCAGAATATGACACATCTTAATTCAAATACCAGCTGGGATTTATCAGAAACACCACCCTAATATTTGTCTACCAGTTAATAACAGATGTCCATTTTCAGTGCTTTGATTACAGTATCAAAATTCCTTAGCTTTCTGTAACTTTGTTATGTGTGGAAGTTTTTTGGTTTTTTACTTTTTTCTTTTTGCTGGATTCTGTCTCCCTTTCTTCTCAAATCTAACTTTTCAATCAGTATGGTTAGACAGAACCCTGCTGTGGATTTTTTATGACCACCTACTTCTTTCCTTTCTGGTGACATACTCCATAGCTCTAGAGGCAGAAGCAACTTGGGATATAGATGGAAGAGATGAAGAGAGTTACAGAATGGCTTTTAAAGTTCTTTAAGGGGTTTCTACTCATCTCTAATTTTCACGCCCAGTATTGTCCCTGATTGCAAGTCTTCCCCACCACCCCGCCCCAGTTGAATGCTTCAAAACCCTGGTCTATGGCTTTTATAGCCTATGCCTTTACCACCTGAGGCAGAGGGATGTGAACCCTTTCACAGAATCAGGAGGAACCAAGCTGGTTCTGGCCCCAGAAGCCTAGACTAGATGTCATCAGCTGTTTTGGAAAACGATGGCCTCGTACTTTGATGTAAAGAGGCTTGGTGGAGACCTAGAGCAAAATCACGATACACAGCAATGCTTCTCGAGCCTCAAAGAGCGCAGATTCATGATGAGCTGGTAAAAAATACAGACACCTACGCTGAGATTCAGTTGGCTAAATCTGGGACAAGGCCTAGACATCTGCATTTTAATAAGTACAGCCCCCACTCCACCTCCTTATATTCTGACGTAGGAAGTCTTACACCCTCAGCTTTGAGAAATGCATAAAGCAGCAATGAAGCATTTATCTGCAGAAGGAAAATCATGCACACACCAGCACGCCAGACACATGCCCCACCACCATTCACCTCTGGATGGTAACTCCTGGTCAGTAGAGTAGAACACACACACATACATCTGATCACAGATGAACTCTCTTTCCTAACAGCCATTCTCCCTCACTCAAAATATTCTGGTCAGAGTCTGTACACCATCTTCTAATAGAAACTAAATAAAGGCAACATCTCTGAACTCATGGTGGGTTTTTAAGTTATGCAATTATTTTATTTCCTTGGCCTGACAACATAAAACTTCATTGTACAAGAAACTGACAGAACCGACAGATTTCCCCCATAAGAAGGACCTTTTCCATTAGTGGAGATGAACTGACATGTCATGTCTGAGTGCAATACTTGCTCCCTACCCCCACCCACAATAACCCCTAAAGCAAAAATTATCAGAATCAACAGAATCCCCATGAATTACTAAAAGTCATCCTCTCAAATATGTCTAGCTTGCAGCTGCAGTAAATAACAAACTAAGTTGGGAAGCAGCTGGCCATCACTTAGTGTCTCCGTGCGTGTGAGACTGAAGGGACAGCAGCCAAGGGAGGCAGAATTCTGGGTGAGAGGAAGGGGTAAACAATCTGTCTTCCCTCATACCCGCCCCTTCCGTACAAAAGACATCTCTGTCCCTACACACAGTGAAGTTCAGGAGATGCTAGAGGGGATGGCTTTAGCCTGTAATTGCAAATAGTGGAGGTTCACTAAAGTCCAAGGTAGGGGTGGGATAGGGGCACCAGAGAGCAAGTAGGTTAGACAGAGATGCCCAATACTTCGTGAATTCCAGTTTAATGCTATCAAATCAACCTTCATAATCATAGCATCCCTCACATGTCCCTATTTTCCAATAGCTAACAGAGCTCCATCTAATTTTCTGTGTCTCAGGTCTATCTCCACCCCCAGGGCAGTACGGTGATGTTTGTGTCTGAGATGAAAACTGGGATGGGGGAAGAGGTGTGCAGACAGGAGAGGTCAGGGGTCACAATGCTTTAGCTATAATGGGTCTCTTTTGGTCTCTAAGAATGGTCCATCATCAGTAGTCCTAAAACATTCCCCTCCCCTTCCTCTACCTGCCTTGTGCAAATATCAAAAGCAGAATCAATCTCTGCCCAAAGAGAAAGGAGAGCAGCAAGTTATGCGTGGTTTCCATCTCTGGTCCCAACTTCCCACCTCCTTACTCTTACATGACATCACTCAAAAAGTGAATTCCAAGTAGTGCTGTGAAATGCAATCATTCCTTCCTAAAAAATCCAATCTAACAGCTCTGTCCTGACATCACTTTCTCCCTGGGCCGAGGAAGCAGCAAAAAATATCAATTGAGCATGTGAAAAATATGATGATGGGGTGTGTGGTGTAGTGTTTCCAGATGTCTTCAGCTTGTGTCTTCTCCATGGTGGGAGCCCTCCCTCTTCCCCCAAGTCCCACACACACCCCTCCCTCTACCCCCGAGTCCAGGTGCTCCCGTCTGCTGAGCTTTCACCAATCACTTCCCATAGACACTCTCATCACTGTAGGCCACATACAGAAAATAGTCTTCCTCATGGTTGTCCTAGGGAGAGGAGACAAGAGGGCAGTTTAGAAAACATTATCTCATTCAATTATTTCTGGGATTCTGAGCCTCACACAACCTTTTAAATGTGGCATGAAAGGGTATCACTGGCCCTTATCTTAGAGGTGGTTGAAATTCAGCTTTGAGTTCAAAAACAAAAATCCTTCATGGAGAATACATTAATGTATCTAGGATACAAACATGACCAGGGCATAGTCTTTACAAACAATATAAACAGAGTATGTTCATTCTGTACTTGACTATATACTAAAGGAAACAAAACAGAGTTTATTAAGCTTATGCAATTCACTAATGGGGCACAATAAAATAGTATCATGTGAAATCCTTTACATAATATAGCTAGAACCTTAGGTGACATAGTGTGACAAAAATGTTTACTAAACTTTCTACTTGAGATTCTAACATTTAACCAACTAAACCAAATGCAATCATATAAATTATTCTGAGATAATTTACTGAGACAGAAGAATCCATTTAAAGACTTTTCTTTAATGGCACACCCTGCTAGAATAGTGGTTAGGTCCACACCTCTGAAGGAGTGCAGTTCATATACACCCTAAGGACCCAGGTCCAGGGGGAACAACACATGTGAATAACTAAGTAAAATTTTAAAAAAGGCTTGTTCCTCCTCTCTCTTCCTGCTCGCCTACTCACCTTCATTCCTGCCTGCACCTTTCCTTTAAACAAAAGAAAGCAAAAAAAGAACTTTTCCTTAATTTTACATTCCATTTTACTTGAACTATGCCATCAGGTTTCTTCTCCTCCTGTTTCAATAAAGACAATCCAATATTAAAACACTGTAGCCAGACAAGAATGAGAAAGGAATTCCACAGGGACTGAATCTAGTAGGCTGCTCGATCCCAAAAGGACAAGCAGATCTAATTCCCAAGAGCATTGCACTGCCACGTGTAAAAGAATCCTGATAAATAACACCTCCTGCCCTACTTCCCAGGTGTGTTATCAACACACACTGGAACACAAGCTAGAGAAGAGCAGACTGCACAGCACTGTTGCAAACAGAAGCATTACCTCATACAGCTGGCCCATGGTAGCGCTGGTGGGAGGGATTGTATTGTTGACAAAGAAGAATAAGGCGTCCTCGGGTCTCAGGTGGATCCTCTTCCGGATTAAGAAGTAGAACTGCCCAACTGGATAAAGAAAAAGGGTTTGAGAAGAAGGAAATCAAGAATGGAGGAAAACAAAGACTCATAGAGGGGGTTAAGTCCCAGACAACTCTACGGCACCTGTTCCCTCCAAAATCCCAGATTCAAATAACACCATCTGAGCAGAGACAAATACTGTCGTACAGCTTTAGAAATAAAAAGTGAAACTCCAAGCAGACTACACATTCCCTAACATGCCACTGAGGAGTTTAGTCCTCAATCCTTCTTCCTCCCTTAGCCAGTTCAATGTTACCATATTCACTCAAAGCCTGAGGACTACTTTGAGAGAAACTATGTCTATCCAGACCAAAACATCCCCATCATCATCTAAACTGACTTGAAATACACTTCCAACTTCACTCCTACCCTAAGGCAAACTAATGTTGGGACGAGGTCTACTGGACACCAGCACTCTTAGCACTCATCCCAACATTGCAGCAATGATTGTAGTGCGGTGGGGGTGAGGGGGAAAGGGTGTCAATATTTTATCTTTCACTGAAAAAATTCTAGAAACCTGATATAATTCTATAGTCAACATATTTACAAAATCTCTCCAGTTTCCCTTGGATGCTATAGTTATTCCATTTAGGATGAAGTGCTGAGCAAACATATTCTTTGTAATGTCAAACAGTAGCTAAAAAAAATGTTGCCACTATAGCAAACAAAAAAACAAACAAAACCCAAATTTGAGGAAATAAGGTATTCATCTGGGAAATCTCTTAAATGTAATTCTCCCATGAAATTAAACTAGCTTTCCTTTTGGAATCAATTAATATCACAATAACAAAGCTGCATTTTAAGTGGTTCATATAATGGCTGTCTGGTCTTTTCAGTGTTCTGTCCTTTGCTGTGTCTAAATCAAATAAAATACCACGGTAGAAAATGCTTAAGGGAACTGGTGATAGAAAGAACTATCTTGTCACCATTTATGAATCACCTAACTCTGAAGAATCCCACTCACTCTTCAATTCTGCATCCTCTAATCTCACAATCGAATGCAGGAAGCACTGGCAATGAAGTGCCAGGGAAGGGTCAGGGAGGGAAAGCATTACCAGTAAGGTCAGAGGGTACAAGGTACTTCCTCTTGTCCAGATCAGGCACCCTGGCTTTAGGGGCCTTTTCCACAATCACCTGGGAGAGGAGGAAAGTAGGAATAAAAATTACAGAATCCAACTGATTATTTTTCCTTCCACATCCTACAGCTGCCCTCTTGGAACTGAATTTCTTTACAACCAACAACACTTTTCCCTTACTTATTCCCCCTTTTCCCTTTACAGAATGTATGGAGCAATGGGCTTCCTTGGTAAGATACTAGTTTCATTACTACAATAAAGACAGAAGGCACATGATTGAAAAGTAAAGAGAACCTTGATTTTAAGTAACTACAGGTTACCTGTAAGGTATATTACAACATACATACTTTCCGGCATTTAATTAGTGCATCAAGAAGATAATATGAGTTTTCTCAGGTAGTACTGAGTACCTATTAGTTTTATCCTTCCCTTATATGTCATTTATTAAAGGTAATGATGAAAGTGGCTTAAATTTTATATTATCAAAACTTTCAAGAATCATTGCAAAAAAGATGTTCAAGGCACTCTATTTCAATAAATGAAAAGTATTATACAGATCTTAAAGTATAATGGCATTCTGTAATGTAAAGTTTAACCCATTTATAAAGCATTATCTGTTAGAATTTTAAGGACTGTCCCATATCTACCTTAAGTATTCCTATAATAAAAGCTTTATAAATACAAGTTGTAATAAAAAAAAAGTGACAAATATTTAAAAACTAACAGCTTTAATGTATGTAAATTTAAAGTAGGTAGGAAAGATATCACTAGCCCTTATTAAAAAGAGGAACAAAGACTAACCAAAAGTGGTTCAAATTCAACTCAGAAAATATTCCGTAAATATTTAAAATTTTAGTCAATTTAAATAGTACGTTTAAGTTACCCAAATATTAGTATTCATATATATTAATATATTACATAATATATAATTTTACTTATAAAGAACCTACTATAAAACCATCAGCTCTAGATTTTTAGTTTAGTAAATATTATCATTCTAGAGAGATGTGGGAAGTGGAAAGAAGTAAAAAAAAAAAAAAAAACAGAATTCAACACCGGACAAGTAATATCCCTAAGAGCTCATGTGATCTTCAACAAGTCAACTTACCCTGAACTTCAGCATTCCATTAAGTAAAAGGAAGGTAATTTTCCATCTTTTACAAAGTTGTGGTTCATCCATAAAATTTTTTGTGTGAAAATGCTTGTAAATTATAAAGAGCTATCTAAACATAAGGACTGAGAGGGAGAGGTCTGAATTAAATTAAAGGCCTACTGCAAATAAGACACCTGAAAGGCAGGGAGGGACTTGGAATAGATGGGTGAGGATTATAATCACTAAACCTTGGTTTACCAGAAATATTTTGGTTTCAAGGAATGTTTAACTTTATTCCTCACAGTGGGCCCGGTTGCTAGATACTTGCTTGGGTGGTTGTTTCCTGGTTCATGAAATATGGTTACTATTCTGGAGGGCACAGATTTTTAAGACAATCAGTTCCTAACAGCTTCCAGTTATGTCGCAGGTTTTCAATACATTATAGCTACTAAGCTAATTTTTAGATCCCACTAAATCACTCTTTCTCAAGGCACAAACACAAATTCTTGCTTTAACAACACCAATTATCCAGCTGGAAGGAACTTCAGAATAATCATTTACTCTGAGCCTCTTCTGCAAACAGGGCACTAGTACAGCAAGGTTAAGGGGTTCTACCCAGAAGAAGCAAATTTCAGAACTCAGGGCAGAGCGCTTCTTCCTGCGTCACAATGAGAAAAAAGGTCACAGGCTGAGCAGCAATGAGCAGTTGGGAAGCTTATCACTAGTTAAAACATAACAGAAAGAATCATGAGATCTGAGTGATGGTCATCATAGCTTACAAATTATCAGAAGTAAAACATTTAACACCAATGACTATAAAGAGAAAAGGGTGGGTAGGATCACAGCCATATCCTGAATGCATGTAAATAACTGAAAGAGTTAGAGCTCAGTGCTGAGACATACATGGAAATTTTAACTAAATTTGAGAACAGGTACATTGTGTGACCTATTAGAGCTCATGCTTAACAGGATCATTTTGCCTCTGGGTTACCTGCCCCGCATCATAATACTCTGAACTCTTGAGGATGTTATTATTTAGTGACTAAATAAATATTTTGTTCTCACTTTCCAAAATTTAACAGTGTGAGGCACACACAGTGTACCCTTAATATCGTTTAACAGAACTGTTTTGGAAATTGAGAAAACCATGGAAAGCACAAGAGCCAGGGTTCTAATCACAGCTCTGCCAAACCAGTGATGCCAAACCTTTAGGTTTCAATTCTCAGTGCTTCGGATCTCTACTCTGTGGGATGGGGATTATAAATATGTGAGGATTATGTGAATGAATAAGGGCAGAACACTTAGAATTCTGCCAGGTACATGATAAACCATCAATAACAGGGGTCACTTTTAAGTATTCTTTATAAGAGTAGGATTGGTATCATTGGGTTTGGGGAAAACTTTTAAAGCAATCATCTACAATCCAAAGATCAATCAAGTAATTTGTGATGCATCTTTTACTGGGCACAGCACTACCTGTTTTTGCTATCTAAAAATCCCTTTATAATTCCTGGGCAATGGAACAGAGCCCTATGCCTCCTCACCAAAAAAGTGTTGCAAAGGGTTTCTACTTGGCCTAGGGCCCAGAGCGCTTCTATTGCCTGTAAGACCACAGATATTAGGTAAGGACTGGAGGGGAGTCGCAAAGACTACCACTGGGAAAGACATCAATTGCAGTTCCTTTACCTGTAAATTACATGTAACATTTATCTTAATGTCCTCAGCCTATAGATAACACATCTTAAAATCTCTGCTTCTTCCTCTCCAAAATTCCACATCTGGTTCCTTCTACCACTTTTTTTTTTTTTTTTTTTTTGTCTTCTGCCTTCCAATCTGGCTGCGCAGCCTGTATTAAGAGAAAAACCAGGCAAGTGGCGGGGGAGGGGGTGGCTGGTAAAACGCCCGGATGCAGAAAAATCTTAGTATACTCCCCCTCTTTCTTTTGATTACCTGCACTAGTTTTACTTAAACCAGGGGGGAAGAGAAGGAAATGGCCTCAGTCCTTCCTGAGTGTGCCCAGGTACAATCTGATCAGAATAAGCACCAGGGAAAGACTGGCTGGCAGCCCTTCCCCCCACAAGACCCTGGAGCCAAGAATGGTGAGGCAACCAGGCTGTTGCGCAGAGAACGTGACCTTGTTTTCTGGGCCAGGCCTGCCTCGTGCCCCCGCCTCCCCCATTCCTAATTCTTAAAGAAGAAATATCCTCAGGCTTCCGAACCTTCCTCTCCCAAACGCAAGGCTATGAGGGCCAAAGTCAACCTGAGAACCAGCTAAGACAGGAAACGATGGCAGCAAACACCAGGCATCAGTTATGCCTAGAACAAATCCCCTAAGGCAGCAAATGTCTATTTCCCATGGAATGGTCGCGCCCAAAAGGGCCACATTTTGAACACCTCTTCCGAATACTGCTGAGTCACTCAGAGGTACGCAGGCTCCACGAGAAAGACGGGACAGCGCTACTGAGGACAGGCCCTGGGGATATGGGTTTTAAAACATGCGGCCGCAGGTTCAAGGAGAAGAGAAGGGCGTTCAGAGTTCAGTGATTTGGGGGCATCTCCGCCCGCAGAGACCCTCCCGGGCGCCGCGACGCCCCCGCCTCCCCCGCCCTCACTCACCGGGACCCTGTCCGGGTATTTCTTCCGGATCTTTTCTCCTTCCTTTTTCCGATATTCAAAAGGATGGTCCTCCTTGTACTGGAACTTCATGGTGGACCGCAGGGTTTCTGAGCTCCCCGGACGGGGCCTGCCTCCCTCGCAGATGATTGCGCGGCTTCTGGCTCGCTCCTCTCCGCCAAATTCCAGGGCGTATCAGACTCGCTCCACAAAGCTCAGCTAACCTTGCCACGCTCCTTGGCGGCGCTTTCAGAAGGCCCGGTCGGGAGGTAGGAGATGGGCAAAGAGATCCCAGCAGCTTTTCCTCGGAGCTGATAACACAAAAACAACCCGGCGGCGCGGATGTATTGTGACGTCCCAAGGCCCCGCCCAGCGTCCCGCCCCGCCCCGTTCCCTGGACCTTGCGGTGGGGGTGGGCGGATCCCTGTGGAGGTCCCAGCACGCTCTTCGTCAATAACGTGCCTTCCAAACGTGAAGCGTTTTGCTTTTTATCGTGACCGTGACTTTCAGAAGGTGTTAAAGCAAGAAAATTAAATGGTCTAGAGATGCCGTCTTCCATCTCCTTTGCTGTTTCAATCAAAATCAAACACAGAAGGCGAAAACTCAGTTTCGGTCAGCCTATTGGGATCTGTAACCTGAGAAATAAAGGGTAGGAGGGCTTAGGCTTTCTGTGGCTGGGCCTGAAATGCCCGGGCCGTGACTTTGCCCATGGCTGGTTGAATTGCATCCGCTCTGGCCCGGGACCCCGCCTTCCCCACTGCGCGTCATTTGTTTGGGTCCCTGCGGCAGTTTGCTGCCGGAGTAGCAACACAAACAGAGCGTGACTCAGGAATTTGAAGCGGTGTATAAGGTGAAGGGCTCGAGACGTTATCCAGGTCCAGAGAGTGATGTCACTCAAGACTACTACCAAGTCTTCACCTTTGTTCAAATATGGAAATGATGCACATTCTCCTGTTAACTCAGAAATTGGGCCTGTCTTCTGGAAAAGTAAATAGCAAGCAATTTAGGTGATTAACTCATTAGCTCTTTCTCTTTGCAATTCTGCGAAAATTCGCCTGCAGGGGAGTACTACTACCCCTAAGGAATATGAAGTTACACCTGAAAGGCTGGTGAAAGCCTGGGGCAGTGGGTCACGTGCCAGCATCTGCCCTCTCTTCCCACTTCTCCACTAAGAATTAAAGGAAGGCTTTTTCTACCACTGCTAAGGGCAGTGATTCCAGAAGCCTGTAGGAGGAAAGCAACCGAAAATTTGAAAGATAAAGGAAAGAAAGAGATGCTGTGCCTAGAAAAAATCCTAAGCAGTCTGAAAAACAGACAGAAAACTGACAACAGATGTCCCTATGACCTATCTTCTTTTTGTCAAACTTTAGTGTCTGATTAAAAAAAAAAATCAAAGAAATTAAGTTTTATTATTGAAACAAGGAAACTGAATTATGTAGTCCTACTTCTTAGTGTTAATTATTTTTCTTCATGGTGTTGTGTGAGTCAAAGGAAAAATTCCCCTAGTTTTCTGAGGTTCTTCACAGGCTGGATGAATAAATTAACATTAGGTGCAAATTTAATAACATACTATGGAGAGTTTATATGGCACTAAACTGTGAGGTAGCTGTGGCAGACCCAAGATTTAAGATTTATAGTCTGAACTGAAGCCTAGAAGAGAACCTGGAGTGTGGGGGAGAAAGGCGGGGGGGAGGGCGATACCAGTGTCCAGGACATCAATTTCTTAGATAGGACTGTTTACAGATATACTATCTTTTGGATTAATCTTCTAGAGAAAAAGGACAAAAGACAACTCTAGATAAGGAGAAGGGTGGAGTCCAGCGCTAAAGGTTTAGAAGAACAGGAGTTTCTACTTTGCCTCTGGGTCTGTCCTCCTCTGCCCTTGGCTCTTCAGGTCCCAGGGAGACATCCATCAGAGACCAGCTCTGAGAGACTTGGGGTGTTCTCTATTCATTCCTGAAGTATCTTTCAATTCATTTTATGTATGAAAAAATAATCCTGGGTTAGGATTATTATTTTTTTTTTTTGCTGTTAATATGTTTATAATTGTACTTATTTTCAAACTGAAAATGATTTAATAAGTTCTTCATTCTCATTTTAGCATTGACCCAAATAATAGTTAAATCATTTGAAGTCATACTTTACAGTTAGAAAAGTAATCTGATGGATATTAATATTTTAAAGAGTGTTATTTTTCTGCCTTAATTAATCTAGTATAAATAAATAGCTTGTTAATAGCTAGTTAAAATACTGATTTTAATCACTTTTATTTTGAAAATACCTAAGCACAGTAGCAACTTAGATATGAAAAATAATTTGGAGATATAATTTGGTTAATCTTTCTGCATCAAGGTTTTTCTAAATGCTAACACTTTATTTTAGAATACCTAATCTGTCAACTTCCAAAATTTACTCTTTACCTTTATTTTCAGCATAACATTTTAAATAGTATGCAGAAACTAATTTATAAATCAACACATTCAATCAGATAAAATTGTATCAAAATTCCCCTTTTAACCGGAGTCAAAAAGTCTATTTTCATAACCTCATATTTCAGGAACTCTCATTCATTGCTGATGGGAATGGAAAATGCTAGTCACTTTGGAAGACATTTTAGTATTTTCTGAGAAAACTAAACACTCCACACTTTTAATCAGTTTTTCTTAGAAAACTAAACATATACTCTTAAATAAGGATTTATTATTAAATCAAAGGATTTAACCAGTAATCATCCTCAGTATTTACTCAAAGGAATTGAAAACTTAGGCCCACATAAAAACCTTCACAGGTTTGTTTGTAACAGCTTTACTCATAATTACCCAAACTTGGAAGCAATCAAGAGTCTTTCAGTGGTGAAAGGATAAATAAACCATGATATGCTATCAAGCCAGGAAAAGACCTTACATGCCTCTTAGTAAGTGATATAAATCAATCTGAAAAGGATTAATGCTATACAATTTCAACCATATGACATTCTGGAAAAGGACAAAACTATGGAAACAGTAAAATAAATAAATAAATAAAATAAGGAAAGAAGAGGTTGCCAGAGAGTGAGGGTAGAGGAATAAATAAGTGGAGCACAGATTTTTAAGGCAGTGAAAATACTCTGTATGATTGTATAATGGTGGACACATTTATCAAAACCCATAGAATGCCCATGCTAATGTAAACTATGAATTTTTGGGTGATTGTGATGTGTTCTTCAATTGTAATAAACATGCCACTCTTATGGGGGGTGGTGATTGATAAGCAAGACTATGTGTGTGGGGGTAGGCTGTTTATGGAAGATTTCTCTGCCTTCCTCCCAATTTTGCTGTGAACCTAAAAGCCCATTTTAAAGAAAAGCCTTTTAAAACAAAGCTCACATTTTCTCAAATATTCATTTCAAATTTTTCTTACAGTCTTCTAATTTTTTGTGTTCTCAAGGGTTAGAAGTTTTTCGACCTTTTATTTCATGAACATTTCAGACTTGTGGGGTTTTTTTCAAATACTTTGATGAACACCCTTATGCTCACCAGCTTGATTTTTTTTCTACTTGATAGTAAACTACAAGCATCATGACACTAAATTTGAAGTCCTCAATATATTCTTCCTCAGAATAAGAATATATTCCTAAATTACAATACTATATTAGAACTAAAATTTCTAATATTTCCTAACATCACCTAATAAAACTCATATTCATATTTTTCCCAACTGCCGCTAAAAAACTTTCTATATTTTTGCCCCAAATGAAGCATCAGAATATGAAAACAACTAGAGTTAAGCATATAGACAGGTTGGACATATTATCTATTCAGGATTTTCTATATAAACATATTTAAATTGATAAAGGCATAAATTTAATGTCATTGCTCTCCTGTGAGACATAAAACAGCTGGAGGTTCAATCCCTGATCCCTCACAGTCATTTGCTAAACTCATTTGATAAACTCGGGATTTTAAGGAGGGAATGAGTTTTTAATTTGAACTCAACTCTGCAAACTAGGTGTCTACTACCTAGTAGACAGTGTCTACTATCAGAATGAGATGGTTTGGCTCCAAGGCCAAGAAAAATTTCTTGCTCCTGGGACTTTTCATGAGTAGATCTTCCTTTCAAGTGATTTGAATGTCCCCCCTTTGTTCCATCCCAACTAGTACTATTCTAGTATAATCTTCATCTTTTATTTACTAACAGTTCTGGTTCTCCACTGCATTATAAACACCTCAAAACAATATTATTTACAAAGGCAATAAAGATAATACTTATCAATTATCTGACTCCTGATTAATTTTTGACCTCTTTAAATAGATTTGCACTTCTCTACCACCATATTTATTGAGTTTCGATTCATAACTCTTTTGGGAGAGGGAGAGGGAAATATTCAATTTTACTGCTGTCCACTGAGAAATAATTTGGCTGTGATATTATCAAAAGGTGTCTATTCAGGAATAGGAATCATGATGGAGGTTTATGACCCAGCACCAGTTCCAAGGTATATGCCAGAGGGGTCAGGGCACCAGAGAGTTTCAAAGGATTAGAGAAGGAAATGACCTGAGGTCAGGTCATTTGTGGTGAAACTTTTTGGATTCTTTTTTTTCCTTTTATTTATTTATTTTTTTTAAGGAAAGGTGCAGGCATGAATGCAGGTGACTAGAAGCAGGCAGGTAGGAAGAGAGAAGAGGAAGGAGCACTCTATTTTATTTAGTTGTTCGTCTTTTTTTGTTTCCACTGGCCCAGTGACCTTGGGATATATGTGAACTGTGCTCAACTGCTACTCTGCCACAGCATGTTATGAATTGATTCTTAAATTCATTTGTCTGTCTCTGACTTGTGAGCAAAGTCTTTAGACAGAAGGCTGAACTTGTAGGGATCTGTTGTCACAATCAACATGATCTTGTTTTTGGTTGATTTGTTTATTGTAGTCACCCAATGGGCTGAGTTCAGTTATTTAATTTGCACCTAGAAATCAACATAGCAGTAAGCGACAAGATGAAGTCTGCTTAAGGCAAAACAGGTTTCAAACCATTGGTAATATTGGTACTAATACCGTAGGAGAAAGCTAGCTCTAGACCTAGTGTAAGATATACGAAGGTCCTGTATAGGAAAGTTTGATGTGCAAACTTGAACTGAAGAATAGTCCAGATATTTGGAAACTTGTTTATCATTTGTCAAACAAGGACAGCAATAACCAAAGAGCACAATAAACAATCAAAGGATGAATGCCAGGGAGCAGAATTACAGAGAAGAGATATAAAATTTAGCTGCTTTATTTCACAACTTTTCCTATAAGGAAGCTTTTATGAAAGAAATTGAAGTATTATATTTGGGGTAGTTCAACAGACATAATCCTCTTCCTGTCTTCTTCTCTGTCCCACTTCTTTTATGTGGCCTCTTAAGCATCTTATAAGTTAAGTGATCTTGTTTCCCTCTTCAAAAACTTAAATGGCTCATAAATGCAGATGAAGATTCACTTGCTTATGTTCATACATAATTAGACTTACCCACATTTTCAGAGTTGAAACTGGACCAATTAGAGTACCATCAGGCATGGAGGGTCCAGTAAATTTAGGGAGGAAGAGGAATAGGATGTAACACCCCTGGGCCAGCAAGTTGAAACTAATTTGTTGGGTATACGTTTGCCCAAATTAACTTTTAGCAAACTCTGATTGAAACTGAGACAGAAGTCTAGAATAATATTGCTAAACCAAGATAATCCCTGTCAAACTGGAACCTATGGTAACCCTATGTGTAATGACTTCTCATATAACAAAGTCAACATGCCTTTCCAGATTTGCTCCTACTGTAGTATTCCGGTAATTTTTAACATTCTCCATAATTCATGGTCTCAGTTTTGCTATCTTTGCTCATATAGAAAATGCTCTTACACGTATATTTGATATTTAAAAATTCTGACATTCTTTAGGTTTCAACACAAACATTATCACTTTCATGACACCTTTTACAAACTCTTGAAGTTATGAGGAATCTGGGCATGCCCTGGAGGATACATCCACTGGACGTAGTTCACTTATATCCCAAGGACTTGGGTTAGAGATCAGGGGCTAGGAGTAACAACCAAGATGATCAACTAATTAAATACATAAATGTTTCTTCTCCCTGTCTCTTCCTGCCTGTCTGCCTCCTTGCTTTAATTCCTACTTGCAGCTTTCATTTAAAGAAAAGAAATTATGAGGAATTTGGAGGCAGGAAATAGTATGATTCTGAGTTAACCAAGGTGGAGGTACCAAGAGAAGGACACTGGTCAGCATTAGTCAGGGACAGCATGTAAAATACATTCCACCAATGAATTCTCAGTGTATCTTGGACAATGCATAAATCACTGAAGTGGTTTTCCCAGCCAGCCCGCTCAAGGGCAGACTTCCCATTCTGGCCACTTTATTGCTTTCCAAAGGAAACAAAGCTTGCTGTTCCCAGACTTTGCAATTTTCACCCCATTTTTTCTAGGGTTTCACATGCCCTGGTTTTACCCATCTTGCTGAACCCTATCTAAAACTCCTACACCTGAATATATCCCCCCTTCACACACACACACACACACACACACACACACACACACACACACACACACACACGGTGATAATCCAAGGGGTCCTTGTTTCAACTTTAAAATGTAAGGCAACTCTAAGTTTTTCTATGCTCTCATATGCAGGTAAACTCAATGTGCTAACTAATCAAACCTCTAATAGCAGTCCTACTGAACATACCTGTAGGGCCAACTCCGTAAGATTCTATGCAGTAGCTCCTGACCAAGACCAGAACAGAAGCAGGTCACGGTAGAAATACTGTTCTATTTGTCTCCAAACTGCAGATAAAATTAGCCATCACAATTCAGTCTTCTCTCAGACCCAATCTTCCCCAGAATGGAGAGGCTTGTATTGTCCTTATGTAAATTAATACATGCAAATCTCTCAGGTCTCTCTCACAAACTAGGAGTTTTGGGTTGTCAGGGTCATTTCCTCCTGCTGTGTAGATATTGACACCTCCCTTCAAATAGTGATATCACACAGACCAGGCCCTATTGTTTGCAGGAGATGGTTTCAGCTCTGGCAAGTAAAAAGTGATAAAAAATGCCTTCTTTTGCCCAGTGTAATCATCCAGGGAAACCCAACATCAAATTTGGCCTGAGTAGTATGCTTCACTGCCAGCTGCAGAGGGTGTGTGTGTGTGTGTGTGTGTGTGTGTCTGTGTGTGTGTGTCATTTGACTGCGAAAGAGGAGGTAGAGAATCCCACTGCTTAAACCTAGAGTAAAAACCTAGAAAACAATGGTGTCAAAATCATCCTTCCTAACCACTTTGCTACTTATTTTTTCCATTTGAACATAGCTTAGAGTTCTGATGAAAGGAAGACATAATTATGGTCCATTTCATTGTTGCCTTCATGTTCTTTTCCAGGTATTCATCAGTTTAATTAGGATTTTTACAACTACTCCCAGCACCAAGATAAACCTACTTTAGTCACACTTCAGTTAAAACCTAAGACTTTTATCAGAGTATCTTTAGAAAGCATTTTTCACATTATGGAACTCCTACTGATAAAACATTAGGTAAGTCCTCATAAAGTTAAGTTTCTGAATTACTTATACAAATCTTAACAATGTTAACTTCCATGCTTCCTCTTCACATTGCAGTATGCAATTCTTACTAAACTGCAAACTAAAGGGGAGAAGCTAGCTGAAAGTGAACAAATAAATAAGCAGGAGGAAGAAGGATATTTAAGGAGCAGCAGATTATCTCATATCTTTCTATGTCTATCTATGTAGTCCAATTTCTGTGCCATTTCCAGGATACTAACTTACAAACATTTTACATTATAAAGGTCCAATATGGAATTTTTTTTTTTTTTTTAATAAATTGACATTTTCCTCATTCAGTCTGAAGGAAAATTGTGACTTTTTCTTTTGCATATCTGAACTCCCCTTGACACTTCAGTGAGGTAGGATTTATCTTAGGCTGACTGGGTATATATTTTGCCATCAAATGCCTTTTTCTCATTTTAGAAATCATTATCTTAAATGCCCCCTAAATCTGCTTTTCCCCAGTTTTCTCCATCCTAATAAATAGCTATGCCTTCCATGCATTGGCTCAGATCAATGATCAAGGAGAATATTTCACTTCTCTCCCTTAGTAAATTTCCCCACCCAACCCTTCAGCAGTTCTTATGGAGTCTATCTGCAATATATCTTTCAGACTTCTAACTCTTCCCCTATCTCCAGCTCTAATATCACCATATCAGTCTTATTCATACCATCTCTTATCTATTCTTCTTCAGTAGCTTCTCAGCAGGTTTTCCTGCTTTCACCTTTGTCTTACTCCAATCCATTCTCCTGAAACATAAAGAATACTGTCTTAAAATTCAAATGGCAATGCATCTGGTGACCTAGAGGACAAGGCCACAGGACATAGTTCATATGTATCCTGATGACCCAGGTTCAAGACCTGGGACAAGAGGGTGGGGAGCGGGGAGAGCAACCAAGATGAGCAACTAAATAAAATAAATGTTTCTTCCTCTCTCTTGCTGACTACCTGCCTACTCACTTTCATTCCTGCCTGCACATTTACAAAAAAATCAAGTTGCATCAAGTGACTTATTGTTTAAAATCCTTCAATGGCTTCCCAACATGTAAAAATATCATACGTATTACCTGTCCCATACTTTTCTTCCTCTCAAATTCCATCTTCTGCAGCTCTCTCCTTAGCTCACTTTTTTGTTTGCTTGTTTCTCATATTTACAAACCTTTCTTATCTTTAAAGTTTTGTGAGGATCAAGAGTCACAAACTTGACTTGTCTTGCATGTTTTTTGTTGTTGTTATTAATCCTCAGCCTCCTCTGCACTGTTCTTGGTTCATAATTTAATAAATAATACCTGCTGAACAAAAAAATGGATTAATCAATATTATATAAAACGCAACTAGAACTGTGATTATTAGGGAAGAGCTTGACATCTATTTCAATGAGACCAGAAGGAAGGAAGGAAGGGGAGATACACAAGGTTTGTAGTTTGGGAATAGAAGTTACCAGAAGGTTTTTTATTTCCACTCTAAATTAGGACAAGTCCCCTGCCTAGAATTAATGAATAGGTTAGGTGATGGAGTGTGGAGTTGAAAGAGTCACTGAAAAATGAATAACATCTAAAAGGAATGAAAAGAAAAGATAGGACAAAATCTGCAAGGAATGAGAAACAGTTCAAGTGGAGTTGGAGACCATGTCTTCATAATGATTTCATCAGTAGAGCGAGAGATTGTCTGCAGCACTGCTGATTTGTAGGCTTTGTGGAGAAATCAGCTTTACTAAACCCATGTTTAAAGTTTGAGTGATAGTTGTGAGGAAAGTTTAAAGGGGTTAAAAAATTGAGAACAGTGGTGAAAGTGACTGAAATGATTAACAGATGTCTTCGATTGAGTAGAGAAAGAAGTGAACCCAGATGGGTGTGAATAGCTTGGAAATGGGAGGGATACAGGAGTGGCTCCTGCAGGTCTGAGCAGAGGGAAAAGGGGCAGGGAAATCTCTTTGGAATAAAACTCTTATTGGCAGGATTTCGTCAATTTTTTTTTTTTTTCTTTTAAAGGAAAGGTGCAGGCAGGAAAGAAGGCAAGCAGAGGCAGGTGGGCTGGAAGAGAGAGGAGGAAGAAATATTTTATCTTGCTTGTTCCCCAGGCCTGGGATGTGAACCCAGGAATTTGGGATGTATATGGACTGCACCAGCTGATCCAACTGTTACTCCACCAAGGCGCGCCCCCCAAATTTTGTATGCCCAACAACATTTTCACTTCTTCAAGACTGTAGTATCTTGAAGGATGGAAAAAGCCTAGAATATTTTATGGTGTGTGTGATGATGAAGTGATTCATTTACTCTGAGCAAAACAAGGCCACCTCAGACCTCAGATGCCATTAACAATTCCTGCATTTCAACAATTTCCAGAGGCAATTATCTGGTAAATGACTCAGATACATTTAAATGACCAACAGGTTATACTCAGAACATTTCCTCTGCGAGCTGAATGAGCATTCCCAGAATGTATTTGGTGTGCTGCTGTGCTAATCACAGCAGTTACCTGCATTGTCACTCTGGGTCACCTGTATTGTCTCCCTGAGTCCTGGAGTTAATTGCCAAATAATGGGCTTTCTCGGATATTCCTTACCTATGTGGAATATGTTAAAAGGAATCACATTTCTTTAGTTGTTTATCTCAATCAATGAGCATTTATTGATGCATAAAGCTATCCATAATGACAGCAATAAAAGGCAGGCTGGCTGGCAAAGGACAAATCTGACCATAATAGATTCAGAGCAGGCAAATGAAAATTAGACAACAATAGTAAGGCTAACAAATACATGCGTATAAGACTTAAAAAATCTTGTCATATGTTTAGTTTGTCTGATCCTCACAGAAGTTCTTGGAGGTCTTATTCCTTCCTATTTTACAGATGAGAAAAGTATGCTTTGAGGAGTTCAGTGATTTGTGTAAGGTCACTGGTAAGTGGGTAGTTTTCTTCCCAAATACACTTCATTTCCTCGGTTTCCCAATACCAATGTATTTTGGAGGCAGACTGTTATGTGAACAGCTTAGCATTACACAGCAGGAAAGGATTTCCTCCAGACAGTGGGCTCCAAGAGCCAGAAAGCTGTGCAAGGCACAAATAGGAGAATGCATTTTCCACCATGGCTCCACTAGGTGGCAGTAAAGCCCACCACTGCGGATAGGTTTACTACTTTAGACCAGGCTTCAAGCAGTCAAAGCAGGGAGAGAAGAAGCGAGCCAACAGTATTCCTTTAGAATTAGAAAAGAGCGTCTGTACATGTACCTACACACACGTGTGCATATTGTGTGTGTGAGTTTGCAAGGCTGAAGAACTGAAAAAAAGCAGTGTAACTGTTACTAATTTATGCAGATCCCTGTACTACTGGTGGACCAGAGTCAAAGAAAGACCTTGATATTGATATCTGACACTTCAATGCTACACTGTGTTTTTTTAGTTAATAGCTACAATCTTACTCCCGGTTCTGGAAGTCTAGCTATGTACTACATGATAAAAAAAATCATTGTCATTCAGTATAAATGTGAGTGTTTGCTCAAGAGGAGGTGTGTATGAATTCTGTGTATCACTAGCTATGCTGGCCCTGCACTGCTGTATTAGCTAGCAGGGAGAAAGCAACTTGCAGTATCACGTGGGTATAGTAATTCAATGACTGAAGAAATTCAAGATACATTTGGTGATTTCCTGATTTTCTAGTCATCAGCATGCAAAAATTAGTTGCAACTTTGACCACTAGATAAAGAATGAGAATTCTCAACTAGAGCATTTGATATCAGAAAATATGTGTCTGGAAATTAACCAATGGTACTCATATCTGTGCATCTCTACTGATTCTGGGGATACCCCAACCCCACTTATAAAATCAGAGTTCCCATCAACTTGAAGAGTGTTCTGCTGCAGGAGATTCCTTCTCCATTGGAGGCAGCTGCTTTTCTTCCGGCACTGGCGGTAAGTCTGGTGCTTTCGGCCCACATCTTGCAACAGTGAAACGACTCATGTGAAGCGCTTCTTCATACCCTGGGAGCGTGTCCAGTGGTGAAGGCAGCTGGCCCAGGGAGCTGTGGGGATGAGCCACAGCCAGGATCCTGCGGGCTGCAGGCCCAAACACTGACTGCAGGGCTGACGAGGTAGGAAGAAAGAGTTCAAATAACGTGACAGTCTCAGAAATCAGAGTTCTGACACTTAATTTCCCTTCCCTTTCAACATGTCCAAACTCATTGTCACTGTCAGTCACAAACGTTATGAAAATCCCGTGGAGTTTGTTCAGAAATCAACTTCACTCTCTGCTCTGAGTGCTGGTTGTCTATGGACTCCTTGACCAATTTAAGTGGTGGTCCCACAGTACAACCCTGTCCTTTCCCCTTTACAGACCTGGAATCCTTTAGATCAGCCCAAGGATACCGCAGGTGCTTTGGACATCTTTATTTCTGCCTTATTTATCTTTTCTTTAAAATGATAGTGAGAAATGAGAAAAGCTGTTCTCTTTCCAAAATAAATACCAGAGTGTTTTGCCACCTGCTGTTCTGCCCGGTACTTACTCTCCAATTTAAGAAAATAATATGTACTATGAAGCGGAGAACAGAAGGAAACAAAGGAAAGTATTTTATAATCACCAAAGGATATTGGGGCTAATACTTAGTGTATCACGAATTGGAGAAGAAAAGACTAGAAAGCAGACATGACTCATTTCTCTAAAACTATAAAAGAATAGGGACTATAAAATGTAGGTTTTTATACGATCAAAACATTTTTGAAAAGGGTTGAGTTCAGAGGTTAAAATCATTTTATCAATATAACCAGGAACTGGGCAAATCTTCCTAGAAATCATTTCCAATATTCTTGCCAGCATTTCACTTCTTTCTTCATTCTAGCATTAGACCAGTTTTTGAGAACATAGCGTCAGTGGACGCCCAGGTCTGGGCACTACTAGTTTCTGATAATTAAACTACCGTGAGTTCTAGAATACTCTTCCGCGTTTCTTTACCGTAGTAACGTCTTTATCATTCTTAAGGTCCCTCCCATGAAAAGGCAGCGTACTCACAAGTGATGGTGCTCTGGAGGGTGCTGTCGTGATCAAAACTAATAACTGTCACCTCATAGGGTGGCCGCCCATCCTCTTCCCCATTTTGCTGGCGACTCAGACAGCAGCAGCGGAAGCACACCGAAGTCAGGCCACACAGGAGGAGCAGCGCCCCGATTATCACCAGCAACCTGCAGGGGGCGCACGGAGCCGCCATCGCGCTGGGATGGCGACTGTCTCCCATCTCTGGCATAATCAGTCTTTAATGTCTGCATGCTGATTCTTATTTGAATATTTTTTGGAATGATTAAAGATTTTAATTGCTTTCACTTAACACATATACTTCTTTAGTTTGTCAGACTAAGTTTATTATAACAGTCAATAAAATTGATATTTAAAGTAGTGTGGAGAGGTGGCATTTTTACCTTACTGAAGTCATCTCTATGTGGGTATTTCTAGAGGTGCCTCTGAGAAAGTACACAACAATCTGTTGATATTGGCTGAAGAGATGGAATTGAAATAGGAAACCCTGACCTGTAGCCATATAAGTTTGTGATGAGGTAAAACAGCTTTACTACACCAGTTACTAGGTAATTCGACTGGGCTTCTCATACATTCCCCACACCTGAGTCAATGTATTTAAAAACAAAACAAAAAAAACTAAAAGAAATAATGCTCCTCGAAAAAATTAGCCCTTTTAAAATGTCTTTCTGAGTATTGTAATGGAAACTTACCATATATACCACAGATGTACCCAATCTGTTGTCAGGCAACTATGGAAAAAAGAATAAAGATTTTTGCAATAAAAATACATTCAATGCTGTTGTAATTCAAGAATCAGGAATTTAAGTTATAAAATAATATCTTTTATAATAAAAGTATCATAGGTTATATTAGCTTCACTTTAACCAGCTGTATTTATTGAGAAATCAGATACCTAAATAGTGTTAATGTCTACAGATAGCATTGTATAAATCATTTTGAATATCATTTTAAGACAGACTAAAATATGATTATGAAAATGTAGCTGTGACCATTATAAACAATTATGAGGACAGTAACAAAGAAGGAATTTAAAATGCAAATTTATGAAGGCTGAATTTGAAAATGATTGGGAAAGTTAACATTCTTATATATTTGAAGTCAATAAAATTTAAACATAAAAATTCAGTTATAAGTGTGAAAGCAATACAAAGATGTTTAGTAATTTTTATTTTGCAAGTTGTTACAAAAAGGGCCAATGTAAAACCTTAAAATCTCCCATCACGAAAACAGCTTTCAATTTTTACCTTCAAGATCAAAGCTGATATAAATGTCCACTGAGGCTGAACAAGAGGGAAAAATGTAGAAACCAACTTCCCGTGATGAAAACTATTTCAATATTCTTATATAGGACAATTATGTATTTTTCTCTATAGAGATGGATAAACATAGTTTACATGGGAAGAGAGTGAGATAAAATCAGGGATAGGAAGGGGGGAAGGAAAAGGTTTATCTTTGAAGATGAATACACGTAATACTTCCTGATATATCAAATCTATTAAAATCTATTGACATCCACACCTGTATCTTCTCTTTGGTTGCCCATTTGTACAACATACAATTGCTTTTTCACTGCATATCTCCTCTAGGTTTTCTTCCATCCCATATTTGTTCAAAACCTCTTCTAGTTCTCAATGTTAGTTATCATTCTCTTGGGTGCACCCTGGTGGCTCAGGTGTCAAGTCTGGACCTCAGACATCATGTCTCCTATTTCTTCCTGCCTGACTACTTGCCTTCATTCCTGCCTGCTTGAAAAAAAGAAAAACAAAACAAAACAAAACTCTTCATATGGTGGTAGGTGTTTAAAATCTCAGACAGCAATATTAAGTAGTCAATACCCAATGTACGTGTAACAAGTAATGGAGGTCCTCATCATTTCTCCTGGGTTTAACAGACTTGGCTATTAGAACACCTTTCCCATGGCTAAATATGTATTTTCCTTCATCCTGAGCAAGACTTTTATTCAAATCTTTCCTGTGGTTTCTAATAGTACATGTCTATGTGGAATGGATCTCTTCCCTTTATAATTTCTGTGTCCTCTGGGTCTACATAATACATCACTGTGGCATGTCCTGATGGAGTAATGATTTTGTCAGCATCCTCTGGAGGAGTGTATATTCCAACGACCCGGGGTTCATGTCCTGGGTCCAGGGGGAGCAAATAATGTAAACAGCTAAATAAAAATAAAATAAATAATTCTTTTTCCTCTCTCTTCCTGCCTGCTTCCCTCCTCTCCTTCATTCCTGCCTGTACCTTTCCTTAAAAAAAAAAAAAAAAAAAAAAAAAAAAAAAGACATAATTGTGACAGGTTTATATTAAGGGATAATACTTCAAAATGACTGTTAAGTGAAGTTTGCAATAAATATCAATGCTCCCTGAAAAAGAGGAAATCTTTTTCATATTTAAAGTGGTGATGGTACTTGGGAAATTACCCAACTATGTCTGTCACCAGATATTTGAACCTAGATTGTCTCGATGAGTCACTGAGAAGTCTGGCTAAGAATGTCTTCCGTAAGTCTCTATGACTGTCTATATTGAGATGAATTCTGCTGTTCTGATAGGAAGACTGGCTTTTGAAAAGAGCACTGTCAGCAGTATTGTCTTGAGTACTAACAGTATGACAGGAATGCTTTCTTTCTTTTTAGATAACCTGACTAAGAAGAATGCCCATTTAAGTAGAAATAAAAAGAAGTCACAGAGAATCTAGTGACTTCATGACCCCATTCTGGGCATTGATGTTTTTGTTCATCTCTCCTTCTTCCCCAATTTGGACTCTCAGATACTTACTGTTCAGGACTGACACAGTTCTCCTCACATCCTGCCCAAGGAAGCTGTAGGAAGAGAAAGAGTCTCAGAAAGGAAAATTGACTCATTTCTCTGGTCAGCAGCCCATTGATCATCTTGTGGTTAATCAATTGGTGAGTGCAGGGTCACAGGAAAAGTCATGTGTATGGATTATTGTATGTAAAATGGGAAAGCTGGAAGAGCAAATAGTGAATTAAAAAGAAATTGTGCCCATTGTGGCTTTTGTGAATGAAAAACAGCAGCAGTATTTATACCAATTGGTTTGTCCTAGAAATTTCCTGCTCTGTCCCTTATAATATGGCCATTTTCATCCTAAATCTTTCCTAATTGCAAATTGATTTCTACCCACTGTCTTTTCCCCACTGTCTTTCCCAGTGCTCTTTTCCACTGTCCTTTCCTCAGTACATCAAAACCTCATCAGGAGATGAGGGGAAAGCAGAGAAGAAATTTTATTTCTTGAATGACTACTATATGCTAAGAATCTTTAATATTTTGTAATATTTCATCACAATAGCCATGAAAATGCATATATTTAGACTTTTTTTGGAAAGATTAAGGGACTTAGCCATAAGGGTTTCAGCAATTGGACCAATAGCTCTGACTTACGTATAAAATCAGAATTAAAATCAAACTCTATGCTCTCAAGCCCTTTCTAACTCCAAGTAAAAATAATTTCCACTCCTTCTACCTTGTATTTCAGTTGATTTTCTCCTTCAGAAAACTTGCTAGGTACCCTTTTGTTCTAGAAATTGTTTCTCTTCCAATAACTTGAATGAATTGATATTTTAGGAAATCAGTGACAAAAGCAATAAACTCTTAAAAAGGACAGAGACTGGCAGTACTGGGAATTTATGGGGAGACAGGTGAAGGTTGTGCCAAGTGACATATCAGGTGAAAAGAGACTTGTAAAAGGAGTAACAACTACTCTCTAGAGATAACATTTGAGAAATTACTTGCAAGTCTTTGACCACTAAAGATGACAAGATGTGTTTCTTCAACCAACCCTGGCACTTTGTTTGACTTTCTTGACTAAAGATAAGAAAATGCTAAACTTCTCAGCAGGTAAAAGGTTTCTATTTTGTTTTGCTGCAGAAAGAGAAGGAAAGAAGTGTGGGTGGGGGTGCGGGGAGAGGAAGCTGAAAAAGAAAATACAAGAAAAAAATGCCTTTCAGACATGAATTTAATGAGTAAATAGGAAGCAAAACAGACAGTCCACTCCCTGGTAGGAGCTGTACAAACATCAGATGTGATTCCAAATGGATCAGTCCAATGACCCTTTTCTTAGCTGGTGAGTTCATCAGGGGCTTCTGATCACAGGTCTGGGACCTAAAGGTCCAAAGTTTTTCTAAAGTGTCCCCTCTCTCAAATTATTTCCACCCGGACGCACCTAGACTGCTAGAACAGCATAAGGACAGATGTGGGGAAACTCTGGTTAGAGGAATTACATTGTTTTGTTACTTTACCTGGGATTTTGAGGGATGAGTGAGATTAGAAACGAGAACTGTATATAAGCAACACTTGTAAAGCACCACAGGACCCTGCGGGTATGTAGGTTATCCCAGTTTCTGTCCCTCTGTCTCTCTTTTCACTGGTGGAATCACTAGTCACACAAGCACTAACTCCAAAACACTAAAGAGACTTCTAGTTATTCAATTCCCCACTACTCCATTTAGTCTATGACTGGCTCTTCATTTGTCCCCTCCCTCCCTCTAGATTTGTCTGAGAGTTGGTTTAGCTAAGACGTTTAAAGTAAGAAAAAAAGAAAAGCTCATACCTGCTTTTCATAACTCACCTGGATGAAATAGACCAGGACGGAGGCTGTTGCCATATGGGCTCGCTCTCCCATGGGGCTGAATTACTTCTCCCGGATCATGCACTAGGTATCTGTGGCCTCCTTTCCGTGCTCTGTGCCATGTCTGACGTGTTGACCTGAAGGACTTAAGGGGAGAAACTTTCCTCACTAATAAATCAGCTTTTCCTTCTCTTCCTTTCTCGCCTTTTATTTCCTTGGGCATGTATTTTCTGTGCCTTTTCTTTCCCTTTTTGTCCTTGCTCCTTCCTCTATTTCTGTTTTGATGCACCCCACAATTCCTTTCCTTTGTTTTCTTCCTCCCCTTCCACTACTAATCCCTTCTGTAGGTCTTTGACTTTCTCCTACTGTCTCCCAGAGTAAGTTACTCAGGGAGAACCCTTCGGTCTTCAGAATTAGATATTTTTCCAGGCAGTGGTAAGAAGCTTGACTTTGAGAAGAATCAAAGGCAGATTGTTGGTGTCAGAATAAGTTCTTTTCTTCAGCAGAAGAGGAGTAATATTCATGGTCCTTCATCACAGAGTGAGTGTTGAGGGTTGAAAGTCACCCTGCCAATCTCCATTCACCCCTCATTCCATGTCATTAGCCCTTCTCACTTGCTCTTTGAAACTCTCCCTGTCAGTGTGTTGATAATCAACTCTCCTGGTTCTGGGTCATTTATCCTTAACCATTGGAGTAGGACCAAGAGGCTGCCAAATGAACCAGAAAGTTATCCATCTTTGGATAAAGCAGGCTGGAGATTAGAATTTCTGCATGATGTTTATGCTATCCCTCCACCCTGATGACAATTCTCATTGAAACGTAAGTCAGAAGGACTTTAAAAAAAAAAAAATGCATTCCCAGATCTCTTAAATTCTCTCTCTCTCTCTCTCTCTCTCTCTCTCTCTCTCTCTCTCTCTCTCTCTCTCTCCATTTAAGGTCACAGTAAGTATAAGCATACATGGGAAGGATATCAAATAAAGAAACACAGGAACAAATCAATGCTGATTTACGCTGCCAGTAATCTTTTATTTAATACAAAGTCTTTAAAATACAAAGTATTTCCATAAAAAAACTAGACATTCATTAAGGGCTATCTCTATGTTATGCCTATATTATAAGAATAGAATATGATCAACTTTCAGATCCCTCCCTCCCTCCCTCCCTTCTTTTTTTCTTTCTCGTTCCTTCTTTCTTCCCTATTTATTTTATTTAGCTGTACATCCTGGTTATTCTGGTTGTGACCCCAGGACACAAACCTAGAACCTTGGCATGTATGTGGACTGTGTCCAAACCCCACTCCACCAGGAAACATCAGAATATTTCTATTTAGAGACACATAAACATGTATCAGTCATCAGTCATCAGTCTTTCTTTCTCCCGTCAGTGAAACAGTGGAATATCATGACTAAAAATCTAGCTAGGTTGCCTGAGATTAAACACTAACTTTTTCAGTCATTAGTTGAGTGACCTTGAACAAGACTATATCTCTCCGTTGGCTCAGTTTTGTCTCTATAAAATGAGTTCATAATAAAAATGCTCCTTCATAGATTTATGGAGATGACAAGAGTTAACGTGTGAAGTGCATTAATTGTCTTGATAGAATAAGTATTTGATAAATGTTAACTAAGATTATCTTGACTTTCACTCAATTTTAGCAATGACCTTCATCTTCAATATGTTAGATAACTGATGCCCTCCACACTTAGTGTCAGTTTTCCTAGGGCTCCAGTTCTTTAAATTCTCCCCTTGCTATCTGACTATCTCTTCTTCCAATCATGCCAGCCTTCACCTGCATCAGCAGGTTTGCCAATTAACATGACTTGTTCACCCCCATTGCACTTTCCTGCCATGTGATTGCCATCATGGTTTTTACCCTCCAGCTTCCTAACAGGTTTAAACAAAATAGGATTCTGTTAATGACCTCCTTCTAACTTTGTTTCTTAGAATTACCAAGGCTATTTTTGCCTCACCAGATTATTCCCTTGAGAAACAGAGTTTCTTGTTTACCCTAATAATAGTGATTATGCTTTGTGTTGTAACTTAACTCTGAGCTCAGTTTCCTTTTAAAGCCTCCAGGGAGGTATGATGAAATAGGAAAAAGGATTGGCAGGGGAAGACTGAAAAAGATGCTCACTAGGAGGGCAGGTAGCTAAGATAGAGAGGAATGATCTCATTACAATCCTACACAATCTTGTAGTCTCATTAAGTTTGTGAATCATTAGCTCATACCCTTGTTGTTAAGGACTTGGAGTGGAACCAACAGAGGTACCTGTACACAGACCTTTCACCTATGCTTCAGGGAATTGTTGTACAATAGTTGTAACATGTAGTCCTAAAGAATTCCTTATTTCTGGTTCTTTTGATTACTCTCCTTTTGACCTTGCATAAGTCAGGTGACACTGAATTCCTTTTCTCTTTGTACCTCAGTGAAATAGATGCCAGAACTATTATCATCTGAGGCATCAAGAGTGAGCTGTAAAGAGCTGAACAGTGGATTGGACACAGCCATGGCTTCAAAAAAAGATGCTATGCCAGGAAAAAACAGTTTAATCACATATACATTATCACATGTATGCCATCACCTTTGCAACACTCAAAACCACAGATCTTATCCCCCACCCCTTTCAAGGAAGAGATTAATTATACAAGGGTATGGATATTAGGATAAAGGAATAATTAGAGCCCCTTAAAGTCTCTCAAGTCTTTCCAGCTATCTACCACTCAGAGATTGTAGAAATTATCCTCATGGATCTTTAAGAGCAGAGGAGCCTAAATGTCCAGATTCTTTTCTTGGCATTCGAAGTCAAGGGAGGTAGGAATGGGTCTTGGGTGATAAAGGTAAATAACATTGATTTGTTGCAATCTTATTTGACTGGGCTATATTTACTGCACGCTGTGATGTTGCTATTTTCATTTTATGAACTTTGTCATAGACTAAAATTTAAATGACTGGTACATTACTTTCATTTTGGTTTGGATACCCTAAACTAATAAAGGGGGATACAGAAAACAGTGAGGAGGTAAATGAAATTCCAGTTAGACTGTCAATCATGGTGAATTTTCCTAATATTTCTCCTAGATATTTTACCTATATATTTTCTAGGCTTATTTTATGTATTCCCTTATTTTTGTTTTTTTCCTGGGGTAGACTAAAGCAAATTCAGACTATTTATTTTGTTTATAAACACTTCAGAAGACATTTTTATAACAGATAAAGATTCTTAAAAATCATATATACCTGCAATGAGAAATTTATTTTCTGGTTAGGAGGTGAAGAGAAAATAGGTGAGAATTCATGTGGGCAAACTTATGGGGAGTCCAATGAAGCAACCTTACGACTCTAGTCAAACATGTATAAAGTGTATTTCTGCAATTCAAATGATACTGAATATTATTGCTACTAATATTAATAACTGCCATTTATAGAGTTCTTGTTATGTTCCTAGTATAAAACTTAACATTTTCATCCAGTTCCATTTGAATTCCTATAGCAACATTATCAAGTGGACATTATCATTTTCCACTTTATAGGCAAAGACTACACAGAGTGTTTACTAATTTCCCAAGATTATAGACCAAGGGAATAACCATTGAAATATTTGAAACCAATCATATCTGACTCCAAAGTGCCCTTTGCAGCAATGTTATGCTGCCTCTATGAAATAGTGCACTATTTGTTGGTGCTATGAAACAGTCCCCCTAACTAAGTTCTAAAATTACTTAGGATATCACTTCTGGTGATGGGAGTCATATGTGATTAACCCCTAAATTCCTAAGTCTATTCCCAATTGAAAGAGTTAAAATTAAAAAGAAAATGTGAGACTATGAAAGACACTATATAGAGACAGTCTGCTACAGTGAAATAAACAAATATGGACATTGAAGTTAAATAATCTGGTCCAAAAGCACATTATTTCACAAATTTGATGTGACATACTCTTTTTAGTTTGTTTCCTTATCTGAAGAATATATATAAATGCCTCTCCCCCAATGCTCATGGAAGTTTTCCCTTTCATAAGTTGATTAGTGAAATATCCTGAAACACTATCAGAATCACTACTTTCCCCACCTGTAACAGACATAACCAGAGAATTTGCGTCAGTCAACTTCCCAATATGAAGCAAAACCTCTCCTTCCTCCTACCAGTGGTTGAGTCATTCTTCTAATAGATAGCAGTAGCTATTTAAACACTCTAGCAGGAGCTCAAACATTTTTACTTTGTAGATGTGCTTGACCACTTCACTCTCTCGTTCTGGGAATGAATTTGGAAATGACTTTTGATGACCTCAAGAGCAAGAAGGATCAGCCTGACCAAAAGCCAAGTGGAGAGAAAGCTAAAGGTAGTTGGAATGGGTGAAATGTGTACAGAGACAGAATCCTAGGATTAGCTGGAAAATATAAATGAGCTGTGTATTGGATTAGGAGGCTAAAACATCTGAATATGATAAATTATTATAGAACTAATAGCATTTACTTAAAAGAAAAATAACTCAGATATAAATGATATGATGGTAAATGATGACGAAGAATTAATTAATTTGGTATGAATGATGATTGAGTAGATGATGGTGATAATTTTTATTGAGCATTTACTATAGATGGGTCTATAATATTTACTTTATACTTATTATTTCTTTGAAGATTTGCACCTTGAGATTAGGGTTATACTTAACTCATATTTACAAAGGACTAACTGTGTGTCAGGAAGATTAAATAAATACGTAGTTTTTGCAGCTAGTGGCAGAAGTAAGATTGTAGCGTAAGCTCCCAATTATTCAGTCTAATCCATCAGAAAATGTTGAATTCATCAATAATAATTTTTTGTGATAGTAGGCATTGGAGGTATTGGAAAACTCTGATAAAGTTTAATGAATTATCAAAAGTAGACAGACTAAATGTTTATCATCATCTAGCATAGTCTACCACTGCTTTGAAGATTATAATTTCCATTTCATATGTGTATATATGTATATATGTTAAAATTAAGTATAAATTCACAGTCTGAACATCACAGGAAATCTGGATATACTGTCTTTTGTTTTATACCTATTCTGAGAGAAAGGAACAAAATGCAAGGTGGGGGAAGTGGTACAAGTATTATCAGGAATTTCTATAAAGAAAGTCCAGGACATGTTTCATAAACAAAATAGAAGTTACTTTCAATATGGAAAATGGAATGATTTTAGCGTTGGAGCTAATGAATTAACTTTTTTATAAAAATGGTATTAGCATTTACAGAAAGACAAATGAATTAGCAATATTTATTTATTCATTCATTATTCAAGTAGTAAATACTGAGTGCCCACCTTTTAGTACAGTTATAAAATTATTCTTTCAGAAGCTGGTTAGATAAATTACCTATGCAAAAGAAGTTATTGTTCCCTGATTAGAAAATCACTAGTGGGCACAAGGGTAGAATTAATGGTATCTGCCTCCCAAGGAGATAGGATGAAGGATGACTCATAGAAAATTGGAATATGTGCATTCCCTACATAGATGTGGATCCTGTAAGTTTCCTCTAAAAATTCACGAATTTCATTGCGCAAGAGAAGAGGACATACTTCTTGATCTATAGTATGAAATGAATGTTAACCACAGAGACATGTTGGTTGAAACATTTATATAGATATTTGCCCTTGCGGCTAGAATTAGGCAATTACTTGCAAGAGACACCAACTCTCCTCTACTTCTCCTCTGACAATTTGCCACACATTTTAGTAGCTACTGAATTAGTGAAATAACCATATTCCTCTGGGTCAAAATTTCTATTTTGTTTGTATCATCTGTAGAGTCTAATGTCTAACAGAAGTGCTTTAGCAACATAAGTAACCTGTGAATGTATTTGACTACTGATTAACTTGAATCATTACCCATTCACAGTGGAAATAATTGGGTGATGTAATGTTCCAAGTCAAATAACTATTGACAATTGGATTAAAGACCTATGTTTTGGTCGTAACACTGTGTGGTCTTTGGCAACACACTGAACCTCTCAGTTTCCTTATTTGCATATAGATTACAACTTTATCAGAGCCTTATTTACTTACAAGTTTAAGATTCAAATATATTATATGAGCTGTTTGCTGCTGAATCAATGATCTTACTGTTGTTGGGGTTTTTTTTGTTTTTTTTTTTGCAATGATACAACACATAACTAGATATTCATACACCTGTGAGCTACATGATTTTTTTTTTAATAATGAATTTTTCTCTTGTATCAACTGGGTGAGTTGGTGTGAGGGTGGACATGATGTTAGTCTGAGTCAAGTGATTATTGAGATTTCATTCCTTTATTTTTTGGTCAACAATCCCAGTTCAAAGATACAATTTTAGTGAAGCAATTATTGAATAGCACAAAATTATGGTGTAATTCCTTGACGCATTCTCAGTTAACTAACTAAAGGTTTATTTGATTAATGTCTGACATTGATTTATGGTATATTACTTGTAGAACACACTATGTGTGTGTGTTCATACATAGACAGTCTATATGAAAACATCAAGCTCTCTGTCTGGTGCATGAAGTTGATCCAACCAAACTGAGCTGAGAATTTCTTGAAGAGTCAGTGTGAATGAACAGACAAAATATAAGACCTAGAATGATATACTTAGAACTGGATATATGATCTTGAATCCTGACTTTTAAATTGTTTCAGTTGTGTGACTATGGGCAAATTACTGAAATTCTTTTGCAGTCCATATTTTTGCCTCTGTAAATGTGGATGATGAATTATTTGCAGAGCCACTAAGAGAATTAGAGGTAAAGATGCAAAGAACCAGACACAGAAAAGATAAAAAAAATTGTTTGATTACTTGCCTGCATCTTTTTGTCTTTTTGATTCTATCCTCTCTCATTCTAGGTCTTCATTTTCTTTCTTCTCGATGGTGGTGCCCTACTGCTGTGACTCTAGGAATCCTTTGCCTGGGATTACTGGTGACCATTTTAGTGTTAATAACACAGTGTAAGTGCTGAAACAGGGAAATGATAAAGAAAAAATGAGAATTTATAAACATAGTTTAAAATTGCTTTCAAATATCTACAAACAGCCTTGAAAGAGATACAACTTAGGCAAGCTGTTCTGAGTGAGAAGATGAAAGGATCTGTTGTGCACATCCCTCAAAATGATTAAGGCATGGAATGAAGATTGTGAATGATAGGATGTTACTATGTTTTCATAACTTCACTGATAAAGTCTATTTAAATTCTGGCATGATAAGAGGAAAATAATTTGAAGTTACTAGCACACAAGATTACCTGTGAGAGACTCTCAAAAAAAACATTGATTTCTGATAGCGATGATTAAACGTCAGTTTGAATACTAGAGCCATAACATTAGCAAAATATTTAAAACAAAACACACTTCAAAGTAATAACCTGGTCATTTAGGAAAGAGAGGGTGTTAGAGAAAAAAACGGCGAAAGTAAAGTCAAGAGGGGAACAAAATAGTGCTGATCTTTTATCTAATTCTCCTGTATATTTAAGTTCTATAGCTGAGTTATCTGGTCTATTTAGAAAACAGGGTATTAAGACCTTTGCAGTGCTATTTCTCACTTGTTATTTAAGGTCACAGGGTATGTATGTATGTATGTAGGTATGTATGTATGTACTTTTCAATCAATAAACATTTAAGGCCTTTCCTAATGATTGGGAGAAGTGCTCTTACCTCAGTGGTGGTATTTAGATGCCTTTCTCTTCAGCTGTTTTTACTTTATGACACAATCATACCAAATCTGGCCTTCAAGTCAAGACGTGTGCTTTGTACTGAATCATCAAGCTTCTAGAACAGAGATATTTGACCCTTAAGATTTGTGGCAGGCTTGATTTCACAACCTTCAATTCATCTCCACCCTTCCCAGAATTTTCTGTAGAAAAAAAAGTTTTGAGACTTGTGATATAGAAACTTAAAATAATTCTGTGAAAGGGTGTCTCAAAAAAGGGGGGTGTCACAGTTCTTAAATAAAATTAGGAAGTCTGGAAGGGTAGAGAGATGATAGAGGCCTGAAATTAAGTAAATCGTGGATGCTAGCTTCTACTAATAGACATGAAGTTTGGTTGGCCACCAGTTGTTTTAGATTGTCTATATATATACATATATTTTTTTTTTTTTTTTTTTTGCTACTGAGATACTAGTTATCTTGTGATTGCTTTTAAGTTGTGTTTGACTCTCAATCAAATATAAAGTCTTGATAATTATTTTTAAATCAGAAGTATCTGTGGCAATTTTTGACAAAAAAGCTTTTAAATCCATTATTTCTGAGTAAATTTGTGTCATTTCCTAGCAATTTCCCTGTTGTCAAATAGAGATTATTTTACTAAGTTCATTGATTTCCTCAAATTCCAATGGGGGAATTTTATCTGGGATTGGAAAGGAAATCTATCATTAATTCAGTTTTTATTTAGTATCCCAGGTGTCTGACCTCCTAAAAAGATGTCAAGCAAACTTTACTCACCAGGAAAATATCCTGGAGGGACAAATCTTAGCCCAAAAGCAGGGAGAAAGAGCTTCCCAAGAGTCACAGAGAGAACTGAAGGAAATGATAGAAACTCTTGCCAAGAAACTAGATGAGAAATCCAAAGAACAAATGGAACTTCATCACCAAAATTTGAATCTCCAAGAAGCTTTGAAGAAAGCAGCAAATTCCTCAGGTATGGGAAGGATGAAATGAGTATTGGACACTTTTCTGTTTTATCTTGATTCTTTTGTGGGACTCTATCTAGGCAAAAGTGGCATATTGATGCATGTTTCATCGTCTATTTAAAATGTTGTACGTTGAAAGTTCTCTAGTTTTGTCATCCCTACCCTACCCAATGCCAAATTCTTGACATACATAACTTAATAAAGCACCTGTTTTGGGTGGTTTTGTACTTTTCCTTCACAATAGCTTCTTTTTTCTTTTTACTTTTTAAAAATTCTAGTTTTAAGATTTTTCTGGAAGAATCTTCTCACCCTACCTTTGCCACACATCCTTATAGCATTCCAAATTATCTTAAACATTGATTTATTTTCATAAATGGTTTCCTTTGTCCCTGCAACCCCTCCCTCTCCGTTTCTTCAAGCATACTACAATGATTTCAGTGTAATCATTGACAATAGGCTGGTTTGGAAGTGTTGGGTAGATAATTCAGACTCAGGAGCCCAGAAGTTCAGTTTATGTAAGAAGGATTGGGCTGATCTCATTTGTCTAATGGACTCACGATCTAGGAGGCAGGTAGGGATTGTAGCAACTATTAGAAGGAAATGATCATATGAACCCTGAGATTATTGTCAAATTATATGCATTATTTAGCTTTTCTCCTATGTATAATTAAATCAGGTTTATGTATTCAGTCATAAAAAGAGTCAGAGAGTATGAGATGGAGTCGCTTTCAGAGGTACATTTCTTCTTTGAAGGAGTATGAATGATTTTTCTACACATTATCATGAATAAACAGAGATTTATCCAGCTTCTTACTCAGATAGCTCAATCTCAACCTTGTAATACTTTGAATAAAAATTATAAAACTGTTAAGATACTCAACCTTTATAGATGAAAAAACTGAAACTCAGCTACATTAAATAATGCTAATGACTAGTTTTATATAGTCTTGTAGTTTATAATTTCTTCAATAGAGTTATTTTAACTTTTCAAAGTGAGCAGAAATTTTTAGAAAAACTGATTTTTAGCAAGGGTCAAACATTTCTATAATCTCTTTAAGGAAAGAACTGTAGAGAAAATAAAAGAATACACCATCTGAAAGAGGGTTCAAAGGAAGCAGGCTAATACATCAAGAGGAGGAATGTTTATCTAAGCAGATAGAGCTACATAGTAACCAGTGCTTTATTTCACAAGTAGGGCTGTAAAACAGTTTTCTTTTTATCAGTTGTATGGCATTAAATCTATGTCAGCACCACTCAGAACCATCTCCCAGAAATTCCAGGCGTAGAAAACTAGTCACAAATCATAGATGGTATGTCTTTTGCTGGGATATATACCAGTTACCCTGTCCCATTCCTTGACAATGACAGATAAAAGTTAAGTAGTAGAGATTCCAAAGAAAGCACTGCTTTTCATAAAGCAGCCTGAGAAGATTTTCAAAAGTACTGCTAATAAAATACAACATGTAAGAAATAGATCTGCTTTCTCAAATTTGAGAGTTTTTTATGAACAAGTCAGTGGCTCTCAGTGTATATATGAAGAAAGAGAGACTCTGAGGTCATATGGATTGACTGAAGTTTTCAAGCTGGAAAGGTTCAGTATCTTCACAGTTACAGACTTTATATGGAGTGCCAGAAGAGGTGGTTCTCAACCTTTAGAGTACAAAATATAGCCCAAGTAGCTTGTTCAAAATGTAGGTTGGAGGCTTTCCCCAAGACTCTCTATCAGAATGTCTTGAGAGGAACCAAGAAATATTTCCTCAGTTGATTCCAGCTCAGAATTTTGAGAGATGGTATAATAGTGATTAAACAGAGATGCTAAATCATTTTCTCTGATTAATGAAGAAAATGAAAGGAACTTACAGTGTCATGATGAGGATTAAATGAATTAGCATATATGCATTAATTACCAGTTTGGGGCACATAGAGATACTTGTATTTGTTATTAAAGAATCATTAAAATAAATCTAGATGGTTTGAGATTTGTTGTTCTCTCTTTGTCATAGCTTGTAAAACTTGCTTAGCCACTACTTTAGTCTATGAAAACCAACATATTCTTTTATTTTCAGTAATATCTTGAGATGAGGTTGAGGCATGTTAAGGAGTTTGCATGTATTGCTTTCAGTATGGCCTTTTTCTGTGTGTCATTTCTCATTCACTTCTTTCATGGTTCTGCACCCTCCACTTTCTGCTCTCTGATAAGCTTTCTCTTATAATATTATCTAATGGTTCTGTGTCACAATGAAATCAAGCTGTTGCCTTTCTCAAGGGTTTCCATTTTTTTGGTTATAGTATTGTTCAAATGGCTCTCTTTCCTATTAAGGAGATTTTAAGTATTGCTAACACACAGAAGTGATATTGATGATGGTGATGGTGGTGGTGATGGTGGTGGTGATAGTGAGAAGGATAATTTTGAGTTGATTAAAACATCCACAAACACATATTGTATACATTGATGTATTTTGCCTGTTTCTTAAGCCCTGAGTAGCAGTTTTGGGACTCCTTGGATATTTTGCTGCTGAAAACTTCTCCCTGCCTTCTGAAATCTTACTAAAATTGAGATGTTCACTTTGCATCAATATACTGTTTTCCCTACACCATCTCATCTTTGCCCAAAAGAAATAAGTGTGTGCCAAATATACAGCACTGAATTTTCTCATTGAACAATGACAGAGAAACAGATGACATTTTGGTAACATATTTTACTTAACCCAATATATTTGAAATATGATGTTAGCATTAAGCAATATGAAATTTAGGGGGTATTTTATATCTTTTCATACTGTTCTTTGAAATCCAGTATGTATCTTAAACTTAGAACATATCTTAATGCAGAATAGCTACAGTTCAAATACTCAAGAGTGCATGTGGCTGCTCTATGAAGCAGTACATGCCTGGAAGCAGGCAGCGCATTATTTAAACCTAAATCTGTTATTCACTGACTTGAGGTTTTAAAATAGACTCATTTTCCACTTTCATTATTCTAAACAAAGCTTTAAAAGATAGATCAGATTTTAAAAGTACATCCCAGTTCCAGCTTTGCTGTTTAATAGCCTTGCTTTTTAATTTAGTTTACTGAAATCAGAATGCTTTATTTCTTTTACTCTGAAAAATAAAGACTCTGAGGCTATTCAGGTATTTGTAGAGCCTAAGTTTAATTCCAAATAGGAAGACATGATATGTCTGTGTAAGTCCTGAGAGGAGAATTGATTCAAGAATTGTAGCGATACTTATACTCAGACACAGCATACTAATCAAATATATCACATTGTCTAGGTCCTTGTTCCCAAGACTGGGTCTGGCATAAACAAAACTGTTACCAGTTTTCCTCTGACTCATTTAACTGGGAACAAAGTCGGCAGAACTGTTTGTCTTTGGATGCCCAGTTGCTGAAAATTAATAGCACAGATGATCTGGTGAGTTATCATCGATATATGTTAAGCTGGAATATTGGATAACGGGGAAATAAATCAGATATAGACCCTCAGGAGGAGGAGCACTTGTCTGAGGGTCACAATACCTGTTTTCTAGCCTAAACTGACCACTAATTAATTATGTGTGTAACCTTGGATAGACAGGTTATAGTGTCTCTGTACTTTAGTTAATATTTCTCTAAAACTGTAGAGGAAATGTCAAAGCTCTTTTGTTTCCTTCATTTTGTAAATCTAATCTAACATGACACATTGACTCCACCATTAACACAGAAACATTACTTCCCACAGGAATTCATCCAACAAGTAAGTGCCCATTCCACTTCTCCATTCTGGATGGGCTTGGTTCGGAGGACACCCAGATCCTCATGGCTCTGGGAGGATGGCTCTACTTTGATGCCCAACTTGTAAGTTTCCTAATCTTTGCTGAACACCCAGTGAAGCGGGCTGCTGCAATCCCTACCACATCCCCTGCTTGCCAGAGGGAAGCTCAGAGAATTTCTCAGTTTTCTCTCCAGCTTTTTTCATATGGGGACTTGCTCATGCATCCATTCAGAACTTCTCTTGAGTTTTCCTTCTCACACTGATTACTCATTTGAAGCTTTAAGGCAGGCTCCATTCCTGACACAAGCAACAGTAAATCTACATTTTCTTTTTCTCTTCCGGCCTGCAGGTTTAGAGTCCAGGGAGCTGTTTCTCGGATGCACCCTTCAGGCACTTGTGCATATCTGCAAAGGGGAATTGTTTTTGCTGACAACTGCGTTTTAGTTGCCTTCAGTATATGTCAGAAGAAGGCAAATCTTTTGAGAGTACAGTGAATTTGAAGGACCTAGAAGAAAAGGAAGGGAAGGTCATAGAATTCTCTCCTGGAATTTAAGCTACTCATTGTCTCTGAGGTGCAGATCACAAGAGTCCTGGGAACTGCTTGCTGCTAGCTGATTTGGAACTTCTGTGCAGAGATGGGGACTCCAGCTGCCTGACACCTTCATAGCAAATGTTTTGATTCTATCTGTATGGATATAAATGTGTATATATATATATATATATATATGTATATGTGTATATACATACATCAGTATACATGTGTGTATGTGTGTGTGTGTATTCACCTAGCTTGTCTTAAGCCTCCCTGCCAGGCTCCCATCCCTTTTTCCCTTTTTTTCATTTCAATAGTTCACTCCCCTCTAAACTGTGGGAAGCCTCTGTACTCAGCCCCCTCTACCTCAATTCCATCTTCTGCTCAGCCTCCTAAAACCGCAAAGACAGAAAATGAAAATTTTGCCCAACTGCAGACAGAGTACAAAAAAGGAAATAAGAATGAGAAATAGTACCCGTAAGACATAGGAGAGGGGAAGGCCATACTAGAATTAAGTATCATGTTCTCAACGTTAAAAGCCAGCTCTTTCTGGTATTTAAATGATGATCCCCCCCTGCCCACCACACACACACACCCTCATATTTGGAGGCAATTGGAATGTCCCACGAAGTATTAGAAATTTGATGGAGTTTTTTTTTTTTTTTTGGTAAACTAATCTACAATACATGGTCAGTGCTTGAATCCGTTGTTTCTCCATCTTTTCTCTCCCAACAGTCAGCTTTGTAGCTTTAATACATTAGAACTGTATTTGTTAGCATTGTGGGATTGATAACCCAGAGGGAAAAATAGTGAAAGTTTTCCTCCCTGAAGTAGATACTCTTTTTGATGACCTTTTCTCAACTCTGTTAGGCAATGCTATATGGAAGAAATACACAGAGCTGAAAATGAATACACTCAGTTGTAGAAAAAATTGAGCCAGGGAGTCAGGGATAGGAATATTGCTGAATAGAAGCAGATGGACTTAAACACATTCCTTTTATTTTTGATACTTCAGTACTGTTCTCTTTCTACCTCCCTAATAGGTTATTCTGCACAAAAGAGGCCTTTCCATTTTGTTGCATATAATATAGCACCAATATTATAAAAAATAAAATAAAATACTCTCATCTGTAGGAGACAAGAGATTTTGTTTAAACAGCTTTTTATATTAATTGACCAATGACAAACTGAACATATTTAAAGAGCACAAGGGATAAGTTCTCACTTGTTCCCTTGAATCATCACTACACTAAACAGAGTGAAAGTATCTGTCACACTCAAATGTTTTATCATGTCCTTTCCCAATGTTTCGTCCCCACACAACCGCCAATTAGCTTTCAGTTTGAATGTTGTATCATTTTATATAAATGGAGTCATACAGTATGCCTTTAAAAAATCTAGCTTTCACTTAGCATACTTACTTTGTTGCTCACCCATCTTGTTGTTTGTATCATTTATTCTTTTAAAGTATTTAGTAGTATTCTCTTACATGGGTATATCTTAATTTGTTTATCCATTTATCCATCCATCCATCCATGTTGATAACATTGGGTTGTTTTCAGTTTTTTGTTGTTACAAATAAAGTTGTTGTAACCACTTGAGCACAAGTCTTCATATGAACATAGGATGTCTCTTCTCTAGGAGAAATACTTAAGGTTATATTGTCTGGATCATTCAGTAGTTGGAGGTTTGACTATTTAAGAAACTGCCAGGCTGTCTTCCAGAGTTGTACTATTTTATACTGCTAATAGCAGGGAGCAAATGTTCCAACTCCATGTCATTATTAACTACATTTGGATGGTCTTGTATTTTTAACCCTTCTAGTAGATATCTATTGAATCTACAGAACAATTTGAGAAAAATTGAAATCTAAAAATTATTGATTTTTTTTCAACTCACAGACAAGGCATTTTAAAATTTTCTTAGGTATTCTTTAATTTCTCCAAGCAATGTTTTATAATGTTCTCTACACAGATGTTTCATAATTGTTGGATATATCCGTGGATTAGATCTATTAAAATTTGGCTTAAAAATTTTAACTATGTGAAAGATACTAGTATGTGATTTCCTTTATATGTAGAATTGGTGCTATTTACAAGCTACATCTGATACAATTTACTATTAAAGTCCTCTGGGCATATAGTTTTCTTTGTAAGGTTTTTCACTACAAATTCAGTTTCTTTAAAACATGTAGTGCTATTCAAATGAGACCTTTAGAGTGGGTTTTGGTGGTTAATGTCTTTCAGTATTTTTGTCCGTTTCAACTAAGTTGTTCAACTTGTTGACATAACATTTTCTTTGCATTTCCTTGTTTTCCTTTTAATATCTCTAGAATTTGTGGTGATGCCAGTTCTCATTATTGTTATTGTTGATTTGAATCTTCTCCCATTTCTAAGATTAGTTTGCCTATAGGTTTAGAAGAAAAAATATAACTTTTCTTCTCAAAAAAATTGTTTCATTGAATTATGGTTTTGTTTTCTTTTTATTAATAATGGCATTAATTATTATTGTTTCTTATTAAGTTTTAATTTGCTCTTCTTTTTCTAGTTTCTTAAGATGAGCTAATTGATTTAAGACCATTTTTTCTTTTCAAATAGAGCTATGTGGTGCTAAAAATTTCCCCTTGAGCATTGATTTTGCAGTATACATAAAATTCTCATAATATCTCGTTTTCTTCCCCATTTTCATTCAGTTCAAAACACTTTCTAATTTCTCCTTTAAATTTTCAGATATGTGTTAATGGTTTTAAAATATGTGGGAAATTTCCAGAGATCACTATGCTCTTGTTTTTCAACTTAATTCTGTTGTGGGAAGAAAATATTAAGAGATGTTGCTAAATTTTCCACCTGTACGTAAGAAGAGTATGCATTGCTGTTGTTAAGTGGGATATTCTAAAAATGTACATCCTTAGACAGTGAGTGATGACCTACCTCAGATCTACTATGTCCTTAGTGATTTTTTTCATTTTTCTCTATTATTTTATCAATTATTGAAAAGGCGTATCTAAACCTGTGACTAGAATTATGGTTTATCTTTTCTCTAGCAGTTCTATTAGTTTTTGCTTCATATATTTTGAAGCTCTGATATTAAAGGCATATATATACATATATATTATGGATTGTTATTTCATCTTGATGAATTGATTCCTCTAGCATTATGAAATACACTTAAACAATCTGTTAGTATTTGTTCTGAAAGTTATTGGTTAAAATTTATATAGCTGCTTTTATTTTTCTCTGAACAAAGGCACGTTGAGCTAAAAGAATCCCAGGAAAAAAAATTTTAGTCTAAGACTGTGAGATAAATGTCTTGCTCTGTGTCTGGTATAGTTTCTACTTCAAAGTTGGTGACAAACATACCTTTTTTAGCTAGCTGACTGTGTCTACAACTCATTGTCCATCACCCTCTAATTCTTACAGACATTGGTGTATTATCTTGCTAAACCTTAGACCCAAAGGCAATTACCCTTCTGATCTATTGTGGGGAAGTCTCTAACTCTCTTAGTTAATATACTGCTTCTTGATCTCCACGAGACACAAATATGTTTCTATTCTTGTTCCTTAAATCGGGGGTGCAACTATAGTTCTTGACCAGCAGCCTGTTTATGAATGTTCTTCAAGCTAGAACCCATGTTTGCATTTTTAAAGAGTTACTTAAGTACAAACAGGAAGTGATCCACAAAGCCTAAAATATTTGCACTCTCACCCTTCAGAGGATAAAAGTGTGCTGATCTCCGAAGTAAGCAAACTGTTGTTTTTACAGGCATTTCTTTAATGAGACATAAACATAGGGGGTTAGCACAAAGACTATGAATTTGGTCTTTATGAATTTAAATCTCAGTCTCTGTTATATCTCTGTTAAGGCAAGTTTCTTAACACTGTTAGCTACCTCATAGATATTTAAGGATTTATGGGATAATGTTTATATAATACTTCATATCTATGATTTGTGAAGAATTTAAGAAACTTAAGGGCTTATACTATTCTTCCTTTCTATTTTTATAGCATCTACAAGTGTTTGACCAAGTAATCTAAGGACCTTCTTAACTTAGGCTTACTTGTGTTTGTAAACACTTAAAATTCTTTCATTGTCATTTTGTTTACATAGTGTGCTTTGTAAACTTTATACTTATTTCCTTAATCGTATAAAATGAGTGTTCAGGTGTGCCCTGGTGGAGTAGCAGTCAGATCATCTCTGAAGGAGCACAGGCCACGTACTCCTGGGTTTGAGTTCTGGGTCTGGGGGTGAACCACCAGTGTGAACAACTAAATAAAAATAACATAAAATGCTTCTTTCTCCTCTCTCTTCCGGCCTGTTTACCTGCTGGCACATTTCATTCCTGCCTGCACTTTTCCTTTAAAAAAATGTAGTGTTCAGTATTCAGTATAAGGAGCAAATTTTAAATTCTCTATTTTTATTTCCTCTAAATGTACTGCCTTTGTACCTATATTTACTTCCCAAATCCTCTCAACCTCTGCCCCTCCATCATCATTCTCATACCCACAGTGGGCAAAGATGCATGAATCAGAAAATTGATAGAACACTATTACCTGGGAGCAAATTGGAAAAAAATGAGAGTGAAGTAAGTGGTTCTCAGCAGTTACACAGTTGGGAAACTCTGAGTTTTAAGTAGGAATATTAACCATTTAGCTTGTACCTGTACCATAAGAAAGTCTAAGTGACTCTGAAGATCATTAATTTGGCCTTTGGTTAGAATGCATTTAAACTTAATGGTCCATATCAAACTCCAGTGAATAGTCATATCCTAGCTCCTCCCCAGCCCTTTCACTCCATTAAGACTATAGCTGACAGATCATTTATAATTCTACTCTTAGAGAATAAACAGGTTAATAGTAATATAAATAACTTAAATTCAATAAAACATCCTTTAAGACTAACATCAGAAATATGCCTCAATATAGTCATAAACATTAAATCATCTGCCTTTGTTAAGCTCTGTCCTAAATTGTGCTTTTATAGCAAGCACTAAGTCTTATTTGTTTACAACAGACCCCAAATGTTAATACAAAATGAAAATGAGCAGCTTTTTCCAAATCTTATGCCCATTTTATTAAGCATGTGTGTCATATTTTAGAAATAACACAGTATACATAATGTAAATTACAAATGACTTGATTATATATTTCAGTAACTTTGACATCAAAATAATGGCATCAGGGTATTTTGTTTTCTTTAAGTTACTCTAATTTACTTTGACAAATAAAAGTGGATTAGAATTATTTTTACCCATTATTTTTGGTTTATTCATTTATTTAACAACTCTCTCTCTCTCTCTCTCTCTCTCTCTCTCTCTTTCTCTCTCTCTTCCTTATTGCTAACCAGGTAGTGATGAATATGCACACAGCGTATTTTCACAGTGCTTACAGTCGTATAGAGGGAGAAAATAAACAAATTAATAATAGCTGCCTATATGCAATTGTATTCAATCTTTCATTATTTGTAAATGCTTCTCTGGTTGAAACACTGCTATGACTTGAAAAATAGTTGTGAGAAACACAAGTTTCCTGCTTTCCAGAAACTTACGATATGGTGGCAGAAATATAAAAATATAAATAAACATATTTATAATTATTGAAGGAATCTGGTGGTTTCTCATAACAAAAGATAATTCCTAACATCCCAATTCATAGAGATGCAGTACTATCAGTGCCTTTAAACAGAGTGAAAATCACATTTTTTATTGTGTGTCAGTGACAGCCTGTGGAAATTCTTCAATTTTACTCACAAGTGAATAAAATAGATGAACTTCCTCTAGCTTGTCTTGAAATACCTAATACAAAGCAGCAGATGGCATCATCCCCTCCTTCAGTCCTGCTTGATTTTGCTAAATCTTTATGATCAATTTATGCCTACTAACATCACAAGGAATCTAATTTTATATTTTAGTTATCCTGTATGAATCTTAGCCACCACCCAAGGATCCCAACAAATATTTAAAAACCTCATCCTGTTACCAGTGAGGAAACAAGCAGAGGAAATTAAACATATCTACCCTCTCAATCAATCAGTGATATAGTCAGGAGCAACAAGGCCACATACTGCATTCAGTAGATAGACGATGAGCACTGACTTTAGAAGTTCTGCCAATAACTCAGAAATTCCCCTCCCCATATGCAATTCAGTGGTCCTTTCTGGGGTTGTTTCCCTGTTAAAAATGAATAGAATAGATCAGATAAATAGCTTCCAAATATTTTGTGGACTCAGAGTTTTAAAAAATATTGAAATTCCCACATATAAAATTTGCAAAATCAGATAAGCTTCTGGCTGTGTCATTACCAGGAGAGTCTGGAGACTTTTCTGTTAGTCTTCTTCTGTGTTATATTCTGCCCTATTTTTCTTATGCATATATATATATATGTGTGTATATATATATAAATACATACATACATACATAATATGTAATTTAGAGAGAAGAGGAAAGATTTTATTTTAGTTAGTTGTTTATCTTGGTTGCTCTCCCAGCACTGGGTCTTGAACCTGGGACCTTGAGATATATGTGGACTATACCCATGTACTAAACCACTAGGCCACCAGGGCTTGTTTCTGCTGTATTTTTCTTTCTGTTAAAAATGATGCTCAGTTCAACTGAACAGGGAAAAAAAAAAACAAAGAAAATACAGTCAATATATCCTAACAAAACATGAATGGTCAGTACAGTAACACAAATTGGAAATAAGAGGCAGTGTGGTGGGAGAAAGAGGGACAGTGCCACAAGCAGCAAAGAAACAGACACACACACATACACACCCCTCCCTCTTGAAAACAACATCCAGTATTCTTTGTTTTCCCTCATCTCCAACAGTAATTTAAAGACAAATTAGTTGTAATTTGAGACTAGAAATTGGAAGTACTAGCCTTTTAGTTTGTAGTAAATAAGGAGAGTAATTGTTGTCTTTTCTATTTTCCCCATTAAACGGAAACTACCAAGGCGCTGTACAAGGCATTAAACACAAAATGCTTATACAGACAGAATGCTTGTCCTTTTGGAGTTTATAAACTGAATCAGACAATAGAATTGGGTAATCTTAGATTATGATGTATGGAATTACATAAATATATTTTGTACAAATATTATTGCTTTAAAAGTATTTTCATTTACTTTCACATGTTAATTTTTTTTTTTAAAGAGAAGGGGGAAGGAAGAGGAGGAAGTATTTTAAGGAAGAATGGGAGAGAAGGAAGAAGTATCATTCTTTCTTTATTTTGGTTTTTCACGGAGGCCCTAAGTCTGAAACCTGAATCCTTGGGCTTTACATGGTCCACACACCAGCTTCTTGAGCCATAAGAGTGTGCCCTACATGTTAATTTATACATTGACTTAATATGCATTTGTCAATAACCTGCAATGAATCAGAAGCTAGTCTAGGTTCTAGGAATGCATCAGTCAACACAATAAGCAAGATTGTGTACAATCATATGAGGGGAGCGAGTCTAATTATAAACACATCAGAGATATTCAAATAGTATGATTTGATTTGAAGAAACAAAATAAAAGCTGTGTGAGATGATCCAGAGTGATGGGCAAGAGCCCTGATCACACTCTGCTTCAGACTGAGCAATCACGGAAGACTGCCAAGAGAAAGTGATGTTTGAACTGAGAATGGGGATCAAGAAAAACCTCATCGTGCAAAGAAGGCCAGTGTTTCAAGGCCATGGACAGTGAAGAGGAAATGGTCAGAAAATAAAGTGAGGAGCGTAAACAGATTCTGAAAAGAGGATGAAATGGGAAAACACAATGAAGGGCACACTGCCAGTGTGATGCATTCATTGATTACAAAGAGAAACTTTGGTTTAATTAAAAAATCTTAGACAGCCTAAGGAGTATATATCACTTAGATTATCAATTAGAATGAGAATTGGGCATCATGAGCTTTTTTAATCCAAGTTTCTCAGAATATAGTAAAAAGTCAGTAGATATTTAATAGCTTAATGAATAGAGGGAGGGAAGAGACCCAAATGAGCATTAAAATTAGAAGTAAAATATGAAGTTTCAGGGAAACTTTGCTAACATAAATGGGGAAATTACTTTGGAATGCTGCTGACTCTGAAGGACTTATATATTTTTTTCTACAGTGGTTCATTTGTTTTAATCTGTTTCTAATTAATCCATCTATTCATTTACTTCTACATATTAATATATTTATTTATCTTTATTAATTTATGTAAATTTTCCCCCAAATCACCACGGACATATGTCTTAGGCTCTTTGGTGTTTCCTTTTCCTGCTGTAACACTCAACATGGTAAGCCTACCAAGACAGATATTTATTTGGGAAAAATATTATTTTTTGAGATTTAATACTAAGAACAAATACTACTGTTAACAATAGTTTGAGATATGTAGAAAGAAGAGAACGATCAAAATAGTTCATCTATTCAGCATGCAGCTCTTTCCATTTTTTTATTGATGACAAAGTCAATCTCATTCTTGACTCAATTAGCTATAATTTTATTTTTTAAAACGTATTTTTCACTTCTCAGAACTCCTCTCAGATTCTTCGTTTTCCTTGAAATGCCACTCTTGCTTTATGGATGAAATTTTTCAACAAATCCCACTGACAACTTTAATTAGATAATCATTGCTCTCTAGTTTGTTTTGGTATTTTGTTTGGGTTGGCTGGTTGGTTTTTTATCTGTTTCTTTCATTAATGTTTAACCAGGGATATTTTTCTCTGAATACACAGACTGTTTCTACATCCCTTCCGTTGCCTTGAAATGTTATGGAATTTTCTCCCAGTTTGTCGATGGTGATATATCACTGTTCAGTTTTAGTCTCAGACAAAAAGAAAAGTCTAAAGTCCATATTTTTTCAAATACTTTTTCCGACAATTTAAGTCTATTTGCTTTGGAGGGCTGTAATTTAATAGAGGAATAGAATAATAGAAAATCAATGTTGTTATGTAAAGTTTCTCCCATTGGGGAGATTGGAGCTGGAAGTAAAAAGCCAGCTTTGAATTATTACCTGGAAGGCGTTCTCTCATTATTATCCTCTAGCTCTGTTCAGTAGACTGACCTTTCTTCCTTGAGCCAGTTTATTCCCTCTGAGTACCCACCAGCTGTCCAAGGGATTAAGCCCCATTCAGTTTCTTTCCCTTAGTACACCCCAGCCTTTATAAAATCTCCAGCATTTTGTTTGGGGGAAATTGAGTTCAATTCATGCTGAAACTTCTTCTTATTGTAGTAGGGTTACTGAGTGAATTCTGTCCTCACTGTTTTAACAAACGTCTGGCTTTATTTTCTCTTTAACGCAAGTTAGTTGTCACTTTCATTCCACTCAAGAAGTCTTGAAAATTGATTGGGAAACTCTGTAGTTTCCAGCAACAAAGATTTTCTATATATCATTAAATAGGGCATTGGTATATAAATTGGAAGAAAGGGGAAAAAATCAAACACTTAGCATCATATTTCAGACCCAGAATTCCCTATAAGCTATTAGTCGCAATGTAGGGTATGGAATGGTGAAAGAGGCAGTGTAACATAACAGAAAAAAAAAAGATGATGAATTTTGCAGCTATAGAGACTTTCATTTGATTCATTGCTTTACTATTGTTATTAGTTTATTAAACCTGAGCAAGGGACTAAAATTTCTATTTCTTATTTTCTTTATTTGAAAATATGAATAATAATACCCACCATATAGTGTTTGAAACCTGAGACTGAATGAGAAAACATATGCAGTAGATAGTACTGAACTCAACAATTGCTCAATGAGTAACTTCTATGCTATGCAATTTGTTTCTCTATTGTCACAACATTGCATCTCCTTATCAACTTATCTGTGTTTCCTCTACTAGGCAATGAACCTCCTCACAGGCATCATTGATCCTGGGTATCCCCAGTTCCTGCCAACTGAAAAGATTGGCATTTGATAAATGTTTACTGAATGATTGCAGGAATAAATAAATGCATATATAGTTATAATGAAGCAATGCTGCAATTAGAATACCAAAATTGTTTGCTATTTTATACAGGTCAAGTCAGTTAATGATGTCAAATCCAGTTGTAAGGATAATAAAAGCAGGATAATATAGCTTTTTTTTTTCTGTAAAGGAAGGTGCAGGCAGGAAGGAAGGTAGGTAGGCAAGCAGGCAAGGAGAGAAAGAAGAAGCATCTTATTTATTTTTATTTTAGTTGTTCATCTTGATAGTTTCTACATCCCTGGGACACGAGCCTGGGTCCCTGGGATGTATGTGGACTGTACTGGGGATGGAGGCAGTGTGCTTAACCACTATTCCACCAGGGTATGACAAAACATTCTTATATTTGGTCTGAAACAAAGATCCACCTATTGTGCTACCCTTTCTTAAGAATCATCATTCTCAAAAACAGGATCTAAAGGTACAAATGGGAAATTACAACAGCATAGTTTTCATTTCCTGCTTTTGGGTATCTTGTTGGACTACTTATACTCAGCTTGTTAAGTCTCATACATGCCTATCCCACATAAGATGACTCACAGATCCTCTTTTGTCCACAGTTCTTAGGATAAGACAGAGCTCACCAAGGCTGAACTGATTGAAGGACTTAGTAGAACCATGAACTACCATTCTGAGTTACAAAACGTGGATGAAGATGGATACACTCAGTTAAACCTCAGTTCTCGAGGCATCATCAGGATACCTGAGGTCACAAAGAAAGGTATTTTTTTCTTTCTGCCTTCAACACTCTTATTCTTACCTGTTAAGGCATTTCAGTGGATAGCATTTGAGAAATGTGTGACTTGTAAGGATTTTATTAATATCTTAAAGGCTTTTAAAAGTCACTGAAGATAATTTTTATGTGGATTTTTTCATGACAACCATTCAATGACTAATTATTAGTCATTTATTTATTAGGCATCAATTATTTAAATTAATTGTTATGGTAGTAGAAAATAGTCACAATTTCTCTGTTCTATAGAAATAAACACTTCAGCAGTAAGGAGCTGGTAATAAGTGTGTGATACATAAAGATGGAAGAATTTCGATAGGAGTGACTTATAGGACTTATTGCTTGCTTGATAGCAGTAAAGGATAAAGTTGGGTTGTTGGTTGTAAACTGAATTATATACATATGTTGATTTACAATGACAAACAACCTGTATAATGTTACAATGTAATTCCTTCACTGAAAATAAAAAGTTTTTTCTTTTTTTTTTTTTAAAGAATGCATATATAAAAGAAAGGAGTAAATTGTAGAATGGAAGTCAAAGAAATTCAAAGTGTATATGAACAACATCCAGATATAAGAAATAAGAAAAAGAAGAATAAAAAGATGGAAGACAGGAGGGGAGAAAACAAACTTAGGACTTTGTGGTAAAGGTCAAAGGGAACTAGGAAGTCATAGGGCTGAGAATCCTGACTGATATTTTTGGTGATAAGAAATTAATTTGGATTTAGTCTCCTATCCTATTTGACAATTATCTGAAATGCTCTTACTGCTTATTCTCAAAGGCAGAAACACCTTCTTGGTTTGGTAATGTTAGCACAAATTGCTTCCGCGTCTTCAAGAAAGAGAGTTTTGACAACACGCTTTGACAACAGAATTTTCTCTCTTCTGCTTTCTGCTGATTGACATTGCACAATTATTTTCCTCTTGCCACTTATGCAATTCTTTTCTTGGGCAACCTGTTGGAGATGAGTGGAAAAACTGAATGATGCAAGAGATCGGGAGGTGTGTGTGTCTATGCATGTGTGTGAACAAGCAGTGAGTTACCTATAATAGTCACCTCCAAAGTAGGTACTTTTACATATGTTAACACATTTAATTTCCAGAATAATATTTTGAAATAATATTACCTCAATTTTTCACAAAGAGGAATGAAAAAAAAAAAGAGAAAGTAGTTTTCCCGTCATGCAATAAATAATCGAAAAAGGAAGGTAAACCTTATTAACTAGTGATATTTCCTCTATATTAAACTGTCTTTTCTAAGAATGAGTGGGATTTCGATACTTCTGGTAGTGTCAAGACCTATACATATCAATGTGGAAATGAACTTATCAAAGCATAGTTATGAAGACAGTGTGCCCAGATTGTAATTCCAGAACCTGAAGATGTAGGTCAATGGGAGGGAAAGATTAGATGGATGTCAGTGATATTAATGGTTCACTTTAGAATTTGCCAGATTTTGAAAAACTGTAGAACTGACATGCTCCATAACCCATCATCCTACTTCTTTCAGTTTCTCTTCCCTCTGATGCCTCAGGACTCTCATCTTCTTGTTGGCGTCTTATTGCAGTGACTTTGGGAATCTTATGCTTGGTGATACTGTGCATAGCTGTGGTCCTGGGTACCAGTGGTGAGTATTGTTGGGGGACATGAATGACAATAGACATTTAATAAACATTAAGAATGTTCCAGGTACTCTTTTATGATCACAGCATGCAATCTCTAATGTAATCTATAGATTAGCATTATTGAATCAATGCTATTGATTTCTATTCTATTTATAAGACAGTGAGAGACTGGATGGTTTATTTTTTAGGGTTATAAATTAGTTGGTGGTAACAATAATTTGAAATTTAGATGACCTATCTAAAAATTTCATACTCTTTACTGCATTGTTATATTAGTGTCCTCAAATAGCTGGTTTCAAATTTGTGGAATTCTCCGTTTAAACTAATGGTGGGAAATTAGAACAGGTGAAGAAGGAATTACCATATGGTCCTTATCTTCCTAATAAAAGTAATTACTCATAGACTATATGCTATTTTTATGAGTCTTGTGATTTAAGGGAAAAAAATTACATCTGATTTTTAATCTAAATTCTGTTGACTCTATCAGGTATCACCGAGATACCAACAAAATACTAGGTAGATATTTTTAACGGATGAATAAATTTCCTTAGATTTTATATTCCATGCATTCTGTTGTTACTAAAGTATTACTGTGCCTTCAAAGAGTTTTCATTAGATTCCTTGCTTAGTCGAATATTTAATGAATACCATTCTATATTCTAGGTACTGAGAAAATTCTCAGGGAGTTCTAATTTTTAAGCAACATGAGGAAGATAGAATCATTACTATTTCACATCTGTCATAGTCCATTTGTTTATTACTTTCTCCCTCATCCTTTTGCATGTTCTCTGCCTTCATTTTTTTCTTTTTTTGAATTATACCTCCTTCAGGGAAGTTATTTTTTTCCATCTTCTTAATATATTATCCATTAGCTATCATCTAGCTTTGTATCCATCTGTATCATCATCATCAATCTATCATCTTTACTCTATCAGCAATGTATTATCTATTTATTATTGATCAAGAATGTATTTATGTTATTTCAGCAAAAATATGGGTTTTAGGATTTTAATTTTCAAACATACTAGAATGACATTTTTTCCTGTCACTATTCTTGCTATTGATATATGAAGCCATTTGGAGATCCAGTTCAGAGAGCAGCACATTGAAGAATAATAATGTTCCATCAAGAAATAAAGAGAACAACCATCAGCTCACACAATCAACTTTAGAAGAGAGTATGTTTCCCACCAAGTCTCCCACAACCACAGGCAAGGGAAGAGTTAAAGAATTAACTGAATCCTTGATTCATGGAAGTTAATTACTGGTGTTATGGTCTGAAGAAGGGAGATGAAAAGAATAGTTTACATGTAATGATTGTGCATTCAAGGAAATAATATTTAATAGTATTATCTAAATATAATATGCCTGTGTCATGTGCATATGATAAAGTGATATCATAAATATTTCATACACTTGACTAAACAGGTTAAGTTGGATTCTCTTTTCAAGTCACTAACTAATTTATCACTGATTGTATGTTTAAACCTATGTGAGTTTATATGATTTGATGTAAAATTTCCCTTAGGGAACTGACATCTTAAAAAGTCTTTACTGGGGGTAACTGTGTTTTACAAATTAATAGAAAGCCATCCTTGCCCACCTAGGGAACTGACATTTTAAGTGATTTAGTTAGAATAGGAAATAGTGGAAGGAAAGGAGAGGAAGAATGAAGGTAGGTAAAATATTGCTAAGAATTAAGAGGCTAATAAATGCATAGGAAAGCTATATGAGATATGTTCCTGAACACTGACTAAATTTATTTTTTAATCACACCATTTTATTGATTTCATTGCAATTTTATAGACACTGGACCTTTATTTCTAATTGCATCATAATTGACTATGGCAATATGTTGACTTCAATTTTCTACCTCTGGACCCAAATATCCTCACTATTTTTATCAAGTAGCTAATAATACAAAAGAGATAATCTGTAATATGAATAATTGCTCTTATACTTTTCTTACTTGGAGAATTGAATTGTGAAATGAATCTCATACCTATAAAATAAGTTGACATTAAATCACTGTATACCTCAGGACTTGATTTTGCATCGTTATGCTTTAAGAGTTATAATGGATAAAGGGAATTCTGGATGGAAGTTGAAGGAAAGGAAGACCAGTCAAGAAGGAAAAGAGGGTTCACTGTTTCATGCGCTGTTTATAGTTTCTCAATGTATTTTTTTTATTTCAAATGAATGGGGGAGTTATAACATGGTCTCTTCTGCAAAGTCATGTCCCTATAGTTTAGGTTAAAATGATGATTGATGTAAATTATTATATTGTAATGTTGATGGTAATTCATCAACTCTTTATTAACTGTTCATAGGAAGAATAGTACTTACACTGACTGAATATATTGGTAGGTGACTCATTGTATTTATCTTTTATTTCCAGGAAGTCGTCACCATTCTTGTCCCCCTGACTGGATCATATACGAGAATAGCTGTTATTTACTTAGTACGTCACAAAACACCTGGGAGAGAAGCAAACACCAGTGCTCTGTTCTGGCCTCTAAACTCCTGAAGATAGACTCCTTAAGTGAATTGGCAAGTGTGGACTTCAACTGCAATTATCTGTGATCTATGCTGAGCAGAAAAAATAGATCTAGTCTCCAGATAGTGATACCTTTCCCTAAGAGAAGGTCATTTTTAACATTCTGCATAATTATAATGGCTTCCTACATTAAACAGGTTAATGTAAACAATATATGCTTTTATTTTAATGGATTAATTTTACATAGAAGCACATTTTACTTTAAAAAATATCCTTTCAAGTACACTCCAAGTTCAATAGACATTCTTTTAGTTGAACAGCCCTTACACACAATCAAAAGATACTGTTTAGGATATTTTGAGTGGAAAGGAATTTAGATCTCAAGAGGTTTTATGAGCCTACTGCATGTTTCTGGAAAACCTTTTTAAGACCCCTGAAGAAAATAGAAAAATTGATCATGGACACCAGCAAGTAGACTTTGAAATCAAGTTTTCTATCAGCAAACCCAGAATTAGGATAATTCCTGTCTGTATTTCCTATACACACAAATTCACTCTGGGAAACAAAGCCTAGTCTAATGAAAATGTGAAGCACAGGATAAATTCAACAGAAGAATGTGGTAGTATGCATGTTAACGAGGGCAGTTGATTTGGCAAGTTCGTGGAATGTCAAGGATTTTTGAGGGTAGTTTGACCAGGGTGAGAAAAAAGTTCAGACAACACTTAGGGTTAGATTGAAAACCATTGACTTGAGTTGACACAAACTGTATATCTTTTCTCAGCAGCCTTATGGGAGGGAATGAAATGAGTTGACCCAAGATGACTCTACCAGACTGAACTGGGCAATGATGTACTTATAGTAAAATCAACCCTATCTTCTCTCTGTTCATAATGGTCAAACTAACCTAAAAATCATTTCAAATTTTGATCAAGCTTTCTATCCCCGCACCTCAAAGATATCTGATGGACACATTTTCCAAGCCTAGTATTACTGTCTTGCAATTCATAAGGTTAATAATTCTCTTTTTATTTGCCTATCATTTAATTTCTGAAAATTTCAAAGCAGACTAGTATAAATACTATTACAACTTTGCATGAAATTCATCTTTTATGTGATTTCAATGGTACCATGGAGACAATTTTGTTTAGTTAGCCAGGGTGGATGTTCCTTTTGTAAAGGAACCCTCTTGCCATATTATTTACCCAACTCTAAAATTGGTGGTTTTCTAACTTTTCAGTAACAGCAGTGACATAAGTGGAATATTGAACTAAATCTAAAAAATATGGGCCCTAGTCAACTTTCATTTTCTTCTCAGCATATGACCATTACCAAAAATTAGAATATCCTTCACATTTCCAAGCAAAATCCAACTTATGTCACTTGAGTAAGTTAGCAGAGCTTTGCATCACCCCCAATAAAGCTGTAAGTTTCACTTCATGCACCAACACATCTAAGGACTAATTTCTGCACTCCTCTTTGATGCTATTATACCAAACAGCATCTTAAATGCCAACATATAATTCCCTAGTAAGATAAATGCTTTATCTTATTATAAACAAGATACACCATCACTTATAGTCTTCAAATGTTACTGCACTTTAACTATTGTAATTTGACAAAGCGTTCATTAAACAATGTACAGACAACTAGTTTTTAACACATTAAAGAACACTTTTAAGCAGGCATGGCTTCCTAAATGGTTTATTAGATAAGAATTTGATAAACATTACTTATTAGCTGTAACATTGAAGCTGAAGAGTGTTGTACCTACTCCAAGCTGCACGGTGAGAACCACCAATCCTGTGGTATGATTTTTGCCCTTTCCACACTCCACATGGGGCTGCTTCTTCCTCCACAGTTCCTGGATGTACTTGTAAGCATCATCTTGTCTGACCTAATGGCTGCACTAGACTGAGAGGAAAGAGCCTTTTTTCATTTCAATTTTTAAATTCAGTGAAGTAAAATGGAAAATTATCCCTCTTTTCATCATAACTATCAATAATAATGCACACTTACAGTTCAATACTCTGCAAGTTACTGGAAAAGGCAAAGAGATTTAGAAAGTAAGTTTGTTATTGTAATGTTCGTATAATTTATGAAAAAATAAGGAACAACTGAGGAGCTGTTAAAAGTTAAATATCTGGTATTGACAACAAAGACGCTAGAAATTCAAAAAGAGATTCCTATGGATATAAACATTTTTATAGAAAAAGGGAAATTATCACTATATGTAATTATCACTATATTGTGCTGTATTTATCAATAATTCAAATACTCCATGTCCTGGTGGAGTTGCGGTTAGGTTAATCACCTCCGAAGGAGCACAGGCCGCACATCCTTGGGTTTGAGCCCCAAGTCTCTGGGGAGATAACCAGCGTGACCAACTAAATAAAATAAATGGATGTTTTCCTTCTCTCTATTCCTGCTTGCCTGCTACTTGCCTTCATTTCTGCCTGCACCTTACCTTTAAAATTTTTTAAATTAAAATTTCATAATTAAATACCACATTGCTTATTCATAGAACATGCAATGGAACTAAACTATCCATACGTTGTAGTCTAGCTCTGAGGAACATTTCTTGATAAATGTATATAAAGCTTACATTTTCTATGAAGAGAAGATAATAGCCTACTAGCTATAAAAATAGCCTGGGGGAAATTTATCTTTGGATTTTGCCAGGTAGGTTGAATGGAAGTAGTGAAATTTTGGTATTATGGATTTATTATGTTTCCCTACAGAAATTTATACAAAATCAAGTGTCTTCCCAACCTGCCAACTCATTTTGGATAGGACTTTCCCGCCGTCAAACTAACGAACCGTGGTCCTGGGAGGATGGTTCAACCTTCTCTTCTAACCTGTAGGTATCTGAAGAGATGTGCTACTTTTTTTTTTTTCTTTTTTTCCACCTTTTGAACTAATTTAATATTTTTATTCCATATTTCCTTATATTAATTTGTAGTTTACCCTTTGCTAGTTTTATTGGTAATTAATATAGAAATTACATGTATTCATCACTCATTAATGTCTGATATCAATTGGCCTTTTGATATTATTCCTAGGTAATATAAAACTCTCTGAAAATATTCTTTTGTTTTGCTTTATCCCTTTCCAACTTGAAAACTATTATTTTCATTTATTTTAATGCTGACACCTTTTTCTGAATTTTAATATCCCTAAAATTAGCAAAAATCTTACAACTAATGGGATTTTATAATCACCATAAGCTTGAACTGAAGTTGAGCTCTGTCAAGGAGCATTTGTTTTTGCACATCAAAGAGAAGGACCCCAAACTTGAGACTACTTAATTGAAATAGTCCACCTTGGTATTTTCTGGAATACTTATATTATGGGTAAAGATAGAAGAACTAGATGAGTACAAATTTATGGCTCAACTTCCCCAAGGATGTATATTTTTCCTCCTGCCTTTCACTGAGTAGCAAGATTGTTTCTCTGTGGCAGTTTTTTGTTTTGTTTTTCAATTATAATTTTGTAACTTAAGTAACATTGTATTATAATGTTTCGATTGTGCACCTTATAAATCAGCATCTTTATATCAGCATTAATGTCACCACTCATTTTTCATGTACTTCTGTATCAAAATAACTCTTTGTTTTCCAGGTTTCTCAGGGTTTTCTATTAAATTCTCATCTTGGAAGAATTTATTTTACCCAACGGCAATTCATGACATGTTGGCTTCAAGAAAAAAAAATGACCCTAGAAACAGTAGATGCATAGATTTATGTAGTCAGTTTATCTATATTTTCATCTATGTGTTCATCCTGTATGAATGGTGTTTTATTGTTTGATTGTTAATGCCTCTCCCACTTTCCATTTTTAATTACTTTCCTAAAACCTGGAGAATATACTTTAATATTTCCTTTGTAGTTGAAATTTTAAGGTTGAATTCTTTGTAACTATTGATTTTAACTTTTCTAAAAAATGTTTTAAGAATGAAATTAGAGATAGGTAGTATTTTCTCTCAGACAAGCTATTGTTTAAATGTTTTATGTTTTTTAATCTTTGTTTTGAAAGTTCAGCTATTTGAGGGTAACATATATTTAAAAATCTGTGGTGTGTCCTGGTGGAGTATTGGTTTAGACACCTGTTTTTGGCCTAATAATACATCCCAGGGACTCAGGTTCATGCCCCAGGCCAGGGAGAACAACCAAGATGCACAGCTAAACAAACACAAATAAAATGCTTCTTTGTCCTCTCTCTTCTTGCCTGCTTACCTTCATTCTGACCCCCACCTTTCCTTTAAAGAAAAATCTGATATCTTTTTTTCAGCTTTGGAAAATTCTTTGTCATACTTGCTTTAAATGTTGATTCCTCTTTTTCTTCCTGTCTTCCCTTTTTCTAGATTCCAATTAGCTACATTGTAAATCAATTCACAATGTTCTATAGATCTCATTTGCTTTTTTTCCCTGTATTTTTCATCCTTGTTTCTCAGTTTGCTTTCAACTAGATATTTTATTCCCATGTCTTCCAGTTTGTTAATTATTTTCTTATCTGTGGCTAATCTATTGGTTAAAAAAAAAACCTCTTTAAATTTTTACTTTTGTTCAGTAAATTTCTCCACTCAATAATTTCAACTTGGTTCTTTCTCAAGTCTACCATGTCAGTATTTAGAATTTCTGTCTTTCCTCTGACATTTCTCAATATTGTCTTTTAACTACTAGAATATACTAATTTTCCACCCAAATCTCGGTCTTGAACTTGCGTCCCAAACCCAGGTTCCTAGGCTCCATGTGGACCAGGCTATAGCCACAGGCTTAACACTTGAGCTATCAGGGCATGCATGATTTATTTTCTTTATGCTTGATTTTTTTTGATAGTGTGCTTAACATTAACTTAAAAGTTTGTAGAATTAACTTGAAGTTTATAGAGTGATTTTTCATTTGTTTCTGGTAAGTGCCATTAGTTATCCAAAATGCTGAATATAATAGCATTTTGATTTCAGTACCACTAAACTATTCACTTCCACTAGCCCAAGCACAGAGAATTTATTAACAAATAATTTTTGGCAACTATATTTAATACTTTTCTATAGCCCTTGTTTGTTGTGAATTTTCTTTTGTTTCTTTTTAAAATATATGACCAGTTGAACTGAGATCATAAGAGTGTGCCTAAATGCACATTTTCCTATGTTACTGCTCCTGGTTCTCTAGGTGGCAGAAACTTATGCTAACTTTCCATACTCAAAAACTCTGAGAGGCCAAGGACAATTTTTGGAGAAAGCAGGTCATAATTCCCCCGAGACCTCCGTAACCTTAGCTTAAACATCTCTACAGAAGTTTTATCTCAGTTTTCTAATGTCATAGTCAAAAAGAGATAGACCAAAACGAAGAGTACCAGTCATAGCTTTTGCTCTGAGTCTCAGTGGAATTCTCTGAGACTGACTAATTAGCACTTCTTCTTCAGTCATGCCTTCACTTACCCATGCTGATTACCATAATTGTCTATTATTGTGTTATAATCTAAGTCTGCCTTCAGGAGTATGTAGGATTATTTGCCCTGTCTTTATATGTTTTTCTTTCTTTCTTTTTTTAAGGAAAGGTATAGGCAGAAATGACATTGATATGCAGACAGGCAGGAAGAGAGAGGAGGAAGTAACATTTTATATCATTTGTTTTTTAGTTGTTCACACTTGCTACTCCCCCAACCTGGGACTAAAACCCAGGTTTACATGGCCTGTGTTCTTTGGAGGCGATTGACCTAAATACTGCTCCACCAGGGTGTGCCACCTTTATGTGTTCTTGATACCTGTGATTCTTCCCCTATACTTGGTCTTCTCCTTATACATACCCAAGAATAATTTTACTGAACTGATGCTTTTTTTTGATAAATATACTTCTAGGCAAGAGGTTAAAAGATAAGTTAATATAGAATATTACATGTTTTTCTTCTTTGTCAGAGATTTTATTTACTTTTTTGACACTAATAATATTTCTCTAAAAAAATTAAGTTGATCTTTCTTCCTTAATCAATAGGCTATTATGTTACTATTTGAGAGTGAATACACCCAAGTTCAAGGTTCCTTTTCTAATAATACAGACATTTTAGATATTATTTTCATCAATATCTTTACCATTTATTTCAGTATTGTGCATAGAATCAACAGTATTCCTTATGCTTGTTCTAATTACCTCCTTGCATTTTATTTTAACAGGTTTACAATAAGCAGCACAGCTGTTCAGGAAAACTCACCTAACAATTGTGCATGGATTCATTCGTCAGTCATCTACGACCAACCTTGCAATGGGTCCTCATACAGTATATGTGAGAAACTGTTAAAATAATGTCTTGAGGGGTGTGGTATGGATTTGCAAAGGGAAATATGTGAGGTAGTTAGGGCATCAAACAAAACAAAAAAAGAGAGAGCTGAAGTCATAGGGCGAAAAACATCACGAGAACTCCATCAATATTAGTCTTAGTTGCAAAACAGAAAGGAAATGCTGTGGCGTCTTCACATTTGGCAAGCCAGTGTCATTCTAGTTAATAGAATCCAAGGCATGAAGTCAGGCAGCTGAGCTAGACGTTTCATTCTATCATGGAGTTAGTATTCACCTGGCATTAGCCACAGAGCTTTGATGTTGAAGGGAATCTTAATTTCCAGTTCTACCAGAGTTGCTTTTCTGTCCTTAAAAAGTTCCACTGGAGCACACATGGTGTGTTTCTATGGTTTGTTCTTTTAGTTCCAACAGTACGTTAGACACAAGTAGAAGGCAACCTATATTTCTGAATAGTTAAATGAAGAAATGAAAAATACCTTCATGATATAGATATTTTATTGTTTCTATCATCAATCTGATCATGATTATAATCAAAATCATCACAAAAGCAGCAGCATCTTTTTTTTCTCAATTAAATATCCCAAGGAGTATGTCAGTCACATCTCTGACTAGTAGAATCTCGTCTAGTGTGAAATTACAGAGAAACAGCTGAGAAGGAATGATTTAAAATACCATGTCAAAAAATATCTGGTAATGACTATAAAAAAGTTATCCAATCTGTCATTTTATTGTTTTTTTATGATTACTGTTTTGTAGTTTTCAGCAATTGTGCATTAAAAAAGTATTCATGGATGATAACTATGTTTTCTTATATGATGATTTGTTGCTTTCTTATTTTATTTGAACTTTCCCTCCAGTGCTATTTTTATTTCTGGTGAGAATTTCCACGTTATCAGAGAGGTATTTACAATCTTTCCTCCTTACTAATACATGAAAAGAAGTTGTGTCAAATTCACTGAATTGTTCATTTGAAAATGGCTAATTTATGCTTTGCAAATTTCACTGTAATAAAAAATGTTTAACAAAGAACACCTAACCTCTAAATTACGTGCGCTGTGTAAAAATACTATTACAATTTTCCTTCTCCCCAAAAGTGATGATTACTTTGTCAGTGAGAAGGAACTAGGTATAATAAATAGTCTGGTGTTGAAGATGTTGTGCATTTTAATTTTTTTGGTTTGACTGGTTATCCTGGCCCCCATGATGAAGTGGGTGAGTTGAAGAAATCATGATAATCAAGGAAAACAATTCTGGATGATGCCTTTCCAGCTGAACTTATCTAGATAAACAGGCTTGTTAACACTAACTTATGCTTTAAAGGTAACCATGACTATGACAAGAGTGATGGTAGAAAGAAAAGGTAGAAATGCTTTAAAGGTAACCATGACTATGACAAGGAGTGATGGTAGAAAGCAAGAAAAGAAAAGGTGGCAAGTATGTAAAGACAGAAAAGAAGAAATAGTTTCCAGCTGAATCTGTTTAAAGAATGAATTCAAGATGAGTCATGATCATACTAGAGTAAACACATACCTATTTATTCAGGGACCAATGTCTTCTCTTGTCTGAGTTATTCCAACCATTTGCTTTGAATATATGTTTATCTTTCAAATTTAGATGAATTTCTTATATGCAAAAGAAAGGTTAGATTTTTTAATACAGTTTCTGTGCCTTTTATTGGTGAGTATGCCCCATTGACATTTAGCATGATCATAGATTTGTAACTGTTTTTTGCTATCTTGTTAATTATTTGTGGATATTGTTGCAGACAGTATATTTTTCTTCTCTTTCTCATCTTCAGTGCTTTGAAAGCGTTTATGTTGTGATTAGCTTCCCTTTTTGTTTTCACTGTTTTTTCTATGAGTTTATGTTTTGAGGTTACCCTGGATTTACATAAAAGTTGTTAGGCTTATAACTTGTTTTAACTTGGAAGCAAGTTCAGTCTTCATCTCATTCTAACAGTTCACATTTTCCCTCCCTACATTTTATATTTTTGGCGTCTTACTCTTACAAAGTGGGTTTTCTTTACATTTTATAGAACTTCCTTTGTGTTTCTTGTAAGGCTGGTTTTGTGGTGATGAACTACTTTAACTTTTGTTTGTCTCAGTCGTTAAGTTTTAAGTGATAATCTAGCAAGGTAGTGTATCTTTGGTTGGGAAGTCATTTTCTTTCAGCACTTTATATGTATCATGTCAATCCCTTCTGGCCTGTAAAGTTTCATCTGAGAAATCTGCTGACTATCTTATGGGGCTCCTTTCTATGTAACTCTGTTTTCTCTATTTGCCTTTAATATTCTCTCTTTATCTTGTATTTTGTCATCTTAATGATGATGTGTCTTAGTGTAGGCCTGCTTGGAATTCATTTATTTGGAAATTTTTTGAGCTACCTGAGTCTGGAGGTCTGTTTTCTTCTTCAGGTTAGGGAAATTCTCAGATATTGTTTCTTCATATAGGATTTCTTCTCCTTTTTCTCTCTAATGTCTCCTTCTGGGACCCCTATGATGAAAATATTGCCCCTCTGAATGTTATCCCATAGGTTTTGCGTATTGTCTTCTTTTTCTTTTCATTCTTTTTTTTTTTTTCCTTTGCTGGTCTACTTGGGTACATCCCACTAGTCTGTCTTCTAGCCTGCTACTTCATTTGCAGTCTTCTTCCAGACTAATGTGAAGATCCTTTATTGTGCTCTTTACTCAGCTATCATGTTCTTTAGCTCCATGAATTCTGTTTGAAACTGCCTCATGTTGTCTCTGTTTTTTGTTGTAGTTCTCTTTTTGTTCTTCCATTGTTTTCATAATATCAGTGTGTGTCTTTCTCTGTCAGGTAGTTTACTTAATTAATTTATATTCAGATTTTCCCCTGGGGTTCTGTTTTGGTCCATCGCTTTACATGTATTTCTCTGTCTTTTTTATTTGCTTGGCATTCCTTGTTAATTTCTATGGGTTAGGCTTCCCTAGTGTAAAGGCCTTGAGTTAGAATATCATGTTACATAGTATATGTCTGGGTGTTGTAATGCTGGGCTTCCTTTTTGTTGTATAAACTCAGTACTCATCAAGACTGTTGATGTTCCAGAGCCCTCCCTCTGCTGAGACATGAGAGTCTAGTCTACTGAGTTGGATTTGCAGCAGGGAATGTAGAGGTTTCCCCCAGAGTCATAGGCATGAGCAATAAGGAACCAGGAGAGAGACTCAAGAGTTTTAGGCCAGTTTTTAAAAAAGCTATAGTCCCAATAAAGGCCATAGGAGATAGAGATCTCAGAACTACTTTTAGCAAAACACACTCCCTTGAGAAAATCCCTCACTCCTCCAGAGGACTGAGATTCCTAGCAGGGGGCTGTAGATAAGTCCTAGAACTTGGGGGTGGAAACTCTATGAAGTACTAAGCAGATAAGAAAACTGTTTAGCAGTAGTCTTAGATGGGTTGAAGATGCTGCTCCAAGTATCTTCCATAAGAGAGTCAGAGAATGGAATTCTTACTGAGAATCATTCCACTATCCACACTGGTGTTACAGACCTGGCTATCTCCAGCAGCCTGCAGAAAGGCAGCCTGGGCACCAGCAGTTTGGCACAAGTGTGCTATGGGTGGAAGGAGTTGATGTTTCCTCCCAGGGACTTTCTGCAATGGCGGCCTCCAAACTGCATGGCAGGTAAGCAGCATTTCTGTTCACAAGGAGGCTGCCTATCTTTCCTCCCCACACTGAGTTTTTTGATTCAATGACAAACTCCAATTCCCAGATATGGGAGTAGCTGCTGAGGGAAAAAGGCCTTCATCTCCAGAAGAGTGTTGGTATCACTGATCTTTTCCTATAGCCACTGGGGTCTCTGAACAGGACAGCATGATGCTGAAAGAGATTAGCTTCTCCTACCATTTCTGAAGCTGTGTGTCCTTTCTCTTTGTGATGATGTTAGTCTCCATTCCCTTTCAAGGGCTGCTATTACTAAAATAGGTGGCTTTTTTGGTTGTGCCTATGGGGAGGAGTTGAGTTCAAATTCTTAACAGTCTGCTACCCTAGACTCCTCTTTTCAAGAATTTTCCAAGTAATATCTTAGCTTCTCCACTTGTGTTTCTACAGTCCAGTTTCAAAGAGTAGGGTGTAATTTTAAAATAATTTGCTGTATAGACACATAGACTGAGGTGAATCTATTCTCCTGAAACTCATATAATACTATAAATTAATAAAAATTTAATAAAAAATAATAAAATAAATCATGTCAATCCTGTGCTAAAACTTTAATTGACTTCCCATGTATCTCAGAGTAGAAAACAAAAAAAGCAAAGAAAAAAAAATGACCTTTATAATTATCTGTGAGATAATTGCTGTCACCCTGTTTACTCCTGTAAATGAATTCACTTTTCTCCTCTTCTCTTCACTCATTCCACTGAGGATACTTGTTTCTCAATTATAGTAGCATACTTTCCTCTTAAGGCATTTGAGCTGCCCAGTCTCTACCTGAATAATTCTTACCCCAATATTTTGAGAGTCCATTCTTTCATCTCTTCTGTGCCTGCACAGGATCACCTGACTATCTTATTTAAAATTACCAACCCTCCTTCTTGTACTTTCTTAAGTCTCCCTTATAATCTATACATTTTCATAATTCTTATAATAATATACCTTGCTATTTGTTTACTTTTTATATATCACCTGCCTTCCTCCACAGAATGTGGACTCTAAAGTCAAAGAGAATTTTATATTAATGTGTCCAATAATCTGTGAATAGTATCTGCAATAAAGTAGGTGTTCAAAAAATATTTTTGTTATTATTGGAAAGGAAAAGTTTAAGGGAAATGTTTGATAAAAATTATCAAGGACCTACTTGAGTAACTGAAGTTTGGGAAACAGTTCTAATTATCATATCATTAGAATCATGATTCTCAGTACCTCCTCAATGTCTAGTTTTTTTCTGGCTACAGACAGGAGTTGCAATTTCTAATATTCTCTCTTCCTACTTCCTTCTCATATGTCTTTCTTTTTTTCTTTTTTCTTTTTAATTTATTTTTTATTGTAGTAATTATTCTACACATTAAAATAGTTTCCTATGTATAGGTTCCCCATTTCTTAGATATAGCTCAACACACCCTGCCCTTCACCAAATCACCAAGTGTTCTTCCCCTTTGTCCAGTGGGCTCCGCCACCATAAGCCCCCGCTCACCACATTCCCTTTTGGTGACCTCAGTTCTGTTGCAAATGTTTCAGGGGTGGTTAAGTTTTGTCTGTTCCTTTGTTTTGTCTATCACATTCCATCTGTATGTGAAGTCTTCTGGTATCTATCTTTCTTTTGACTTGTTTCACTTAGCATAATCTCCTCTAATTCTATCCATCACATGTCTTTCTTAAGCCAGTCCTTTTAAATTTTTTACTGCTTCTGACCCATAATATTTTCTAATATGAAAACCCCTGGTAAACGATCAAATAATTTTGATTTCCTACTCTTTAGAAGATTTACAGAAGAGAAAATTATCTTTAGAATAATTAAATTATTTAAAATATTTAGATTATTCAGAATAAACTGTTGAACAACCCACACCTTGGAATGCATAATAAATCCATCCTTCACAGGGCCTGACTGCTCCAACACAAGAGTCTTCCACATTCCTTTGTATTTTATGCTTGATTTAGGCCAGCTATCACTCAAAGTTTAGAAAAATGTTGGTTGAGTAATATAACTCTATGACACTGGTTAAGGAAGAATTTTTTAAATATGATCTAAAACAACCTTCTCATTTCCTTCTCAGCTTAAGACATTCAGGCGAAAATTGTTACCTGGTTTCCAAAAATCACAGGTAGTTAGTCATGATTCTAAAAGTACTCACTTTCAGTAAAATGTTGAATTGTTTATGATTATAATGTGCCAAATGTGCTATTAGATGTGAAAGCAAATCCACATTAATAAGAAAGATCATTGAACTGACAGCAGGAAAAAACTTTTAAAAGCTGCTTCTGTTACTAACCAGCTGTGCGACTTTAGACCAATCACTTTTATCTGGCTGGACTTCAATCTCCCTTTCTGTAAAGGAAAGAACAGAATCAATTAGCTTCTACAGGACTCTTGTGTGCTGACATTCCACTGATATGCTGCCTTCTCCTTTGTGCTTGAAGGTAGGGGCTGCTCCTAGCATCTCTTTTTTTGAGGCACAGAAAGGTTAAATTTCTTCAACGTGATGCAGTGAGTAGCTCCTGAGTATGGAACTGGTTGATATGAGTCCCTCTGGCTCATTTTGCTCTATAGTCTGAAGGAACCAGTGCAGTGGTAAGGGCTTGCCTTTTTGACACAGTAGTAACACAGGAAGTACACACAGATGAACAAAAGAGATTCCAGAAGGACAACCCCTTCCATAATTGTTCAGACACGAACAGCCCAAGCAGAAAACACATGCTATTTCCCGTCTGCCTGACTATTTGGCATTCCGACTACAAGCTCACAGGAGAGGGGCTGGGCCTTTCCAGGCAGGAACTGGAGTCAGAGACTTCCCGCGCTACTTGCTGGGAGAGGAGACTATTAGGAATGCCTTTCAGTACCTCTGTTCCTGAACTATCTCTCAGTAGCCAGGCAGCTTGGGGGCAATCTGATCACATCTCACCCTCAGTGAGGGTGCAGGAATCCAGATGCAGGCCAAGTACAGCAGCACGAGGGACATGCTTAGTGCTGATGGGGACACCACCATGAGCCTGCATTCTCAAGCCTCCACTACAACTCAGCGGCCAGAGCCTGGGCACACAGGTACTATTGCCTCCCAGCGTCCAACAAGACCTGGGCCCTAGAGAAATGCATGAGATGAGCTTCCTCTCCTAGGAATATTCCACATGATGAAAGAGAGAAAGTGATTTCATGATTTATAGTCATGTGCATACTTTATGCAACATGTGTGTCACATATGAACATCTGAAACATTAAATTCAGTATGCACATGGATATGGGTCTTACTAAGATTCTATTGCTGGCATAGTGGTTGTGGTTGAGAGTGTGTTACTTTTACCAAATAGGTACAGCAATCAATGGTGAGATTGCATAAATATTAATGTCCCCTCCACGTCTCTCATCTTCTCATTATAGCGAAATCCAGTGTAGCATTACTTACCATCTGTGATCTGACTGGGAAATTTCAATTTGTAAAAACTCCTTTTTTGCTAGATTTGAACTCAAGGTTTTAGAAGGAGCAGACACATCAACCCTGGCATTTTGTTATTATAATTCTTCATCATGCAGATGTGAGGACTTGAGAGAGTCATTATCAGCATCTGATGTTTGGCTTTATCATCTGTGAAATGAGGGGAATCAAAGTAAATACTTTTAAAGTTTCTTTCAGCTCTGAAATTTTTATTTGATGATCTGAATAGTGGTCTCAGATGCAATTACATCTCATTCCTGTTCCATGTTGTTCTATTGACTCACAGAATTTTATTGAGATGACTGAATTAAATTATTAACGTATTTCATTTTAGCTATATTTAGCTTTTGTTTTATAAATTTATTTTGAAATATTCACCCTATGGGATACTAATCCAATTATTTTGTTTCAGTTTATAAAAGAGATAATTGATACACATATAGAAGGATCTTATTTTCTGGGCAACTCAACCAGGTAGAAATGCGATTTCAGTTCTAGTGAAAAGACCTGACTGCAAGGACTAGTTCCTAATGCCAGGCATGCCCCTTGCTAACTGTGTGATATTGGATAGTTACTTAAGCATTCTGGGATCTCAGCTTCTTCATTTAGACAATATTAATCATAGTAAGCATGTATATTGTGCTTGCCATGTGCCTGGCATTGCTTTAAACACTTTGTACATGTTGGCAGATGCTAACCCGAAGTAATGCTAAATAGACACTCATGAGTACTAAAGTAGATAAGCTATATAAAGTCGTTGGTACATCACAGACACACCAAAAATGTGTTTCTTTTCAATGTTCCATTCTCTTTTATCATATAACTTTGAGTTATTCTTCCTTTCTCTTGCTAAAACTTTCCATGCAATTTCTAGTCAGTGAATGATCCTTCACCTTGAGATTGACTGATGGGGCTTTTATTTAAAACACATACACACACGTGTTTATGGTGTGCCCTGAAGAAGTAGCAGTTAGGTCAGTCACCTCCAGAGAAGCACAGTTCACATACACCCCAAGGACCCAGGTTCAAGTCCCAGGTCTGAAAGGAACAACCAATATGAACAATTAAATTAAAATAAAATAAAATGCTTCTTCCTCCTTTCTCTTCCTGCCTGCTTGCCTACTTGCCTTCATTCCTTCCTGTACCTTTCCTTTATTTATAAAGAAACTTTTTTTTTCTTGTATTTAAAGCTATTAGGGAATACTGAGAATTTCCAGCCTCCTTGATACGAAGCAAAGTGTCAACAGTAGGCACGTCAGTTTCTGCAGCCACCAGTTCTGCGTAATAGGATATATGTTTTCCTCCAAAAAATGTCTTGTGGAGAGTTAGCTCTTAAGGCTGTGGTTTTAAGTGGTTTGTGTATTAACTTCATTTTTCACCTTTGACTAGAGCCAGGAACTCTCAAAGAATTAGAGCCCAGCATAATCAGGAACAGAGTGTACAAATAAGTTCTGCTGAGGTTAGAGGGTGGAGAAGAAGGGGGAGCAGAAAAAAATACTGAAACATCTGGCAAACTGTTTGTAAGAAATGGAAATTAAACAGTAGGAGGGGAGGTTAGAAAGAAATGTCTTAGGAGCAAGCATCTGAAAAGAATTAGCTTACCCTATTTAGATGACGTCTTGTTTCCATCTTGTTATAATACAAATATTTAGGGAAATGTCACTATAGAAGTCTAATTACTTCTTAGGAAAATAAATATAGCTTAATTTTCCTGTTAAAATAGCAGAGCACAAATAACTCTGGGAATTTTCTGGCAATGCTGAAGATTTAGGATCAACATAATGTGTCACAGTAACGACTGGAAACCATTGTTTTCTCCTTTGGATTTAAAAAAAAAATTATATTAATTTTTTAATTTTAATTTTCAAATATGCAAGTGATGTCAGAAAGTTCCACATAATTTGGAAGACAGAAAACAAAAGTGAAATAATATCCTTATACCTTTTTTCTACAAACTCAGTGCTGAAGATAAAATGCCAAACATAATATGGTCTCTGTTTATGAGGAAACTCAAAATCTAATACAATTTTGCAAACAATGGAGAGCTTGGTTCTATTTAGCAGGAGTAGAGCAGATCAGGACAGTTTTGAGACAGAGAATGACTGTTGAGTTGAGTTGACTTAAAGATGCTCAATATAATGTGAATTCGGAAGTGGATGTGTTTAGGGGCCTGCTGGTACTATAGGCAGAAAGACAAATGAAAGTTATGGAGGTTTGAAGTAACTTTGTGCTTTCAAAGAACAGTAAGCAATATGTTATGGCTGAGGGACAGAGTAGTAGGGGAAACTTGACAGGAGGTAAGTCTGGAGCATTCAGGAGGCTCTGCTATGTTAGTCTGAGATATTTTGATGCTATTCAGCAGGTAAAATGAGGTTCACTGAAGGAATTAAGCAGAGAGTAACAGAAACAATTTTGCATTTTGGAAGACCATCAAGGGATGGATTGAATGGGTATGAGATGATACCCAATTTTGTACTAGTGTAAGCATAAGATGAGAAGAATCAGAACAAGCAAAGTATAGGAATGAGAAGGAGAAATCAGACAGGAAATAGATTGCAGAGGAAGAGTCAAAAGAATCTGTGACGGGTTACCTGTGGGAAGACTAGGAAAGCTGAGTGTAGGTGTCTAGATTTCTTCTGATGTTACATGGATGATACTCACATTAACTGAAATAGAAACTTAAGGAAAAAAGGAAAGGGACTGGACTTAGTTTGAGTTTAAGATGCCCGTTAAAGAAGGCATATGCAATTGAAATTGCCCAAAGACACTTGTATGAATAACTTGTGGGGGATGGGAGTAAGGATTTTGATTTCCATATACATGTGAAAATTAATAACATTTAAGTAGGAATTGAATTTTATGAGAATGAGTGAGGTCACTGAGGTAGAAAATGTAAAATGAAAGAACAAAAGAAGGTCTTAGGAAGTACAACTATTAAGGGGCAGGATAAGTAAAGGATTCCAATAAGAGCTACTAAGAAAGAACAGTAGAGAGTGGTAGAAGTAGGACCAGGAGAAAGAGGCATCCAGGAAGCCAAGAAAGAATCACTTCCGAAGCCATGGAAAGACAACGGCAATGAATAATAATATTCATTCTAAAATAATAACAAATATTTCAGAGAATGAAAGTAAGAGTAAAGATAACAATTATTGTTTTAGCAATAAATAGAAAAATAGATAATTGGTAAATTTAAAAGCAGGAGTTTGAACAGAACTAATAGTTTAAGTAGAAAAATAAGCAATTTAAGTAATTTGCATTTTTTTCTTACTCTTTTTTTTAGAGGAGCCTGACTGTGAAGAAAAAAAAATCAAGTGTTAGAGCTGAGATGGTATGGGGTTGAGTGAGTGCTTTTTACAATGATATTCAAGATGTAGCTTGAAAAGAAATATATGTAGAACACTATTATTACAGAGTAATGATATATTGGGTGGGTAGAGAAAACGAAATGACTGATGGTCCAAAATTCCTGCTGGAAACTACATGCCATCCTATCAAAACAAGTGGGTTAAAAAAAACTTTTTCCTCAAGTATAGCATAATCTTTTATTGCAGTCATGACATAAATTCTTTCTAATTGATTCAACAGTTTTTAAAATCACGCTAAATATCAAGCTTTACAGTAGGTACTGGGGAAATTCTGTTTTTAGTTGCCTAGAGAAGCAAGAATGAATGGAGCACCCTGTTCTTTAGAAGTTAAGTTGGTGGCCTTTGGCAGTTGTAAGACCTGGGTTTTGGAAGAAAGGTAGGAAGGAAAGAAGGAAGGAAGGGAGGAAGGAAAGAAGGAAGGAAGGAAAGTGAGAAAGGAAGGATGGAAGGAAGGTGAGAAAGGAAGGTAGGAAGAAAGGAAGAAAAAGAAAATAGGAATGAATAATGTACTGTGCTTATTCGTGTACATGGTACTGAAGGAGGTGACATTTGATCTGGGTCTGTGAGACTGAGGCTGAGTTTTCCAGGCAAAGCAAGATGGAACACTAGGTGACCTTCCCACAGAGAGGACTGCATTTTCAAAGAAAGATAAAAGCAGAGAGGTGCACATATGAGAGACATATGAGAGACACATGTAATGATGAGCAAAATGAAGAAAGACAAGCATTTAGAAAGAAAAGGTGTTAATTTTGGATTGGAATTTAGAGAGGATAAGGTAATTTGGGCTATTATCCACAGTCTAACATGAAGGCAAGGCGAACTGATGGACTGAGTAATTGTTGCATCCTCAAAGGGAAGGTGTATGAGGGGAATTTTGCCAGATGAGCTTAAAAAGGTAAGATGAGATTCTACTATGTAAGACTTTAAATAGCATGCTGAAAAACTTTTTCCTTAGGAAAAGATTACATTCCTTTCCCCCATCCCAGCTCCAGGTTTCAAACCTGCAGTCCACAGCTTTTATAACCTCTGCCTTAGTCACCTTAGACTGGTGAGGGTAGAGAACAAGATTAAATGTATACTTTAGAAAGTTTATATTGGTGGTTGAGTAGAGAAAGTATGACCTATGATTTGATGTTGCTGTTACCGAATGCTTCACAATATAGAAGTGAACTATTGCAAGTGGCAAAACCCTAGGGCCTTTCTATAATTCCATAGGAACTAACACGTAAAGGCAAATTTAATGTGAGATTTGTTGTTTGGATAAGAACATAATTAAATATGTTCAACTCTTGAATGAGAGTTCTCAGCACTGCTAGCTCCATTACTTGCTAGGTGTGCAATACCAAGCAAATTAACTAGCTCTTCAACTTCCATTTTATTATTTAAATAAAGGTTAAAAATATAATGCTTTCTTGAATAATTTTTTTGGAGAGTCAAACAAAATAGCAAGTAAGTATTATTAATGTAGCTGTGTGTCCTTGGGTAAAGCAACTAACTCCTTTAAGGCTTAGCTGTCACTCTGCAAAATGGGGATTTTAGTAGTATTCCCTTCCTAGGATGTCTGTAAGGATAGCTGAGATTATTTACATAGCTCAGTAACTTAAGGAGTGTTAGCAAATATCATGAATAATAATGTTATTGTTAAATATTTAAAAAATGACACTCCTTGATTGAGATATAAAATTAACTCACCTAAATTTCACTCTAAAGGAAAAATATAATTTAATTTCTAGTTTCTGTGAATTGGAAACTCAAGAATATTCTGATATTAATTTAAAAGATCAAAGATAAATTGGTAAATATAATATTCTGGAAATAGTTATTGTAGTTCACATGTGTAGTCTTATGAAATTATAGGAAGAATAATACCTATTTACTTACTGGAGAGAATGAAAATAGAAAATATTTGAAAAAGGCTCATAAGAAAATAAATTTGCATTTTTCATGAGCATTTAAAAATACTCTCAACCCACAGAAATTTGAACAACTTCCCATGAGGAAGTTTGATATCTCATTCAGTCATTAAAATAATCATTATCTTTTCTATATTTATATAGATTTGCAATTGGGCTCAGTCAGAACAGGTAACTTTCTAACCATCACTTGATCTGAAACTTTTGACACTTAGGTAAATTCCAAATTTCTAAATCTAATAGAGAAATCCTTCATGAATCATGAGAGTTACTTTATATCCTTAAAAGGAACAGTGGTTGCAAAATACAGTTACATCAAAGTGAAGTAAAAATTTTGACTACTAACTTATTTTATTTTAAAATTTATGATCACAAACAAAAAATCTAAAATTTCCTGTAAAAATCCAATTTTTGACATAAAACCTTGCTTTGCTATGCAAACTGTTATTTGAACAACCTTCCTTAATCGTTTAGTAAAACTGTTGTAGTATCTCAACCTGATGATGCAAATTTGCCTACTTCTTTTTCAACATTTTTGAATTTATTCTTATTAGTTTGAAAGTCTTTTACATGTGCATTCTTGTTTGATTTTCACAAAAATTTTTGAAAAACAATTCTATGGCTTTGACTTTTTGAAATATAGTACCATTATGTGAAGATGAAGGAAACAAAGAGAAATTGATTTAAAAAATAATTAAAAATATATCCAAAATTCAGATACAGGCTAGCAGTGTCTCATGATTGAAAAACATTAAGCAATATAGGGAGCTAAAGAATAGGATAAGGATTTTCTGGCATACTATGGACCTTGCTTACGGTTTAGTCCCCTTTTCTCTGTGATTCCCGGTTCACACGGCCTTGTTCAAAATGTAATGTTAAGCACGACAATTTAACCCCGACTCTATCGCTAGTTTGCAACGTGATTTTGTGCAAAACTGTTTAAATTGTCTGTGTCTTTTCCACTAAGATCCTTTTCTATTTCAGAGGAATACTAATCTAATGCACACAACTGGTGATGTCTGTTTCATTTCTTACAGGCCCTAGGAAGAGGCACACACATTTTTCCCTCCTTAATGTCTTTGAAGAGTAACTGGTCAAGTAAGACAACTTTTCATGCACAAAATTTCATATAGCTACAAAGGAATTTAGATTCAAAGCTTGACCCTAGCATTGTAGCCTTTTATAGTATAGTTATAGTAAGAGGATACCAGAAAGGTGTGCTTTGCTATATATGTCTTATTATTCCAAGGGATGTTTATATCATTCCTTAGCCTGGCCACACCTTTTTCTAAACATGCCTCAGGAGATAGAATAAGAGTTCTCATCCAAAAAATAAAACCACAAGAAAGCCAAGCCAAACTGAAGCACCTCTCAGTCAGTTTATTTTGCTGTGGGAGTGGTCCCTAGAGACAGACCTCGCTACAGTCAGGGGTGCTTGGAATTAAACTAGGGAACATTAAACTCACAACTAAAAAAAAAAAATCCCTGGAGGGGAGAATGGCATCAAAGAAAAAGAAAACATGAAACTTTCTATCAGTCTGGTTTCCTAGAAAAAGAGCATACTTGCTGTGGAAACTCCCTAAGGTTCTGTTTTGATAGGTCTTTGGATAAAACAAGGGAGAATTACGAACATTGAGGGAGGGAGGGAGTCATTGAGAGTAGAAAAATTTCCAAATGAAAATTTGGAAAGATGATTCCTTCAAAGGGAAATTTTAAAACGTTGTTGCTTTAGTAGATTTTTTTACCCCGTGTCCTAGAGGCAATCTTAGGACTGGATCATGTATTCATTCTTTGTATTAATATAATTATTACTAAATAATGTTCTAATCTTTGAAATCTATGTGGTCACTTCATAATAAGTATTGAACTTCACTCTTCTTGATCCTTTGGGCAGAAAAGCAACATCTCCCTTGCCCAGATATTATACAAGAGAAACCAAGTTTCCTAAGGGATATATAATGTGGTTGATTTTCATATTTCTTCTCCTTTACCTTCTTATTATTTATAATTTTGGCTAGGAAATTAATAATCATAAACAGGGGCAGCATTTTAAAGAATTTTACACCTTTGACATATGTTTTAATATAAATAGGTTTGAGCAGGGATAAATTTATAAGGGAGATATGTCTATATATCATTCATTCATTCAACATTAATCGAGCTTATTTCAACGGATGTTCTAGGTGCTGAGCTATACCAATGACTAAACTGACAATAATGTTTTTTCAGCAGGGAGCTTACTTTTTACTGGAGCAACACAGATATAAACCAAAAGACAAAAGTTCAGCTATATATTTGATGATAGTAATAGATATGGAAAAATTAAAGCACTATTATGGTAGCAGGTCCACATATGCACTTAGAAATCTAAAAATACCCACATGACTAATTTTCTTGGGTTATATAGAAATTTTAAAAACAGGTTTGTGGTGAGGATGTTTAGCATAAGGTATATATACTCTGTGAGATAAGCAGTTGCAAGTTGTATTCCGTGAAATACTTTTAAGTCAATTTCATGCGAAACCATCAATTCCCAGGAAAATTTAGACCAAACTACATTGACCAACTTGTTGAAGGAAAGGAGAGAAAACAATTTTTCCTCACACAAGTCAGTGTACAGATAATGGCATCCCTGGGAGATGCTAGTTGAGTCTGCCCTCTGCTGACAGAAATATTGTTGAGAAGTCCATTAAAAAAAACTGGAAGGTTTAACTTTAAATAGCTCTCTGTGCCTTTGTAAAAATTATTTAGATAACATTAATTTATCATTCTTCATTATGTATTAACTATCATTCTTCATTCATTTATTCAAAGATATAGCCAGCATGTATGTGCCAGGCACTGTTTTCAGTACTGGAAGTACATTGGTGAGCAAGAAAGACAAAATCACGGTGCTAATGGATTGTGCCTTCAAGGGGAAAGAGACAGACAAGAATAAACAAAAGCCTTAAAAATGGTATTTAATAATTTTATTTTAAACACCTTTCATAATGAGGTGATATGCTAGAGATGGACTCGTCACCCCTTTTCCCAAGAGTATACCATTTAAAGTGAAAGCTGAGTAACAAGAAGTAGCCTACCAATAATCCATATGACAATTAATTCATGCAGGCACAGAAGCAGAGCTAAAAAAAAAGGTGCTAAGACAGGGACATGATTTTATCAAGGATAAACTGGCCACTGTCAGTAGAGCATTGGCGTGAGAGGGGAGAACAGTTCAGAAAGGAGCAAGATGGCAAAGATACCTGTTGAATTTTATTTTAAATGGAAAAAAGCTATTGGAAGCCTTAAAATTAAGGAGTAGTGTAATATGATTTTCTTTTTTAAAAAAAGGCACTGGATTTTTGTGAAAATTGATGTGTATCTTATTCTCAAGGCAACACATTGAAAGTTTTTATGATTATTCAGAGAAAACAAAGTTCACAATGGAAAATGTCAATACCAGCACCATGATTTTAATTTATTTCCCTTACTACATTGCACATTCTAAGGAGAGTGACCATATTTTCTATTTCAGTACTCTATCCTTTATCGTTCCTCATCTGGTAATAATCTTTATAACAAATCCTTATACCTAGATGATATTATGTAGAGGTTTCTTCTAGAGAAGAAGTGAATTACCTGTTTTAATCCTATTTCAGATTCTACTTCAATTCCCAATGAAATATAACTCCAAGGTCATGAAGAGATCAGTTTGTTTCATTTGATCTCAATGCTAGATGCTTCCAGCACTGATGGGGATAGAAGATTGGTCTTCCTTGTCAGATATTGCAGGTCATTCAAATTAACAGATGGCGTCATTGGGTGATGAGTTTACTTTTGACTCAGCAAGTCTATGTAATTACCACAAAGCAAATGTGAGAGGTGTGGGCAGAGGAAGGATGCTGGCTTTAGCTTTTTTATTACTTGACTGGGGCAGAATTGAGATACTGAGATAGCTTAGATCATGTTTCTTTATACTCTGTTTTTGGAGAGAATAAATAAAATGAATCAACAAACAAAATCCTTACAAAAGAGGGACTTCATCAAAGAAATCTCAAAAATAAATGGTAAAATGCTTATTTCTCATTATTATAGAATTTGCTTTTTAGAAGAAATATGAATGGAAGTTGGAGAACTGGGATTTTTACAAAGTAAAAATAATTTCATCAGTTCTGTAATTAGGTGAAAAATGTTCTTCATTAAGGCATTTTCGTGAGAGTCTTTCTTACCTTGAATTTTGACAAAAAGAAGATAACTATATAAAACTAATGGTAATGCACAACTTGTTTCATCCAGAAGTAGCATTTGGGTTTTTTAAGAGAGAGAATTGGACCAGGCTTTGAAAGAATCTAGCTATGATATGTGACAATGTTTCTATGACAGAGGGAATGTTATCTATCCAGATTGCATTGTTCTGCATACTTTGTCCTTCCTGGAAGCAACTCCTCTCACCCACTTTCTGCTGACTTATATCCAAGAAGAAGGAAAAAGCCAAACCCTTCCTTTTCTTTTGTTCCTTGGCAGAACACCAGCCTCCCTCTCCAGCATGGCGTCCAGTGGCCCTGATCTTGCTGATCTTGTCCTCGGTGCTACTGACTGGTTTGGCAGCACTGGGGCTTGTGTGTAAGTCTGTTCTCTAACTTGCGGGGAGGAGCCTGGTTCCAAGGTTTGTCTAGGAAAAGAAAAAATTATTATAAATTTTTTTAACTTAAATACTGGAGTCATATATCTTATTCTGATCAACTTATTTAAATGATTAGTGGAAGAAGTATCAAAATACAGAATTACCTTGCCAGCTAGACTTTGACATGTTTATGATATGGTTTTGTCTGGTTATATGATGTTGGGCAAAAAAAAAAAATCCCCCAAAAAACTATCAACGAAATCTCTCAGAGTCATTCTGTTGGAGATACCCCATTTTGACAGGAAGAAGTCAAGGACAATGGAAGCCAACCTCACAGGCCAAGAAGCTCTAACCTTTTTGTCCTTCCCTTAATAGAAGAAGCCACCCACTACCCACTGGGCTTCTACCCTTTCCTGAATCCAGAATGGTGTTTTGTTCCTGTTTGCCCTGTTTTGTTGCCCTAGAAGAATGTAGTTTAGGAAGGTCTTAATGCGAAAGTTAATTTATTTGTAAATAGTCCTCTCTATCTAAGAAACCTATGTCCTAGCCATGTGGTGGCCCCCTTTTCTCTCTCCAGGGCAACCCAAGTCTCCTTTCCCATGCTTCAGCGCGGGACAGAATGTGCTGATCTGCCCCAGCTACCTCAGAATTTACTACCATGTCAATTCTCCATGTTTATGTCAGTAAATCTGGCTCTTCTCTTACTAATAGATTTTAATGTTAATTTGTTCCTTCGTTTAGCCTTAGGGAGCATTTCCTTTGACCTGCACAATGTTAATATTTGAAGCTAGCAGTTTTTAATGGATGCTTGCTTCAGACCTCTTCCTTTCCGCAAGAGTAGAGCAAAGGTGATTTTTACATTTACTTTCCTTGTCAGCCTGGGCTAATGTAGAAGGAAGAGATTTCAGTTATAACTCTCTCGATGTAAAAACAGACTAGGTTCGTAACCATTATAATCTTTTTTCAAGAAGTCCAGGAAGTTAGTTATAGAATCATTTTGCAAACTCTTGTGAAAATCAAACAAGGAAGAATGTGCACATTAAAGGCTTTCCATTTTAAACTAGTAAGGATAAGTTCAAAACTTAAAAAAAGAAAGGGGTGAATTAGCTTCATCAGATTGAGGCCTTACAGCAATCTTTCCTAAACTTTCAAAGATGGTGGTTCAAGATAAAAGTTTACATAGCAGAGCAGGTTTTAATGTCAAAAATTGGATTTTACAGGAAATTTTAGATCTTTCGTTTGTGATTATAAATTTTAAAATAAAATATATATTAATGTTTTTATTCTGACCTCAAAATTTTTGCCTCTTTTTGAAACCATTGTTTTATAACTACCTTTCCTTTTATGGATATAAAGTAACTCATAAAGGATTTCTCTATGAAATTTAGAAATCGAGATTAAATCTGTGACAAAATTTTCAAGCCAAGTGATATAAAGAAAGTTACCTGTGCTGACTGAGTCCAATTGCAAATCTATATAAATATAGAAACAATAGTGACTATTTTAATGATTGATGAGAAAACAATATGATATATTGCCAATAATGTACATGGTAATAAATAGATAAATGAATTTGTGATTTTAGGTTGAATAGTGGTTTGAGAGTGTACGTGAAAATACTCTTGAATAATAAACATGGTTAAATAATTTTATTCCTAAAGTGAGAAACTGTTATTATCATTCCACATTTTCAGATAAGGAACCATAGAAAATAATTTAACCAAGGAATACAATTTATTATGTATAGAATACTGACCTGAATATATGCAATATGAGATCTCAAGCCTTGATCTCTTAGATAATACATTATTTTGTCTTCCCCATATGTAGAAAATAGACTTAGAGATAAAGAAATGAACCGTCCAGTCTGACTTGGTAACTTGATTTAGTTTTTCAGTACTACCAGCTCTCCAATACTCAGCAAGACAGCATTTCTCAAAAGGAAGAAAGATTGGGGAATCTCTCCCTACAGCTGCAATCTCTTCAAGGCCAGAACAGGAAGCTTGCCAAAACTCTGCAGCTGGTGGCTGAAAAACTCTGTCGAGAGCTCTATAACAAAACTGGCCGTAAGTGAGTCCTGACCGCTGAGCTGCCTTCTGCCCTCAGGATATTTGTCAATATAGGGCTGACTTTCCCATCAGGGAACCAGGGGACCACATATTATTGGATGAGTTGTCTGGCAAATTTAATAAAGAGTGTGAGCATCCAGATTATCACCAGTTATGGGAATCATGTAGTTCAGATACATGAAAGCCTTCTTCAAAATCAGATGTTTGAAACAATAAAACAACTCAAATAACCAAAATCACACTACAAGTAAGCAAACCACAGGGTTATTTTTCAATTTACCTTGCTACATAGAGACCTCAGAGTAACATACGTTTCATAATGCATTTATAAATCCTTCTCCAGTAAAAAGTCAATGAACTTATAACTATAATTCTTAAATTTTAAGAATCATACAAGGATCACTTTTAAAATACAGATACACTGAATCAAATTCTAGTTATTTTAATTAGTATGACTTGAATAGAAATCTAATTAGGAATAAATATGGTGGATGACCATACTGTGATTTAAAAACAAACAAAAAAACCTTATCAGACAAGACTAGAAGCATCACCTCAGTCTTGTGTCTTTTTTTCATGCATCCTTTTTGGGATTGTATAATTTCAACTCTAGTCCAACTAGTTAGCTTTTCTTTCTGTGTTTATCATGCATGTACAGGAAGCAACATACATTTACAAGTGAATATTTTTTATTATCTTTTAGGGACTATAATGTAGGATGAAATCTCCTCGTCTTCTATACAGTCATCACTTCCCACCTTAACCAGGCTGCGTGTGTGGACACCCAGTAAATAATGTCGATAGTCACAATCCATTTCCCTAATTAATTCTTTCTTACAGTACTAATGATATCAGGGATCACACTTACCTTTTTAAACTTTATTGTGGAATAATTGACCAACAGATGTATATATTTAAAGAGTACAATGTGATCATTTGGCATATATATATATATATATATATATATATATATATATATATATACATTGTGGATTGATTGCCAAGACCTCTCTCTCTCTCTCTCTCTCTCTCTCTCTCTCTCTCTCTCTCTCTCTCTCTCTCTCTCTCCCCTTTTCTTTCTTTTTTTTTATAACCCAGGGTACAGTTTTGTTGGGTGCCATATCATCAATGATAACTTAAACAGTTCTGAAACCAACAAGCTTTGAAATTTACATCTAGCTGCACAAAAGGGTATAGGAAGAAAAGATTTACTAATAAGCTGTATTTAGTTTAAATATAAAATCTACATGCAACTATATTTATGGCATTCCTCAGTATCATGAAATTGTTTGCATTTTTTGGTTTGCTATTAGTTTCCAGTTTTATTCTGCTGCTCTCCATTTCTTACTTTCCTCTTTCCCATTATATATCCACCCATCTGTCTGTTTGTCCGTCTATCAACTCAGCTAGCATTATTGAGTGCCTATTGACGCTATCAGACAAAACACATAAGATTTCTCCCCTCATGAACCTCTTACTCTTTTAGGTTGTGTTTAAAAAAGGCATTTGAAAACATAAAATAAGATGACAAGGTTATTCCTTTTTCACTGTAAATATCCCAGTTTTACTATGGAGAATCTTGCATTCTAGAATTGCTAAGTCTGAGGTATATAAGATTAGTTGGACAGCCTTTATAAAAGAGTAACTAGTCTGATAGAAAACAAATAGACAAGGTAAGGGGTATCAGGGATTTAGGGATGGTGGACTGCTAATTAAGAGGATGATATAGGAACAATTAAGTATATGAAAGAAAAGGAATCTTAAAGGAAAAAAAAAAGAAAAGGAATCTAAAGAGAGGAGAAAAATAGTAGACCTGGGTAGAAAACAATTTATTAAAATTGGTTTCTTTCCAAGAACACAGATGCAGTCCCTGCCCAGAAACGTGGAAGTGGCATGGGGATAAATGTTATCAATTCTCTAAGGAGAGCAAGCGTTGGCAGGACTGTGAATATTTCTGCTTTTCTGCAAACTCAACCATGCTGAAGATAAACACACAAGAAGTGCTGGTAAGGTTCTGAACCTCCATCAAATTTGAACTGTTCTTACAAAGAGGCCTTTAAGAGCCACATAAGATACTAAGGAGTCAAAATCCACATATTCTCCCAATTAATTGCAAACAAAACCTAAGTCTTAGTCCTAGTTCTTTGAACAGTCAGTCCCCTGAGGCATGTTTTGTTCTCCACAGATCACTTCTTAGAAATATGAGAAAAATTTTTTCAAACTCCCTATCAGTTACCAATTGAACAGCGAATGTTGTAATTACTTGTCCTTTTTGATTTGGGTAGGAAAAGAGACACAGATGCAAAATAAGAAAGATGAAAACAGCAATTTCTACTCTCCCACTATAAAAGTGATGAAGCTTATTATTGAAAAATATTTGTGATTACCATAGGCACACCCTGATGGGCTAATGGTTGAGTCTATCAGACTCAGTACACATGCATCCCAAGGGCCTGGGTTCCTGACCTAGGCAAGTAAGGGACAACCAAGATGAACAACTAAGTAAAATGAATAAAATGCTTCTTCCTCCTCTCTCTGCTTGCCTTCCTGCCTGTTTCTGTTCTCCTTCATTCCTGTTTGTGCTTTTCTAAGTAAATAAGTAAGTAAATAAACAAACAAATATCACAGGCATTCTCTGGTGGCCTGGTGAATAAATCTACAGTTTCCAAGCAGCTGCAGTTCAAATATATCCCAAGGACCAGATTTGTGTCCTGGGGAAGGGGAAACAACTAAGATGAACAACTAAATAAATAAAATGGTTTTTCCTCCCCTCTCTTCCTGCCTACCTTCCTACTCGCTTTTATTCCTGCCTGCACCTTACCTTAAAAAAAATAAAGAAGACATTCATTACCATAATCTGCAAATAAATATTGTACCTTCTAAAAGTTTATAGCTTAACATAGACTGGTCAAGACAAATGTGAGAACAAAGCTATAAATTGACATATTAATTAGTACATATAATTACACAATTTAAACAGTGTAATTGTTCTACTTTTTCTTACATTAATTATTGCCTTTGGATTTAATTCCTTAGGCAGTATGCCATTATGTATTATTGTTTTAGAGGTCTTAGCACAGAGTAGTCTTCAATAAATGGTTATTTGATTGAAATAAATGCCCCACTAATTATGTTAAACTACTAACATCCTTCTAGTTATATTTCAATTCCTATTTCCTGAAACCTGTGATGACTTAATTTCTGAAATCTCTCCCGTCTACTAGAATAATATTTTTCACATTTTCCTGATGGCTCTACTTTAGGCAGAAGGGAGTCAATTTCTTTGACTAAGGAGTAACTTCTAACTCTGCTATTCTTCTGATTCTTCTATCTCTAGCACATGCTGATGACTGAGATATATAATTGAATAATACTCTATACAGTAGCATGAACTATTATTGTGAGAATTATTCCCTCATGTACTTCATGTATGTTTTTTTAAGTTGCTTTCATGATTTTCAAAATTTTTCATTTGAAACAGTTACCATTCTATTTGAAGCAATATTTTCAACTACAGTTCTTTCGATGTGCCTACTCTATGACTCTGTTGCCTGTGCTTATGATGATTTCATTTATATTTCTAATCTCATATGAACCAATATGTGCCATTACTTACCTGAGTAGAAGATATAAAAATGAATAAAGCAAAGTATATGTCCATAAAAAATTCACAGTATGGTGTAAAGGAAAAGGATACAAATGGGTAATTACAGTAAATTTATGTAATTTCTGTTAAAAAGTGAGACTAGCTAGAAAGAAGTAAATAATTTTTTTCAATATAGTCTGTTGTCTTTAAATAAACAGCCACTTATTTCACTAGAAAGGGTTTATTCAGAAACAACAAAAACAGGGAGTTTAGCCTCACAGAATTTCCCAGAACAAAAGAAAGACTCATAAGGATTTTACAGGGACTGTTGTAAAGACAGAGTCTATTGGAGGAAACTGGAAGTTGGAAGTGTAGTGGTTTCTCATTTGCTGGCTTACAGTGTTTCTCATTGTTTGAAGTCTTGCTGGGCAAAAGAGGAGCCTGTTCCTCCCATTGAAGATGCCAGACTACTTTCACTGCGGGGGTTTCTGCATGTGGGCTGAATGCATGTGCTAAGAACTTTCTTCTACTCTCCTGACTTCCTTTAAATAAGTTTTCTCTATATTAATTTTCATAGGATGCTCAAAAAGGAATTGAAATCTATACGATAATTACATTTAAATATATATTAGATAAATATATATTTATGAAATTTTTTCTTTCTCTTCGCAGAGTCTGAAGCATAAATCCTCCTTCCAATTTTCTCCTTCTTTTTTCTTTTTTAAAGGAAAGGTGCAGGCAGGAATGAAAGTAGTAGTAAGCAAGCAGGTAGAGGAGGAAGAAGCACTGAATTTTTTTATTTCCGTTTCTTTTAGTTGCTCACACTGGTTGTTTTTACCCCAGATCCGGAACTAGAGCCCAGGGGTATATGGCCTATGTCCTTCGGAGGCGACTGACCTAACCGCTGCTTCACCAGAGCACGCCACCAAATTGTTCTTACACCTCTTTTTGTGTTAAAATATGTTCGTTGTTCTTTTCTCTTTCCTTGTCTGGCCTTTTGCTTCTATTTTTATAAGTCACCCCCCCATTTTGCATTTTTCCTTCCATATTTTTCTATTTCCCAGAATTACTCCAACTCTCTTTGTAAATCTGCCTCCCACATTTTATATCAATTTCAGCATTTAATCTTGTGACTTTAAAATGATGTCATTTATAATTTTTTTTGTTTGTTTGATGTGGTCTTGGTTTAAGAATACAAGTACATATTCCATAACTACTAAGACAAAATAAATTCTTTAACTTGGACAAATGAGCCTTACCTCAGCACAGATGCTTGATCATATTTTTCTCTCTCTGGTAGTGTTTTATTTATTTTCAGTTTGTTTTAGGAAATTTGTGCTTCCCCTGGTCACAGGTCATGAACTGGGTCCTTGGGATGTTTGTGGACTATACTGGCCAGAGGCAGGGGACTAAACTGCTAAGCCACCAGCACACGCCAGATGCTTATTCTCTTAAGTATAGTATCTTCTATGTGAATCAGGACTCATGTATTAATCTCATATTAAAAGCACTGGCTATGACTCAGCAGATTAGGCACAAGCTATGTAAAGCCCAATGACCTGGGTTTAAGAATTAAGACTGGGGGAAAGGGGAAAATAAAAAAGGAAAAAGAACTGAACAAAAATAAGATTTTTTTTAAAGGTGCTGACTGGCCCCTCACATCTCTATATTATAAAATCTGTAAAGCTGAAGGTTTTCTTCTGTGTCTTTCACAGGAGTTTGCCATGCCTCAGAGCTACTCTGAGTTTTTCTACTCTTATTGGACAGGGCTATCTCGCAACAGCAGTGGCAAGGCCTGGCTGTGGATGGATGGAGGCTCTTACTCTCCTGAACTGTAAGCCATCAAAACATTTTAGGGGAAAGGCATTTAATAGAAAGGTTTCACTTGAATGACAGAGTTCAGCAATGTGGTTCCAAAAACAATCCAACATCTGCTTTTTATTGGATGTGTTTTGTAGGTGGATAACCATACATAAAACATAGTGCATGTTCTCGAATGATCTACAAACATGAGAGCAGATACAAAATAATTAGTTTCATATCTAGGGGCAGTTCTCTGTCTAGCTGCTTTCAGAAATTTTTATTTCAAGGCCTTAAGTGCCTTAGAGATAATTTAGTGTCTGGAATTGAGGGAGCAGGAGCAGGAGTGATCTTTCATGGATTAGTAAAGTACATGTTGTAAGGTGAATTGCCTAAGGTCACAAAACTTGTGTATACCTAGAGATACCAAAAGAGGATCTCAGGGTTTTTTGTTTGTTTTTACTTTCTGTGCAGTGAAATGGGGGCAGTCTCTGGTGAATATATTTAACTGCAACATAATAAGTAATATTATCACAAATTAGTTTTATTTGGGTGAGTTTTTAGATAGGGGTGTGCATGGTATCTTTTGAAATATATTTCAACTTAAAACCAGGTTTGTCCTTCGGAGGCGACTGACCTAACCTTCCTTCTCTGTATACCATCTCTCAGTAATAGGACATAGCCAATGTAATCATTTTTATTTAATAATTTATTTTACAGTAAACTGAGTCACACTGAGTCACTTTTTCATATGACAGTAAAAACATATAATACATTTGAATTATAACATGTCTTTTCACTTTAGTTGTAAACAGTTTTCTTGTTTTGGGTTACCTGTTGCTTCTAAGAATGTGTATGGAAATTGAGGGGCTTAAGAGAATTTGCTGGGTGACCTAAATCTCTAGTAAATTTATTTGGGGTATTTATGCTGTAATCTTATCAAGCTAGGAATACTCCCCATGTACTTTCTAGGTACTTGGTATTTCATTTAAAAAATAAACTGTCATTGCATTCATTTTTTATCTTTTTCTGAGGTTTGAGATTGTAATAGATTTCACCAGCCTAAGGAGCAAGGACTGTGTGACCATCCTCAATGGAAAGGCTTTCTCAAAGGACTGCAATGAGTTGAGACGGTGCGCCTGTGAGAGAGTGGCAGCAACAGTGACATTGGAGAGGCTGCATTAGCTTCTATGCTTCATTACGTGGCCACGATGGCTCCCCAGAGGCGACTCTGGAGAAGCTGAAGACTGGATCACAAGTCAGTCTCAAATGCACCTGTCATATGTTGGTTTCAGTTGCTATTTTCTTCCATTTTATCCATGTTTGTATGTCAACAAACCCATGTTATATGTTCAGCAAACACATTAAACCAAATGGGGTTGATGCATGAGAGATTTAAGACATTGGGAACTGGAAAAAACAAAAAACAGTGAGGAAGGTAATCTCTCTGGTACAAGAGGATTTTCATGTTGCCCTCTCACAATCACCAGTGCTTCTCAGCCTGGGTTCAAGTATATATTTATCAGTCACAAAGATGTGCCACCAATCCACTCCAGACACAAATCAAGTTATTATCCACCTTTCCGACTTAAACAATGTTTAAGCTGTCTTCTTCCTCAGTATCTGTTATCTGGGTCTTTCTTAATTGGAGAAGTGAGAAACTTCTCGAAACATCTGCTATCCATATCTTCCTTAATATTTGGAGAAGTGATAAAATTATTGAAGAAGAGGAAATATGTATAAGTAACAACTTTTTCCCCAACAGTCAAGTAGTTAAAATTAACAATTTTTCCCTATACCCGGCTATTAAACACACAACTGTGTTCTTTTCATTCAATTCAATTCATACTTTTCCCTTCCCAAGGCCTCAATAAAGCTCCCATCTGTTATATCTGTGACATTGCTTCCCACTGGGATAATTCTCTTTATTAGATTCTTAACTTCCTGAAGACATACCTCCCTGAGTCCCTAAGACTCCAACAACTGTCTCCTCTCCCTAGAAATTTCTCCCAGGAAAAAAGTATTCTCAACTCAGTTTCACATTAGAATTATTGTCCCTGAAGCATCCTTCAGAAAAATTTAAGAACAAAATTTAGTCACTTTATGTGTTACCGTAACAGGTTCTATTTTCCTCTATTGGTCTACATTTAAATCTATCAGGTACTGAAGATTTAATAATAATAAACGTAGTAATGTGAAGTATGAAGTTTTAGGATGATTTTGGATTTGGGGAAAAATCAGCATGGAGGTGCTTTTCAAAATATAACAGAGTTCTGATTGTACCATACCGAATTTGGTGGCATTTATAAGAGAACCAAATATTTGTTTATTTTGGAAAAAATAAGAAGTCTGTGCTATCTTTAAGAAGATGGTTTTAACACTTACCTAAAATGAAATCCTTTGAGGCAAACTTAATGTCATCAATGCAAACCAAATTGCAATATGGCCAATGATCGAAGCAGGCCATGGGGCATGAGAGACTGCCATAAGCATACAGAGTTGACTTCTGGCTCAGGCATTCCTTTCTCAGGATGGCAATGTGCACAGACAGGGGCCACTGCAAATACCACCATCACCGCCACTCACTTCATGGCTTCTAGACAAATCAGTTTTGCAGGTTTAACTCCAGAAAGGATCATCTATTGTCCATCTTTATTCTTCAGCAGTGGAAACAGGTGGTTCAGTTTTATTCTCAGTAAACATCTATCACATGTGGTAAAATGACATTAAGTTATCTAACTTATGATAAAGAGAACACTTTTACGTTCATTTTCATCAGACTGTGTTGTAGTTTATTAATCACTCTATGCAGATTTCTTAAGAATGTCCTGTTCAGGTGTAGCCCTGTGGCCCATGCAGCTAAGGCAGCGAAGGTACAGGTTTTTTAAAGTTCACAGACAGATTACATGTTGATTTATTGTGTCATGCAAAAGGAACTGAATTTGTGGTCATGAAATGAGAGCTTTAGACGCCTGATTCTCATTATTATTGGGCAAATCATTCATTTCACCAAGCTTATTTTATTAAGTACAAAGGGGAAATGTTTATAATTTCCTCACATTATTCCTATTAGATGAAACGAGAGATTAGCTTCATGATGTAAATTGTAACAAAAATGTAAGGGCTATCTTTAAATGTTTAGAAAAGAGGAAATGGGATTTAGTGACTCATTTTTAAAATTAGAGAAACACACAAAAAAGCATAAACCAACTTCTTTGGAGATCTGTATTTATAAACAAATTATAGAGGCACCTACATGGAAAAGGTGTGAATATTACATAATAATTTCTGTGATGATTGCATGTATTTAACAAACGAGATTAATATAATAAACATGAGAAAATATGAATTAAGTCTTTAATTAAGCAATTGTTATTTACATCTTACTATTCAGAAAAAAACACACTTAATATAAGAAATTCTAATGGTTTTGTGTACCAAACTGTAAGATAGGAACATGGAACACATTGTTTTGAACCCCTGGCTTTCTAGATAATTGTAGTCTAGGTCAGGAGTGGGTGACAAGTGTCTTTTTAAATGCCACTGCTTTAATGTGTTGAGGTGCCTGGAGAATAAATGTGGAATAATATTCTCTCTCCAAATCTGTGATCTAAGGAAGGTGTCATTTTAGATGGTGTGGAAGGGGAGAAAGTGCATTTATTTTTTGACATTTTTGCTGTAATTGAACTTATCCCAGTCCATCTTTGCCCTCAGCCTCCTCATCTGTCTAACAAAACCCGCACTTCTGATCAAAATAAAAGCAAGTATCTTGAAAACAGTATGACCCAGCATTCTGTGCACACACTTGAAAACATTTTAAGAATAGGAAATAGCCATATGTTGAATTTGAAAGTACGATTTACTGAGGACAGGTTTCCATGGAGAGTCAGAGATAGCATTACGTCATTAGCTGTTTTTTTCAACACAAGAAGACCCTTTTCCCTCTAGACTTTTGTGTGTTTAGGAAACTGTGAGGGAACTGCAGGAAGAGTCAAATGAGGGACCTATTCTTTCCTGGAATATTACCAAGTATAAATGCAGATCTGAGTTCCCAAGGGTACAAAGCGAGCCATTTCTTTTCCTGAGGATATTAAACCAGCTCTTAAAACTTATCATCAGGAAACAGGTTGTGGGGTCTGTAGCAGCAGGAAGTGTGAGGCGAGTGATGGGAACTTTTACTTGGAGGATGCAAGCAGATTATGAAATAAGTACGAGTCTCATAGGTTTGTTTGGGGTTGCCCTAAGTATGTGGGAGTCAAATACTCTGTAAAGGAATTCTTGTGGCTTTTTAAAAACAGCAACAAAAACAAACGTACAAGTAAAACTTGTACAGAGAGCACCCTCCAAGTTTAAGTGTTCACAACTTTTTCAAAAGGTTCATTGTCTAAATTTTGTATGAATGTTGTATGACATTCAGAATTAACAGCAGTAGTCCATCAATATTGCTAGTATAGTGCTGTTCTTTTTTACGTGTTAAATGTATTTTGACCTTATTATAGCAAAGCCTCTTTACATGGGTAGGACAGAGTTCTACTTTTTCCTTTTCTTTTCCTATTCTAACAACTAACTTGAAACTTAAGGAAGTAGATCAAAAATACCATATCTTTATTGGTATGAATAGGATATAAAAGTCATTGAGGCCCAGTTTCTTAACTGCTGCTTAGAAAAAAGACCTGGACCAAATGCAACATGCAGGAAATTATCTGCACTCAGGTCTTATATCTTCCTCTGTGACTCCAGCTGAGGTGCGGGCTATAAAAACCATGGACCCGGCTTCAAGACTCAGGGAAGGAAAACAAAACAAAACAAAAAAACTTCACTCAAAAAACATCTGTGTGGAAAGCAGTGCTGCCACAGAAGAAATTTAGAGTCATCAATGCCAACTGCTTTGTAGATACAATTCTGACTTGTAAACACCGCAGCCCGTATGGATGACCTCAGCTAAAGGATGTTTGCCTTTGACTTCATTGTGCTTGTTTTAAAAAGAGTTATTAAATGCTTCCTATCATTTCTCTAAACATAGCTCCATTACAATACGTTGAAGAATCTCGAAGACAAACAATCTTTACAGCTAAGCATTGCTATTGTTTATCCTTTAGTCCAGGTTATTATGTTCAACTACCAGCTGTGAAAACCAAATGCAGGACACAACTCATACTGTACTTCTCATGCTGTCTTCCTTTCCTAGGTTCAGCAGAAAATGGGAGAAAAATACCTTTTATTGAAATTCCCATCATTTAAACTCTAGGTCAAGAGTAAATAAAGGAAAAACGAAACCATGAAAACACACTCTTTTATTGAAATTCCCATCATTTAAACTCTAGGTCAAGGGTAAATAAAGAAAAAACAAAAACATGAAAACACACTCTTCTCCTCCTTAAGGAACCTTATTGTCCAGAAGTCACCCTTCACAATAGACTTCTGGTTTCATCTAACTGAGTTTGTCTATCTCAGTAAATCAGGTTTTATTTTACTTGAAGTGGTGTCTTCATTATAGGGAAAGAAGAGAATCTGGTATATTTCAGCTGCTTGAGAAAAAGAAAAGATTAAATAAAACCATTGAATTTAGCAAATATTTAATGAGATTCTGTTGTTCTAAGGATGACAAGTGGTAGAAAAATAATCTGATAATTACTAATGGATTTTTTTCACCTTATAGATCACAAGAGACTTTCATATCCATGGTCTCTTAGGAACAAGTTAATTCATGTGCAAGAAGCTTCTAGACTGAGAACACAGATTGCCAATACATTTATTTGAGTAGACTGATTCAGTTTAAAAGAGATAATCTCTCCAGAGAGTTGCTGATATTTGACACATAAACTTTCGCATCACAATATGACCAGAAAAAGGGATAATTTTTACCTGGAATGCAGAAGCATGATGCAGGCCTAGAGGTGATTGGCGATGTGCACCAGACAATCGTAGGTACCAATGTAGGTAGTGTGAAGTGGTGTGCGAGGCACTATTCCAATTTACATACCGGAGTGGTTTAATCCTCCAAAAGTATTTTGAAGTTGTACTATTATTTGAGGAATTTGAGGCACAGAGAGATGCAGCTGAAAGTATTAACTGTGACTCTAGATCATGATTGTGTTTCTCTCTGAGTGGGAGATGGTGTTGAGAGGGAGGAAGGAAGCTCACAGCTGTCAGTGCTGGAGACACACTGATATTGGCAGTCTGACTACTCTTTCCATTTATGTGGAGTTCCGGTATTCATCTCCCAGAACAATTCTGTAGCCCTAAAAATGACATTATCTTACAGACTGCAAAGTAGCAAGTCTTCCTTCCAATTTGAAAATCCATATCCTACTCCTCCTCTCCTACCAGTCCAATAACATAATGCCTTGAAAGTCTAGAAATGTATAGAACAATCTAGAAGACAGTGAGTTTAAAAGGTCACAGTTATTTATTTTAAAAATCATATATAGGTAGGCATCATCAACCTGTGACTTCCAGATTTCTGTGTGAAATTAGTCATTCTTGGCTAAAAGAGAAGGAAGAAAGATGACAAATTGAAATGATTTTCTTCAGTTTGTTTTCAATTCTTCAGGGTTTTTTACTCTTTATTACTAAATCAATTTTATTCTTGGCAACATGAACAATTGTCAAATGGATATCTGAGTAGTGAAGAATATTGCCAAGTATAAATGCAGAAAAATAAATTCTGAGTCCTAAGTATCAAAGCTGGTTTTGACACCTCTGTTGACTTCTTTACTTGCTCATTGGTATTTTTTAGTAGCTTTTACAGTAGCTTGTTCTGTATACTATTACAATAGAAACGCTGTGCACAATTTTTTTAGATACAAGATCTTAACGCATACTTCTCACAGATGAAGTATTTCCAATTGCCACAGTCAACAGAAGAAAGGGATTTGTCTTTGAGGTATCCACAAACTCGGTCATTTGATTGGGGTTTCTGTACTGGCACCCTGGAAAGGCAAATCAGTGCATCTGAGGTTAGGTATGGGGTTACAGTGATGTTCTTATGGGTAACTAATGAGGGATGTGTAGCTTTTGTTTTATTTTGCTTTAATACAACACCCTCCTGTGGTAATCCTCCTTCAGTCACTGAGCTGTTTTCTTTCAATGATGTTAATATAATTTCAACGAACGGCATTATTATTTTTTTAAATGGAGGCTCAAAGATAGACTCTGAATTAGAATCTCTTTCCTGAATCCTAATCCTCAAAATACTAAGGCACCTGAAAGTGCTCACCAACCTCCCCAGTTCTATTTGAAATTTTTAATGTGGAAATTGCTTGAAATTGCTATGATCTCTTTCCCTTAGCACTTTTTAGCCATTCAATGATACAAAGAGAATGTACTTGATAATTGCATAATACTATTGATTTAGACTCTCAAATTTTGATGTGGTCATGCTAGATAGAAATGACAGGGGAGATGGGAAGGAAGAGGATTTAGTAGCCGTGGTGCTGCTTTAAATTACTTTAAATTTGATTACAATCAGTAGCCTGTGAAATGATCAGGCTGTTTCTATCTCCTGGGAGAAACCTGATGTGTAAAGTCAACTTCTGAATTCCTTCACGTGTCTAATTTTTCTTATGACATTTCCTTCAGAGACTTACAGGTCAGGGGGAGGAGAGGAGCCATCTTGCCAAAGCCAAGGTTGGCTGAGTCCATCCTGAGACAGTCCTACCCAGTAGTCGTAGTCACTTTTGATCTTCCTCAGGCTGCCAGTGACAAAGTCCTGTAAAAAATAAACCGGAACCATGAACTGATGCAAAACAACAGCAACACAAACCCCATGAAAAATAAAGCTTCATATTTCGCCTAGAGAGAAATGAATGGGAACTGGAGATCTGGAGAAAGAGAGGGTGTTTTTATTTTTAAGAGACACATTTTCTAGACTTTTTTTCTACTACTAAATGATCAATATGTGTTACTGACATCTAGTATTAAAACAGTTTGAGCAGATTCAGAGTTTGGAAGATAGCATCTGTCAAAAAATAAAAACCGTAAGTATTTTACTGAACCTCATTATCAAAGAAGTAAAAATATTCTATACATCATATACTATATATAGGTCATTCTTTCAAAGTGTTATATCACTTCTCTCTCTTTTTTTAATAGTAAATGTGCAGGCAGGAATGAAGGCGAGTAAGGGCAGGAAGGGACAGGAGAAAGATACATTTTATTTTTATTGTTATTTGATTGTTCAAACTGGTTGTTTTCTCCCTGATGGACCCAGGACTCAAACCCAAGGGTATGTGCTCTGCACTCCTTTGGAGGCAATTAACCTAACTGCTACTCCACAAGGGTGCTCCATCAAAGTGTACTTCAAAATGATAAATAATTTAGGAGACTCCAGAAGCAACGGAACTGTAGATGTATTTTGTTAATAAAAGCATTTCTAAATTTTTGCCACCAAATTTGCGTAGAAAAATAGTGTAAACCAATAATTGTGGTAAAGTTTGTCTTGGTTTATTGCATAGCCTTAAAAAATTGTTCTTTCACTAACCTCATAAATCTGACTACTAGATATAGTAGGCACATGTATATATATTTAGTAAAGTCAGGTGTAAAATAACTAAGCATTCTATTTCACACATATGTGTGGGTAGAATTATTTCAGGGAAGCTTTGTTAAAATGATAAACTACATTTAATGTCAATTAAACATTCATTTTACAGATGTTTATTTTTATAAACCTTTCCATTTAATGACATCAGCTCTCTTTTTATACTTCTGCTTTTCCTTGATAATTACAGAGTTGCTATATAGCTTTTCTCACAACATTGAAAATAACAAATTTAAAATATGTATACATTTATAATGTGTGTATATGTAGGATTAGACTAGCTCATCATAAAATAATATTACCCTTACTCTCTCCCCTTTTTGAAAGCAAAGAACATATTCTCCTTGATTTCTATAAAATCATTTTGTAGGCTGAATAGCTTGTTTCTCCAATTAAAAGGGAAACAAATCATACTAATTCCTACTTGGTCTCTTCAAAACCTTTCAACAAATAAACTATTGCTATAGAATATAACAGAATTCTTCGTTATGAGAAAAGCCCTTTCTTTTAGTGGATAACATAATATTTTCAGAATGATACAAAAGTATAAGACAGTGCTTACCATTTCTTCTTTGCTGTCTATTTGTAGAAGATTAACACCTTCTTTCAAACAATTCTCTTTACTGGTCTGCCAATGTCCCCACCTTTCAAAAACATGCTAACAACTTTCTCCACTGTGAATCCAGTTGACTGGACAAGGGTTGTGGCTACGGACTTTGAATATAAACATTTTACATTATTATTGTTATTGTAAAAATATGAATAGCATTTTCTTCTTAAAAGAACCCCTCGTATCATCTCCAGTGAAGTGAACACATTGATCAAATGATTTATGTGATGTGGTACTTAGTTTCTGCTTCTCTGAGACTGAATACAGTAAGACTTACATGATTATTTTTTAACAGCCATAAGTCTCCCAGAATCAGTTCAAGTAAAATTAATTTAGGAATATCTTCTCCCAAACCATCCCTGTTCTATAACAGCTGATCTAATCATTCTAGATGTAGAGAACTTTCCTTTCTTTAAGTTTACATAATTTATGTATTTTGCATTTATTTACTTACTATTTCATGTCTTTTAGTCATACTGACTAAATTTAATCAGAAATTTACTGGAGTCCTTGATGAGTTGAGCAATAAATCTCCGGTTGATGTTTAAATTATTAGCATAAAACATGAAAATATTTCATATATAAGGGAGAGAACAAACAATGCCTCTTACGGTGAGATTTGAAAATGTATGTGTGAAGAAAATTAAAGAAAAATGTAAGTGACCAATATGCTTATTTTAGGGCTTTGATAATAACCAAGAAGTAGATCATAATGTTCAATCATTTTATGGAACCTATATTTAAGAGAGAATGTATTCACACACAAAATTAAAAGATGCTTAAATGCATAAAAGGAGAACCAAAGAGTAAGTGTTTCTGTGAGAGTTTTTGTCCCTGTTGTTTTAAAGGAAAGGTGCAGGCAGGAATGAAGGTGAGCAGGCATCCAGAGAGTGGAGGAAGAAGTGCTTTATTAATTTTATTTAGTTGTTCATCCTGGTTGTCTCTGCAGGCCCCAGGACTAGAACCGGGGATCTAGGGAATCTACGTGGACTGCGCCTAACCCCTACTCCTGGGGTGCACCTGGAAGAGTTTTTATAGAAGGAAAGACATTGAAACTTGCAAAACTCTATTTTCTAGGGAGAGGCCCTCTATTTAGAACAACATATAGTTCATTATCAGTTTCCACGACTCAGATGTCTGGTTACTTAATATTCATCAACATCCTTTTTTGGAATCCGTGCTAGTCAATATCCTGAAAATGATTGAAGTTATGGCATATATAGCGTTGACAGTGACAGCTAAAGGGTTGAAAGACAGGTTGAATGGTAGGTCTTCAAAATGTGTATTGTCACTGACTGAAGGTTAGTGGCTCAGAGGCCAATTCATGCTTTCGGTAGCCTGTTATATTAAAATATGGTTGAATTCACAGTGATTCTTTAAACATTTTAACTGACTACTTTCAATCTAAAGGAACTATAGTAGGCTTTTGGCTTTTCTCATTGGTGGTTACTTAAATGGTATCAATACATGAAAACTAATTCTAAAATTACATGCATAAGCATTATTAAATGCTAATTAGGTAACCATAGACTACTTGGAAAACCATATAACAGGTAGAAATAGACTCTTCAGGTTCAACATGCTGTTTAGCAATGCAAAAGATAAAAATGAAATTATTTTATAGACTCTTCAAGGATAGCTGAACCCTGAATTGTTAAAATTGTATGATAAATATTCTAATCTTCAAAATGAATTTTCCTGTTTAAAGAATTATGTAAATTTTCAAGAAAGCAATACCTAAACTAAATATATTGAATAACTTGGAGCTATAATTAGAGATGCCCTTATAAATTAGAATGATTGAATAAAACAGAAAATGTTGCTTTTTAAAAATCTGACCTAGTAATTTCACTCAACACTTGATTGTATGTTTTATCTGCATTTTTTGGAATCTCAGCATCTCTCACACACTATGAAATATATAAATTAGACTGACCTGAAGAATGGATTAAAATTATGCCTCTGCTATTATGAAATAGCCTGCCTGCAAAACTACAGAAAGTAAAATGTGTGGCAGAATTATGTGTGGTGCATATATTTGTATTTATATTGGAAGCTGATTACAGCGATTACCTGACCCAGAAGTTTTGCATCAAGATTTGGCAGTATTTCATCTGGAGGTCGTGGTTTTGCTTCCATTGTGTAAAGTTTAGCAGTGCTCTGTGCTGTTCAAGAAGTTTTTCTTGCTGCTTCATCGCAGTCGTGGACACCCAGAACACTTCAAACAATGAAAACCATTCCTGTTACAACATTGCCAGATTACAGCAAAATGGTCTAACAACACAGACTATGAAGAACTACAAATTCTTGACTGTATTTGTGACTTTAATTTACGTTATTAAGGTTTTTGTTTAAAATGTAAATTGTTCAGCATATCCTAGTAAAGTAGTGGTCTGGTCCGCTGCCTCCGGCCCAGCGTAGTCCACCTACATCCCAATGACCTGGGTGTATGTCTTGGGGCAGGAGGAACAATCAAGACGAACAACTAAAATTAAAAAATAAGTAAATAAAAATGCTTCTTCCTCTTCTATCTTTCTCCTGCTTGCATACCTGCCTTCATCTCTCCCTGTACCTTAAAAAAAAAAAAAAAAGGGAAAAAGCGAATTGTTCAAGAAACAAAAACTACAAAGACACATAACAAAAAGCCTCTCTTCTTGCCATGCTTTTTCCTTATTTACGCAAATCCACCTCCCCTAGATTAGTCAGATTTCCCTTTTTTTAAAGCAATATTTCTAATTTCAAAAATATATATAATGTCCTCTCTCCCCTTTACAGATATGACAGCAATCTGTTTATAGGGGTTGGCACCTTGTTTTATCACTTACAACATGTTTTGGCCAAAATCCCATATCAGGGCATAAAGATCTTCCTCCTTCTTTTATTATAATTGTATAGAAGTCCATCATATGTGTGTATCATAGTTTATTTTAGTAATTCTCTTTTGACTTTTAGAATATTTGCAATCTTATAGCATTATAGAAATAGATGCTGTAACAAAGAGCTATAGTCATGCATACTTTCACACACATTTAGAAAGAGGAAGAGAGAGAGAACTTTGATTCACAAAACAATATAAGTTCTAGGTATGCAGGTTCATGCATCATCATATATAACACACCACATCTACCACCGACCCTTTTTTTGAGAGGAAGAAGAAGCACTTTATTTTATTCAGTTATTCATCATTTGTTGTTTCCCCAAATTTCTAATAGTTCTCCACTACTGTCCATTGAATCCCCACTTCCCTTTGTTCCCATTCCCTATTCCTTTCCCTGGGATAACTTCAATTCTGTTGTCAATGTCCAAGGACTAGTTTTTATTTTGTTATGTCTGCTCATTTTAATTTCATTTAGTATAATCCGTCTAGTTCCACACCTGTTGCAAATGACAGGATTTTATCTTTTCAGCTGAGTAGTATTCCATTGTGTATATTTATCATATCTTCTTTACCCATTCATCTGTGATGGACACTTACATTGGTTCTATTTCTAGGTTATTGCAAATAGTGTAGGTTAATGAATATAGGGTTCAATATTTGGCAGTGTGATACCTTCACTTTTGTTCTTTTCCTCATGATATCTTTGGCTACTACAAGTCTTTTGAGATGTCATACAAAATGTAAAATGTTTTGTTCCATTTCCTTGAAAAATGCCAATGGAATTTTGATAAGAAATGCATTAAGGCTGTATAGTGCTTTAGGTAAGAAAGTCATTTTAACAATGTTAATTCTTCCCATCCATAAGCATGGAATATCTTTCCATCTCTTTGTATCTTTTATTTCTTTTAATAGTGTCTTGGAGTTTTAATCATACCCAGTTTCACCTTCTTTATTTATTCCAAGATATTTATTTGTATATTTATTTTATGAGATTATTTTCTTAATTTTTTTGTTCTATCTCACTGCATATGAAAATGCATCTGTCTTTTGCATTTTGATTTGTACTCTTCCATTTTATTGTACTCATTAATTCTGATAGTTTTTGGTGGCGTCTGTATTATCATGTCATCTGAAAATGATGATAGCTTTACTTATTTTCCAATTTGTATTCCTTTTATTTCTTCTTGTCTAGTTGTTCTGGCTAGCACTTTGAATACTGTGTGGAACAGCTGTGGTGAGAGTGGACATCTTTGACTTGTATTTGATCTTAGAGGAAACCTTATCAGCTTTTCACCCCTAAGTATGATGTTGGCAGTGTTTAGGCCTGACAGCCCAGCCTGCAGGGTGGATTCCAGGCAGGGAATACAGAGAGGTTGCCTCAGAGCTTTCCTAGTAGATTGGGGCTGTAACTATTGCCTCGGCTGCAGTCTACTTGTGATCTAGATTGTTCCAAGCACTTTTTCCCCCAGAGTCACAGGCATGAATAAAGAGGCATGAGGACAGAGACCTGTCAGATTGTGCCCAGGCCACAGAGAGGACAAAGTCCTAATAGAGACCACTAATGAGAAGGGGTCAGGTACCTCAGGAGGACCTCAGGAGCAGGTACCAGGAAAGCAAGCTCCCCCACCTCATGAATGTCTCTTATTGCCCCAGAGGCAGGTAGACCCAGCAGGAAGATCATTCAACAAGGCCTAGGTTTCAGGCGGTGGAAGTTCTAGCTACTTTTGGTTGTCTTGCAGCAGGCAGAGGTGTAAAGGTGTTTAGCAGTCACCTCTGGCAAGGGAGGGGAAGTTGCCCTGCAGAGGTCTGGAGTATCTCCTCTTACAAACATTCCAGAGCACTGTGGAAAGCTCCACAAACTGAGCTTGCACAGAGGTACTCAGACACCTGCGCAGGGGGCTGCAGCCTCAGCCGCCTGTAGGTATCCTGGGTAAGCTCTGCTGCTGCTAGGAGAACCAGACCCGCCAGAACTCTTAACAGAACATTAACAGTGAGAAACAACGGTCAGTGCGCAGATGCAAAGGGGCGGGTGCTTCTTCCTCAGGACTGTGTGACAACAGGACCTCCACTTTTGTAGATGCCACAACAGACAAAAGAGCCCCAGAGAGAACGCCCAGCAGCGTCTCTGTCACTGGTAGGCGGTTCCTCTTTCTTATTCCCCATTGAAGTTTTTGGCTTAGCACATGAAAGTACTTCAGTCAGGTCTGTGACCCCTTCATCTGCTCCTTGTGCCTTCTGTTCTGTTTTGTTGCTCCTTGAATTTGCTTGTTTTCCAAAGAAAAGGCTCTTTTTTTTCCATGCCATGGTGCATAGGTACAAGGGTCAGTTCCCTGATTCTTGTGGGGCACCGCTGAGGAGGCATATCCTTCAGCCCTTGGAAGAGAGTATCTCACCCTCTCCTGAAGGATCTCAGGAGTACTGGGTGGTGTTCACCGTGACTTGGCTTTTCCCACCGTTTATGATGACTTGTGACTCTTCTCTTTGTGGAGCTATTGGCCCTTGTTCTTTTTCGAAGGTGGTCGTTCTTAAATGGGCGTCATTTTGCTGTGTCTGTGAGGTGGAGGTGAATTCGAGCTCTTATCTGTCCGCCATCTTGGAAAGGCCTCTTTCAAGTATATTTTTGATATAAGCTGCTAGGTCAAAGTTTATGTGCCTTTATATTGTAATAGGTATTTCCAAATTGCCCTCCATATATACTGTTGCAATATCATTTGAATTGGCATATCTCTTTATTTGTGATATAGAAATGCTTTTCACACACATGTGAAAGTCAGGCGTAGTCAGTTTTCTATGAAGTGACTATGTGTGTCCTCCCTCCCCCTCCCCTGGCCCCCACTGAGTTTCTAGTCTTTTCTTTGTTGTTTTATGAGTTTCTTGTTGCAAACTTGGAATAGCCTAAGCAGTATTTTTGAAATTTCTACATGATGCTGACCTCTGGACAAGGCATGAAACATTTTGATTAATATGTGGGGGGAAAAAAGCCTGCTCACTGCTTCCAGTAGCCATGAAGCAAAGCCATAAAAACATCCCGTGACCTGAGCTTGCTGGAATGTTGACAACAAAAGAACTTCCAGCACTTGAAACCCCCTTCCCTAATTTATATCCCTTTGTTGCTGCATTTGCTCTAGCCTATATAAGTGTGCTAACTGGAAGCATGTGCTCAGCCTTTGTGGGGAAAGGACCCCTGCTGAGCCAGTGGGTAATAAACCTGCCTAAAATACTTCCAAGAGAGTGACGGCTTGGTTTATCCCAGAGAGCCATAACAAATATATTGTGGCTTTGTCATCATGCGGCTGGACATTTTTGGCCGGACTATACTAGCTTGTCAGCATTGTTTGTTGATGACACAAGTGCTTTGAACCTGGTTCCAAGGTCTGGTTACCTTAAAAGGGTATGCCTATGTGGTCAGCAAAATATAAAAACTCCCAATCAATACTCTTATTTTGGACTCCCTGGTACCAAGGTGTTTTGTGTGACCTCTGTGGTTCCTAATGCTAGAGTGAAATTATGTCCCGAAAGGGACTTACTGAGACAAACATTGGAACCCCCATACCTGGTTTCTCCAAACCTCTTGATATAACTAGCACATACTTTTAATGCTGTTGTTAAATTGTGTCCTTTTCTTATAATAAACTGTAGATTTGTAATCACTGTCACTTTGGGTGCTGTGAGCTTTCTTTAGCAACTAGTCTTCTTTAACTGTTTTTGGTATTTTGTATGAGATACAGATACAGATTTCCAGTTTGTCTTTTGATTTTGCTTGTATTTTTATTCCACATAGATGAGATGTTTTTGAGTCATTTAAGTAGTGGTTTTAAACTAGAGATTATACTTTTATAAGCATATATACATATATATATTTTAAAGGAAAGTTTTAGGCTGGAATTAAGTCAGACAAGCAGGCAGAAAGAGAAAGGAGGAAGAAACATTTTATTTATTTATTCATCCTTGCCATTCCCCCAGCCCCAGGTCTCAAATCTGGGTCCTTGGGATGCATATGGATGTCATAATATGTATATTTTGTGTTGATATTTGACTATAATTGGGATCTATTTTGTTGTAGATTATAAAGGTACACATTTTTTTCCCCAGATGGTGATATAATTGTTTCATATTATTTGCTGAATAATCCTCCCCCATATTTTTTTCTTGTCATCTTTAACCAAAAATTTCCAATAAACTACATGGATATATTTCTGTTGGTTTGATTATATTCAGTTCACCTACTTATATATTCAGATGTCAGCACCACATAGCTTTATAATTTATTACACTCTCTGGTAAGGTCAGCCCTCCCATATTAACAATACTTTTATACTATTTTTGTTTATTTCTTATAATTTTGACTACTTATTAAGCCATTTCTTTTTGAAAATCATATTATGAAGCATTTATGCTTTTTTATTACATATTTTTCTTAACATGTATATTGATTTTCTTTTTACCTGTTTGGTTTTTATAGAATTTCTTGTAACTGGATTAATGTGTTTGATCAATTTCAGAAATATTTGTCTAATATATGTTATAATAAAAATTACTTTTATTTTCTCTTTTAACTTATTTCTTTATTCTATCTTTTTTGTTTTATATTTTTGCATCCACTGTTATACATGTTAATCTTTATCTGCTCTACATCTCTGACCCTCTTTTCTATATTTTGTTATCTTTTCACTTTCCTTTATTTTATATTTCCTCTACTTTATCTTCTAGTTAATTAATTTGCACTTCAGTTGATTATGTACTTGAATGCTGATTTTGAGTGCTAGAGCAGGTCATAAGCATGGCAATTTATTCAAGATTTTCTGAGGTGTAAACTGACATACAAATGCACATATTTAATAGGCATAATTTTATGTATTTTCATACATATATTCATGAATTATCACCACAATCAAGTTAAGAACATATCCATCATGCAAACCTTTTCTGTCATTATTATTTAACTAAAATTATATTTTGAGGTGATTTTAGATTCACAGCAATTGAAAGAAATTATACCGAGAAATCCATCCACCCTGCACCTGATTTCTTCCAAAAGTTACATCTTGCAAAACTATTAGTTCAACACAACCAGGATATTGACCTTGATGCAATAAAGATACACAGCTTCTCTATCATCTTAAAGATCTGTCCTATTTCCGTTTTATAAGCATGCGCACTTCCCTCCTGTTCTCACCCTTTCCTGAACCCCTGACATCATCAATCTGTGTTCTATCATTTCATTGCTGCAATTTAAATGGGAACATACAGCATACAACCTTTCATGAGTAGCTTTTTTCACTTAGCAGAATCTCAGGAGATTCATCCATTCATGCATTGTATAAATAACTAACTCATTGACATTTTTCTGTTGAGTAGGATTCTGTGATATGCATATACCATGTTTGTTTAACCACTCAACTACCAGAGGACTTTTGGGTAGACTTCAGATTTTGGTCATTACAAGTAAAGCTGTTATAAACATTTGTAATCAGGTGTTTGTACCAACCTAAGTTTTCATTTCTTAAAGATAAATGCCCAGCAGTGCAACTATTGCATTCTAAGGAAGTGTCAAGTGTTTTTGCTTTTGTCGTCTGTTTTGTTTTTCTGTCCCCCTACCCTCCCACCCCTGGTCTCTGATCTGCACCTTAGTTGTCTCAGTCGCCTGAGCCACATAAGTGCAAGCTTTGTTTTAGAAGAAACTTCTAGGCTCTTTTCTGGAGTGACTGTATCATTTCTCACCAGGAATGTATGAGTGATCCAGCTTTTCTGCAGCCTCACAAATATTTGACACCATCATTACCTTTTATTTTAGCTGTTCTGATAGTTATACAATGATATCTCCTTGTGGTTTTAATTTGTATTTCCCTAATGACATTTATTTTGAACGTGGTTCCTTGTGCTTATTTGATAGCCCTACATCATCTTTGGTGAAATGTCTTCTTGTGTTTTGTCCATTTCTAATCAAATTATTTGGGATTTTACTGTTGAGTTTTAAGAGGTCTTTATATGTAGATTCTAGATTCTAGTCCTGTGTTGTTATGTGGTTTATAAATATTTTTTCTCAGTCTGTAACTTGTTTTTTTTAAATCTTCTTAATATTGTCTTTTGCAGAGCAAACACTTTTAATTTTGATGAAATCTATCTAGTTTATTAATTTTACCTTTCATTAAACATTCTTTGGGAGTCAAGTGTAAGAACTCTGCTTAGGCTCTGAAGATTTTCTCCTATATATTCATTATTAAATTTTCTTTAACAATATATCATGGAGACATTCACATAATAGTTCACAGAGAAGAACCCTAGCTTCTGCTGCTTCTCCCTTTCCTCCCCTCTTCATTCTCCTCTTCCTCCTCTGCTCCTTTCTTCATCTCCCTCTTCTCTCCCTCCTTCTTTGTTCCATCCCTTCCTCCTTTCTCTCCTTTCCCATTTCCCTTTCTCTTTCTCTTTCTCCTCCTCCTACTTTTCCCTCTCTTTCTGGCTTCATGGTGTTCCACACTGTGGATGTGCCATTGTTGATTTAAATTAAACCTTAATTCCTAGCATTTGAATTTTCTCTGGCTTTCCCCTCCCCATTACTACACATGTAGGCTTATGTACAGGAAAGCATATTCCAAAAGTGAAATTTCTGGGTCAAAATGAATTGACACCTTTTATGACCCAGCGTTTATTAGGAACATAATTGTCATAGTTTATAAAACAGATTTCAAAAGCTAGACAAAGAAGACAAAATTAATACCCACCAGAGAACAAATTTTTTGAGGACAAGGTAAATGTACACTATGCTTTTATAAACATTGTTAGTGTGTACTATGTCTTTTGGCTGTATAATAACTAGTGATTGGAAATTTATATAAAAAATTCTATGCCCCTTTGACTTAACAATATTGCTTCAGAATGTTGCATTCTCAGTTAATCTTATTTTTAATGGAAAACATTTTTTATACTTCAGGTTTATTTTACTTTCTTACCCCAAGTATTTAGTATTTATAATATGATATTGAAAATTACTGTATAGAATTTATATTTGCACTGTATCTTTTGACATTTGTAATGTTACATATGAATTCTTATAATATCATTAGAATGGAACTTGGTAATATTCCATTGAGTCCCGAGTTTTTACAGAAGAAATTGGATTATTAATTTATCGAATTATCTGTTCTCATTCATCTGAAGTCTGCGTCTAGAGTGGTTGGCAAACATGTATATAAAAATGAGTTTCTTAAATGGACTAGCATTAAATTTTCTTGATAAACTATGGAGGGATGTAAGGATGAGAGGGTTAGATAATGAAAGCTTTCTGGAGGTTCTAACATTCATGCTAGGCTGTGAAATTTTATTTGAGGAGATAAAGAAGGTAAAATTACTTTCTGAGCTCCTAGTAATTCTTAAAATATTTCTCTGAAAACCTTCAGGAAAATAAGTTTATAGCTAACAGGAACAAGGTCAAGTTTCCAGTACTTTGTGGAATCAAATCTAAACTTGTGTATTCCTCATTTCAGAACTTATAATTCCCAATTACTTGCTAAAGCCTCCTAGATAAAATGAAGAATTATTCAGACAATAAGCTTCATCTGTCTCAATAAGTATATTTTTAATGCTTGCTTGAGTGATAATATAAAAGTTCTTAATTCTTTTTTGTAATTCTATAATTATTATATTTTATAAAAATGTCCCCAGTCAGATATGGAAACATGTCTCAAATTTGGAATAGAAGGAATAAAGAAATATGGTTAGATATGGCCTGAATAAGGTTCTCAGGTTTGCATTAAACATATTAAGTAATAACAAGCCTAATATAAAGTAAAAAAAACTATTAAATTAATATATATATATATTAGTCAAGTTTAAAATATATATTAGAAAAGGAAGAGCATTTACTTAAAATCTTTTAAATTACAAGCTCTCATCAGTGATAAAGCAATCATAATAAGTGACTATTTTAATTACTTTTGTGAAAGAGATTCATGTCATTAGATGCAAGTTAAAAAACATTATGAATTGAATATTAGGAGCTAATCAGTGGCATCCAAGAGCTTAGAGATTTATGTAAAATAAATGTCCCGTAACTTAAATTATTAAGCTATTATTTTATATCATAAATTTATGTGTCTAATTGAATTTTTATGCATTTATAACTTAGATTTTATTTATAATTATATACAATTGTATATAAATATATAAATATTTTGTGTGTAGATTCTTTGAAGATATCCTTCTGTACTTACATTTGATGCCCAAGAAAATGGAGGTTGTTACTGAGCCCACGCAGAAAATGCATAAAATCACAAGGCAATAAGTTCCTAAATAAGGAATAGACACAGTGAAATTGAGTTAGAGAAAGATGAAAGAGATGGACCAGGTCAAGGGCTAACCTGATAAAGGAAGGAATTAACATCATCATTCTTGCACCATTGTTGAGGCCTAGTCATTGTGTGTAACAGGAGAAAGAAATCAAACTCTCTGAAATAATACGTGGAATACATTTGTTTTGGAAAAAAATGCCAGACCAAGCAGATTGAATAATACATTTCTCTTCCCCTAATGTGATACCCCTTTATTAGACTAGGTATATGTATTCTATTCTAGCAGTCTTTTAGAAATTACAGCAGACCAGATAACAAACTTTAATTTTTGAGAGCAAAAATGTTGTTTCACATCTCCCATTTCTTTTCAGTGTCATTTGAATATGACTGACTCAAAGATATTTTCTTTGAAATTCTGTGTAAGGGAATTTTTTTTTTTTTATAGATAACTTTGCTACTCAGGAAATAAAAAATGTATATATTAACACTAATCAGAGACAAATACATCTCTGGACATTAGTACACGCTGAATAATGAACTTGTCCAAATGCACATGTCATAATTCCTGGATCTTGTATGTGCTACCTTATACGACAAAGGAGATCTTCAAGGTGTAATTAAATTAAGGATATCGGCATAGGGAAATTATCCAGTTTCATCTGTTCTCTTATGCATGAAATATAGGAGATCAGAGGTATGCAGTGAAATATCATCATGGAAAGAGACATTTGAAAGCATTACCCTTCTGATTTTGATATGGAATAAGAGGCCAAGAGCCAAGTAAACCAAGAAACACGTCTCTGGTAAGTGGGAAAGGCAAGAGTATGGATTCTCTCCTACAGGCTCTGGAGGGACTGTCGCCCGTCCGACACCTTGGTCTCAGCCCAGTGAAACCCGTTGGGACTTCTGGTCTCTAGAACTTTCAGATAATACACTTGTGATGTATTATGCCCTTAAATCTGCAGTAATTTGTTACCAAAGAATTAGGAAACTAATGCACATTAATAAGGACAGAACCGATCATTCTCAGAGGCTGCTCCAGGCTCATGAGATTTTGCCAGTTTTTCAACCTATATTTTATTTTTATCTCTTCATAGCCTCAAATTATTTATGGGGTAATTATAGAATGTCTTATATAAGAGCTAAAATACTTTTATTTTTTTTTAAGGAAGAGTATGGGAAAGAATGGAAGCAAACAGAAATAGACAGACAGGAGGACAGAGGAGGAAGACACACTTTATTTTATTTAGTAGTTCATCTTGGTTGTTGCCACCTGTCTTGGGACATGAACCTGGCACTTTGGTATGTATGTGGACTTTGCCCAACCACTAGTCCGCCAGGCTGTGCCTAAAATAATTTCAAAAAGTGATTCATTTTACATATTTTCCCAATCCAGAATTTTTTTGTCTTCCCCCATGGCCCTTGAAGAGAGAAAGGAATGGGGGTAGGGGGAATACTGTATATTTGTCAAGTCCATTGATCCTTTTTTCACTGTGATTTATTCCTCTTCCACCTAATTAAATTTTTATGTTTGCATATCATGCTTATAATACTCATAAGTGGGTTATCTCAGTTTAGAAAAATCACCTTAAGCTCATTATAGAACAGGAAGCAAAACATAAACTACAAAGTCTTGAACTAAGTATTTAGAACAGATTACCTGAATATTTGGTAGAAGACAAACATTTCTGGTAAGGTTTTGGTGATGGATTATCCCACTGAAGAGAGGCATATGTTCCTTCCTCCTGCATGTCTGAGATGCTTTGGTAGGTATGGCAGTCCAGACAAGAGATTTAGAAAAATGACTTGTTTGTAGTTAAGAGCAAATTGGTTAAAGAACTGAAATTAGCTACCTTTTCATTCCGGTGGGAAAATGTTTGGGTTTAAGGAACAGAAAGTAGAAGTTTATGAAGTGTGGGCCAAAGCAAATCTTGGCAAAGAAGGAAATGCGAAATAAACTGAACTCAAAATGACAATGACAGGGCATGTTATTTTTCAGGTTCCCAAAATGTAGCTGATGTTGAAGGTGTTAGCAATGGATTGCAGGTAAGATGAAAAGAATGCGCTTGCATTTGGTATAGGACATGAAGCATGGAGAAGACCTAGAGAGAAAATATAGGACTGTAGCTCACATTGGACAAACCAGGTTTTAAGGAGCTGTAGATTACTGTGTAACTGTTAAACAAGAGAACTAAGAAGGGATTTCATCTCTAAAATAAATGTGTTTGCACAATGTATTAGTCAGGGTAATGCAGTTGCTATGACAAATACACCACAAATTATCAGTCCTCCATGCACCCTGGTGGCTCAGAGAGTTAAGTGTATGGCTTTGGAGTCCTAGGGAGACCAGGGAGGAGCAACCAAGATGAACAACTAACCAAATAAATATTTCTTCCTCCTTCCTCCCCTCTCTTCCTACCTGAATGCCTACTCGCCTTCATTCCTGCCTGTACCATTTCTTAAAAAAAAAAAAAAAAAAAGTCAGTCCTTTTAATATTTTAAATGGTCACATAACATTTTAACTCGTGTAACCTTGGTTAGTGAATAGTTTTCCTCTAACTGAGACCCAGTTTTCTTTTAACTTGTGAGACATTGGAGTCCTCTACTTCTAACCATTCAAAAGGACAAGAGGAAGTGGCAAATCCACATGTACTTCTTGAAAGTCATAACCTAGAAGTAACACCATCCACATCCACTAGTGGAATGCCCATGTTTGAATCTAAAGGTCGGGACTGATAAATGTAATTTTTGACTACCTAGCAAACTTTCTGTGACAGCTTCACGCTAAAAGGGAAGCTGAATTATTTAGTGGACAGATGACCATTTCTGCCACTTCCTTGATTACAACATTGATATTTGGAAATATGATACTTTAATTATTGTTCATATATTAGCAATTTGTCTTCATGGCCAAAGATAATGTCTCTGTAATGTATAGTCTACCAATCCCAGTAACCTGCAATATTGCAATGTTCTCTTTTGTTTCAGTGTCTCACTGGATCGATCATTGATCTCTGTGACAGAATAAAAACATAATGCACACCTCAAAGGGAGATGTGAAATGGTTTCTATCTTGAGAAGAAAAAGCCGTAGAAAACATAACCACGTGCATTGAAAATAATATCAGGAACCCAGGAATGGAAATTCAGTGAGTAGTCATTAATCTCCAGGTGCTTTCAAATTTTATCATCACTAAATATCAGGCTCAGAAAGATCCAGTTTTCCCTGAGACAGTATATTTGCTGATGAATTTCTTTGTGGCAACCTAACGACTTCTCCCAATAAAAGATTAATATGTTACTTGCTTTATTTTTGATGTTTTAAATCATACTGCCTGTTTATTATTCATTATATTCCTAGTCCTGTTTTTGCATGAATTATTTTGATTCTCACAGCAACTCTATGAAATATGTACAGCTATTAGCATAGTATAACTCACTTGTAAATTAAAGTCCAGAGAAGTCAAAGTATTTGCTCAAGTTTACTTATGCTGCAAGTGGAAGAGTTATAGTTTTGAAATTAAGTGAGCTATTCACGGACACTGATCTCTTAACATCTGTGCTATTTTGATTTCCTGTATTTCAAGGATGCTTTTGATATGAGCACCAAAAAAAAGGGAATCTTTGTAGGCACAATTTGATTAGTTTACATTTTTAATTGCATTTTTGCCATGTGCTAAGAAATTATTATTCTAAATTTTGTTGTGTCATAGTGATGTATAAATATTTATCTTTACCTTTGGAGGAGGTGATGCAGTAATGTCCAGAGATATAACTGATTTTCTGACAGTTTACTGAATTTTTATTTCTTACTTCGTTTCTCTAAACAGTTATAAATAATAATGATACTATCCCTTGAAAGCCAAGATCTTGAGACATATGAGTTGGAAGCAGGATCTGGGGTATATCTGTTATTTTTCCTCAGTACCCCGCTCACCTCCACATCTTCTAGTTTGTTGGTAGTCTAGTGTTCAAGTGTTCATGTTCAAGATTCAAGTGTTTGGGGCTGCACAAAGCTGTAAAGGGAATACCGATTTATTGAATAATTACTCAATGCTTTGTATAGTTTTTTAAATGATCCTCATAAACATTTTAGGAATATGGTAATATTATTAAATCCATCTTATAGCTGAAGAGTTGGGTTTTAAAGAGACTAACTTAACAAAAGCCATGCAAAGTAAGTTCTAATGTCATGTTTCTCAAAATGATATAATTTGAAGTCAATTATATGCCGAAGGATAGAACTGAACCATTGGTCAACTTAATTTATTGTGTAAAGATGTGAATTTACTATGTTTACACCCTAAATCTAAAAACAACGAAACATTTAATAAATAAAGATGATCTGTATCAGAATCAAGTGGCAGTGATAGCTGCCTGTGTCTCCTCCACCTTCCAGTTGAGTATTTGTGTTTGTCTACATGTTCTGAGAAATATCTCACTTGAGATGTTTGCGAATTGTGTTCATAAGTTTTATTGCCATTCATTTGAGAAGGAGTGTCTTTAGGGAATCCTGGAAAGAATGTAAATTTTGCCTGTTATCCTGTTAAAAGGAGTCTCTCCACATATTCTGCAAATGCTTCTTGAGTTACCCAGCAAAAACCCAGCATAGAACTTCTAGGAAAAGAAATAGGTAAAAAGTAATTTTATTTGCTGTTCTGAGTACTAGTCTATGGTAAGAAAACTTTTCAAATCCCACCAGGATTCTTACAAACCTTGTTTTTCTTATTTAGCACAAAAATATTGCTGTTGAGTTTGACCAGAGGTGAGTTAAGAATAGAAATTATATTTGTAAAATGTGTTACCAGTTGTGGTGCTTTCTAATAAATTGCCTCACACATTGAGAAACAAATATTTTTTCTGTTTTCTGTCAGACAGGAACCATGCTTGATGCTGGGCAGAGAATAGCAAATAGAAGAATAGTGATGTCTGCCTTCATGGGTTTTCTGCTATAGCTAATGCTCTGAAGTTTTACTTTAGATTGTACAGCTATGAGCTATAGAAGGTAGATGTGCATCTATTTTAAGTATGAAAACATGGAAATTAAAGAAACTATATGGACTGTGTCTGTGGTTATACTTTAGTTAAGTGATCACACCATCTAAATTATTCTCCAGATTGCAAGTTTGTATTCTTTCCCCATGTTATGCCATCTTTCAAACTCAGATATATTGCATAGTTTTAAACATGAGATTTTTTTCGCAGGTTAAGTCAATTAAACTGTATCCTTTCGTATTCCAATGTAAAATGTATCTTTATGTCAAAGATGCAGTGAGATAATTTGCTGAAATTGAAATTATTAGGAATAGAAGAAAATTAATGGAAACGGAACAATTAAAAAGAAAAGGTCCCACTCACTGCCTGGCTTCTAGGTGTATAAAGAAGAGGCTGTTACCTTTTAGTGTAAAGGGATATCTAAAGAAGAGATTTGTAAAGATGACTCCAGGGGGGATAAAGGGAGAAATAAGCAGCTTTATGACTAGTTATTCCTTCATCTAGACTTTTTTTATTGTACAGTCAAGCACTTATCTATGACATCAAGCCCCTCTCTTTGTATTAAAGTAGTTTATCCACCTTTGTCATACCAGCCTTCCTCTCACACATTAAGTAATATTTATTTTTACAGAAGGTAGGATGAATTTTCCCTTTATGAAAATAAGCACAATTCATGTTTTCTCTCGCATTTCCAGAAAGCTCAAATCTGTGAATGGAAAGGTTAGAATGAGTTCCTTTGAACATAAAATAGGCAGCCAACAATCAAACTCAGTGAATAGTATTTTGATGCACAAAATAGAGGCAAAAATATGGGGCAAAGACTTAAAAACAACATTCAGGTCATGGAAAACATACATCTGCTTAAAGTATATACTTTATAGAGCTCAATAGCTTACAGATAATAGAATAAAATTAAGCAGCAAGTTAACAGTAGGTGCAATAGGAGTCTAGAGGAAGAGATGAAGGGAAATGGGAATGATAGGGAAGGCTTTATCTTTTCATAGAAGATTAGATTTTAGTTCTATTTCAAAAGAAGGTTAGGATTTAGATAAACAGTATATAGCTCTATAAAGTAAGTAGCTACACAAAATGGATATGAGCTCAAGAAAAAAAAGATAATTAAATATTTTTGAATTGAGGTTTTAAGTTATAGGGCAGCAAATATAAGACACAGTATGCTATTGTAACTGCCTCTTAATTTGTCTATATTCCCTGCCAGTTTATTTATTACAAGAGGATAAAGATCTTATAGTAACTAATTTATTTGAGACTGGAATGTCACGTTTAATAACTAAATGCAATTGTCCTCTTTGCCTGGATTACCTGCAGATGGATGGTATCTCAAGACATGAATATTAGAACCAACTCATGAATGATTACGTGCCTGATTCTTCCTCTATGGTCAAAGAGCAGCAAAATGATACTCAAAAGTTAAAGAATCCTCAGAATAATAATTTTCAATCGTAAAATGAGGGTAATAGTTTTGTTCTAAGAAAAAGGTAAAGATAATCACATCAAGCTAAAAGTAATGCATACAGTATTTCATGGATAAAGTTGAGAGTAGAAATAAATGGGAAAAATACTGGCAATCGAGCTGAATTAGATAAAGAGAAGAGGAATGGGAGAATAGGGAAATCATTTTATTGTTGGTGTTCTCTTATTAGGACTAGGATGTAAGTAACTTGGCTCCTATATACCTAACCCATCATAAGGAATAAAGCTACCTCCCACCTTTTAAGTAGCTTGCAATCAAAGATAGGGGATCTCAGGAATGAAAGTTGGTAGTTGTGCCTTATATTTTTAGTGCGCATTGGCTTACATATTTTGGGAGGGAACTGAGCCATCTTCCCACATCCAGACCTCAGAGTTCTGGCGGGACAATCCAACCCAACGAATAAAGTTAGTTCTGCTTTTGAGGTATTGCTGTTGGAAACACAAATAAATGTGATTAAAATGCTTCTATACTTCTTGTAATGACATAAAGACAAAGCTTCATTGATAAGCCCTAGACAAAAATAAGAAGTTAGATTAACGTCTATATAAATATAAGTTAATTATATTTATATTTAGAATTATACCACCTTCACTTATTTTAGGATAAAAAATACTTAATGGTACAGGAAAATAATTGTACATGAGATAGATGATATTCTAGTCTTCCTGTGTATTTATTTTCCATCAATTGAAGATGAGCATCCCAAAGGGAGTACCAAATATAGGTCTTAGGGAGATAATTGCAAACAACTGGAGAAGAAAAAGGGACAAGTAATACAGTGTTGGTGAAACTTTATACTCCCTAGATTTGAACTCTACTTGATTTGGTTTCATTGTGTAGCTTGCCTGTAAAATCTTACATACAGAAGTGTTAATTTGCTTTAGTTGATTGGGTAAAAGAAAATTCTATGATATCTTTCTCAAAGGGAATTTAAAAACAACATGCATCTACCTTTCCTGATTCACTTTTTTCTCCTTAGCAGTTTTCACTGTCTGCTGTCCTGTCTACTGTGCTTATCTGCTTTGTTCATTTCCTGTTGCTGCAACTAGAATATAAACTCCAGGAGCTTCGGGGTTTTTGTCTGCTGTGTAAACGACATAGATTCAAGTCATAGAATGATACTAGCATGTATTTGTTGAATTTTTTAAAAATTGTGTATTGAAGGAACATTGCATTACAAAAGGAGGCCAGGTGTTCATAACTCTCATGCCATCCAGAAAAAAAAAAAAAAAAAAAAAAACAGGTGAATGAGATTACAATCTTGGCAAATAAAATGACTAGAACTTCCTGACAGATGAGTAAGACACAAAATAGCATTCCGTAAGTGATATTGTGCAAAAGTAACTTTTGATTTCTTATTTTCTGAAGTTTGAGCCCCCTGTCACCTTTCTGTTAATTCTTGCTCTTTTCTTTAAAAAACATTATATACTTCACTGTAGGAAGTATTTTCCACCTGAAATTCAACTACGCTTTTTTTCTCAAAAATTGCATTACTTCCTCTTTTAGTTATAAATTTCCACCCTGGCATCAGCCTAGAATAATAAGATTTTAGACATGTTTACATGTCTCCTATTAATCTCTTTTATTGGAGTTTAGGGTGCACTCATATTTTGCCTAATTAGAAAGAAAAGTTTATTTATTTATCTGAAAATATTTCCTATGAGTGAAGCCACCAGAAGGACCAAGTTAGCATAACAGAGCAAGCAAATGTCTGTGAACATCAGCAGGCTAATCTTTCACTTCTGGTCCATGACCGTGTATCCCATTTCCTTGGAAGGTGTGAGTCAATTTTTCTGATAAATTGTAGCAGTTCCATAGAAGATGATGTGCTTGAACATGTGAGTTCTGTTGAATCTCTGCCCATTATCCAAATTCTGATGTTTTTCTAATTTACATTTGACTTTGTTCACATGCAAAAATGTGAATAATTACTATATTATAAATTATAAATATTATACTGAATTTCTGCCCTTAAAGAATTATGCTTTGATGGGTTTGTTAGTGGGCTTAAGGGAGATTCAAAGCCTTAGTTTTTGACTTGCTCCCTGAGTTCATGAAGATAAAAAATATATTAAATAATGAAGGGAGAGTACATGAGTGAATGTGAACATATTTTGATTGAAAAATACGATTCTTGTTAGAGAATGTGAAGAGGGGACTGTGAAAGAGAAGACACATTTAGTAGAAGATACGCAGTGGAAATCCTGTATGTTTTGTAAATAAGATTGTTATTGCTGCCACACCCTGGTGCTGAAGAGGTTGGAGGCAGCACACATACATCGCAAGACCCCTAGTTTGTGTCTCAGGGTCACTAGACCAGCCAAGATGCACAACTAGATGAAATAAATAAAAGTGCTTTCTCCTTCTGTCTCTTCCTTCTGCTTGCCTCTGCTTTCCTTCATTCTAGCCTGCACCTTTCCTTTAAAAAAAAAAGTTAAAAAAAAAAATCTTTCTCCCTAAACTATATTTGGAAGAGTCTATGAAAGAATGCAGTTTGTATCATGTTTTATTCAAGTCAGTTTAGCAGAAGCTGATAAGGTATTTCAAATTGGGATAGCATTGTTATATTTTACAATTCTATTGTGTTTATACTTTCAGGTTCTTTTATGAATTCATAAATAGAGTTCAGGAAGCAAAGACATGTTAAATGACTTATTACAGAGATAAGACCAGAACTTAATGTCTCATTAATCCCATTTGAACAATTTCTACTTTAATATGTTGTACTTTTTACTGAGCTTGAAAAGGTTTTCAGATTAACACAAACTGGAAGACATGAGAAAAATGTAAAAAAAAATTTTTTTCACTTTTTTTTTTCTTTATTATTTCCAAAAAGCTGACAGGATTCTCCTTACCAGAATGTCCTGGTTGGTGATCTTTAAAAGAGTAGAATTCATTTCTGTACAGTACTTCTTACTCTCTTCCCATGTCAAGTTGTGCTTGAAGAATCCATAGCAACTATCACCATAGTATCTCCAGTTTTTGTCACAGGGGCTGCAGTTATGGTCTTAAGGAGAAAACAAGCACAGGAACCCTTGTATTATACATTAGGTTTTGCTTTCCCCTATATTTAGTGTTTCTGGAAGATCTCAAGATTCTCTGCAGAGAGCATCACAGAAATACTCTGAAGGTGCAGGGGAATGAAGAGGTTACCAAACCATACTTACTGAAAGTGGCTTTGGGCTCTAATTGTTTTAGTAAATCTTGGCAGAACTTCTTTGCTAGTTGTTGTAGAGTTCTGGAGAGATTTTCATTCTCTGCTTGTAGGAAATTATGTTGTGTGACAGCTAGGTGTAAAAATTAGATAATGATTCATTATCAGAATAACAAGTGAAGCAAAGACCTTTCGATGAACTTTCACATCAGTAGAATTCTCAGTGTGTGCTTATTATACACCTGGGTAAATGAACACTGAAAAGGAACCAGGATAAATGTTGGGAAAAAAGAACAAATTAAGAATGAAAACTGACACCTGAGAGTTACTCCAATGAATAAAGAAACTATTTCAAGGAGACAATTACAAATAAGAAAATGTCACAGTCAAATAGTATATCCAAAGTGGTTGTCTAATGTTTCCTTAAACACAAATTTCTAAACAGGTTTCACAGAGGTGAATGAACTTTCTTATTTTGGTTATTTGGTTTTTCATGTAATATCACTGGGCTATCAAGGTAAATAAAGGATGCTAAATGAAATATTCTAAAATATCTATGAAAAAAATAAAACAAGTACACAACAACTGCACAGATGATAGGGCTTTTAGATTTAAGATAACTGATACATTTAGTAGGCTATGATTGCTTTTATGAGGAAGTAAGTATATTATTTAAACAAAATGGGAAGGAGAACATTTTGGGAGGAAGAACTACAATGAGCAAAATCACAGACAGGGGGACCTAGGATTTATTTATAAAAATGAGAAAACTGTAGTTAGCTGTATCTTAAGATGTTCAGAAGACAAACAAGAATTCTCAAAAGATAGTGGCTCCATACTTGGGAAGATCACTGGGTCAGTATGAAATTCTTGAAAGTAATTTTTAATGAATGAAATAGTCTAAATGGTGACTTTAATCAGAAGGGAAAAGTCAGATTTCACCCCTATTGAGAATATCTTGGCAGCTGTTTTCAGGAGGATGGGAGAAGTGACAAACAGACATTCAGTGATAACTGAAGCTTACTGGGTGGGTGTACCAGGACCCTCAGCTATTGCCTTCTTCAGATCGCAGCTATGGCAGTGAGTGAATACTTACTCACAATCCCCAGAGTCACCAACCCAACAACCATCCCCACGCACAAGACCAGCAGAATCAACGTCATCACTCGCCATGAAGAGGAAGAAGCAGGGTCAACTGTGAACATACAATAAGGATGTCAGCAAGCAGGCAGTTTGGCATCATCATGGGGGAGCATCAACCCATCCCTGCCCATCAGGATTTTCCAAGTAATATAAACAGCTTCCCTGACAAATCTTGATTGTGTCCCCTTGGTCATCATTAACAGCAAATACAATTCACTCCCATATCAAATATCCATCCTCATCCCCAGTGGCCTTCAGAGCCAAAATTTAACTAGATGTTAAGGTTTCGTGAATTTGTCTTTGTTGACTTTTGTGCCTACCCTCCATGAATAATTGCCTTTATGAGCAACAATTGGCATGGAGTTTCTCAATATTTTCTCCCCATATTCTCTTGGTTTCTATTTCCTCCAGCATTAAGCTCTATAAGCCTTAATATAATGTTTGTTGCTTATATATTTTATAATCTAAATCAGTCTATATAAATACTAGAAAAATACTCTAGAGAAAGAAGGTCATTCAAGAAAATAAAACTGTCACAAGCAGAAAAACGGAAACTAGGACTGATCCATTTTTCAATAATTAATTTCTAAATTGCTGACTCTGGGCAGTCTTACCTGAGGTGAGAGCTGGTTTTCGAGTTTTAACATTTAAGGTGATGTACCCATCTTCATCCTGCATGGCTTTCTTTGAACTGCAAGTGTGTTAAGCTTCAATGACTTTGCAAATGTAGGGTTCACTTTTAAAGTTCCAGTGTCTACCAGTCTGTGAACCTCTTCTCTCTGATAAGTTGGAGTTTTCTGAACTGGAGCACTTTTTTTTTTTTGCTTCACCAGGAAGCTCCTTCAGGGCTGTTCAGAGATACATGAACCTTGAACATAAAAACTCAAAAATAATAATAACTTGTGGTAAAGGAGTAGATAGGGCATTTGTTTCCTGTTTCCTTATCTTTAACTCTGAATGAAAAAAATATCCCATCATGTGTATCCTCTCAAAGAACAAAAGTTCATGCTTCATCTTAACCCTAGCAAATTCTAAATCATATCATTTAAATGAACGGATTTCTGATGAAAATTTGTAGATAAAACATCAGCAGATATATAACCTATCCCATTGTGAGGAGCAAGGATTGTAGAATTTGATCTTCTGTGGGCTAGATTAGATGTTTCATCATATATTAAAAGGGACCTTTGCTGATTATAACTTAATATTCATCTAAATTCTTATATCTTTCACAAATCAAATTTTGAAAAATGTGAAGACTCCGCATAGGGGCTGGCTTCTTATTTCTTAGTTTAGGCATCAAAGCAAAACAATCAAAGTGAAATAATAGTGCTTGATGTACTATCTTTCAGCAGTGTTTCCACTTTAAAATGAATTTCCAGGAACAGAGAAGTCTTAATTCAATGAAATCATGTAATTGCAAGTATATTAATACAAGCTGAAGATCTTTTGGGGGGAAGACATGACTTAATACATCAGAACATAGTATGTATTCTTCACATTTAAGTTTATGAAATGGGGTTTTTGATTATTTTTTAGCTTACATTAAAAGTATAAGAACAGCCATGGAAATCTAGCTATTAAAATTATTATAGGAATATTGGTGATGGTTTTATTTTATCATCATATAGTTTTATAGCAGATATTTTTGTTAAATCTCCATGGTCAGAAAGGTTTCCCTTCTTCTGAATAGCCATAAAGCATTTATAAATGATGTTATTTCTATTTTTTTATTTTATTAGTCGAAGTATACTATACTTTCCAATATAGTAATCAGGTAGGTTCTTATGGTAAGTGTTTTGCTTACTGACTTTTCCTTTGGCACATCTGATATTTGTGAATATATACATACATACATACATAACATACATACATACATACATACATACATATTCCCTTTATTTTAAAGAAAAGTACCAGCAAGAATGAAGGTGAGTAGGCAGGCTGATAGGAAGATAGAGGAAAAAGAAGCACTTCATTTATTTTATTTAGTTATTCATCTTGGTTGTTCCTCCAGCTCTGGGTCTTGAACCCGGATGCTTAGGATATATATGAACTACATCCAGTGGCCTTCTCCACCAAGCCACCAGGGCATGTCACATACATATTTCTTTTATCAACTTCATTCTGAATCCATTGTCAGTCACATAAAATAGACTCATACCCTGAATTTTCTTCCCCTACATACTTCATATTGTTTGGAGGATGAGATCAAGAATAAGCAAAATAAACATGAAAGGCATTGCCTGATTTAAAAGTCAACACCAAAAAATTTCATGCTTTAAACCAGATATACACTTATTTAACTTAAATAATGAAAAATGACCTTCTAATCAAAATTTAAACATCATGTAAATCTAACCTGAATTTCATAATAAGAGCACTTAAGGATTTTGCTTAGATATATAAGAAAGTTTGACCCATCCTAAATCCCTTTAGTAAAAGGGTCACCCATCTTGATGGTATCCTAAGAATAAATGAATCTGATATCCTCAAAAATTTTGATGACCAGTTCCTGGAAATTTTGTGCAGAAACAGTAATGCTGAGCATTGCCGTGATCCTGGGTGTAACTTCAGAATGAACTTCAGCTATATGAACCCTCTCCTGTTGATATAAAGGACCTGAAGACCCTTCACAGGAATAGTCAACTCTGTCATGAGACAGTTACAAAGAACACAATGTTAATTGGAAGTGACAAGCACAGAACAGGCTCTCAGGAGGGAATCCTAATTTCTCTGGATGATGAGAAAAGTTTGCATTTCAGCCTATAGCTCAGTTAAGTAGCATCAGAATGATGAATATGTGATCTTTTTAAGTTGGAGAGATCATAAGATAGTCCTATACTTTTTCTGTAAAGAAAATAATTATTAAAATCATTCATATCCTGTGGAAAAGTGAATTTTTCCCTGTAATATATTATATTTATACTACTATAATGCCCAGACTGATAGTATAGAAAAATACATAAAAGTTTAATTTTTAATTTCCCCCCTGCTTTTTTTTTAAAAAAAAGATGTAGGTAGGAATGAAAGCAAGTAGACAGGAAAGTAGTCAGAGAGAAGAGGAAAAAGCATTTATTATTTTCTAGTTAGTTTTTCATGTTGTTGGTTCTCACCCTCCCCCCACCCCCCCAGCCTAGGTCTTGAACCTAGGTCCTTGAGATGTATGTGGACTGTGCTCAGCAACCTTATCCACTTTCACCAGGGTGCACCATATACCCCACCTTTTTTAAAGGAGGTTGATTGTTTTGCACCAGGCTATATGTGACAGGTTTAGATTGAGAGATTTTCTGTTAGATTTGTAAGTCACTTGTGTCAGTACATGGGTTTTTGCATGCTCAGTATCATGCAGTATGCAATATCATAAAGCATTAAACCTTATAGGAAAGCAGTTAAACATATTGATTAAAGTTCTGATCAGCTCAATGTCTGTAAATGGCAAAACTAGATTTTAAAGGAAATGTATATTTAAATACAGGAGCTCAAAACTGCATTAAGAGTCTTCTTTACTAGAAAAATATTTTGGGAGAAAATGTAAGCATTTGAGAAGTTAGATTTTTCTACTTAAAAGTTTATTATATAATTTAGAAGACATTGCTTTGAATTTAGGACAAAACTATTTCAGCTTTTGGATTTTTTTAAAGCAATAATTATTTTTTTACTCACAATACTACATTCATTTTAGGATGTTGAAATAGAATCTCAGTGTATATTTCAGTCCATACACAACACCAGAGTTCCCAGTCTTCTCTTTCCTTCCCTGCCCAACTCCACCTCTCTGGTAGCCACAATTCTGTGTCTTGTTGAGATTTGTATGTTTATTTGTTTCATTTCACTATGTTAGGCATATGGGTGAAACCATTATGTATATATCTTTTTCTTTATGATTTATTTCACTTAATATGATTCCCTCCAGTTCCATCTAGATTATTGCAAAGGGAACAATTTCACCTTTTTAAATAGCATAGAATTCCATCAGTATATATGCCATACTTCTTTTTCCAGTCATCCATTGGTGAGCAGTTAGATTGTTTCATGTCTTGACTGTTGTGAACTGTGCTGCTATGAACACGGGAGCTGCAGATATTTTTTCTGGTTAGACATTTTGTATCGTTTGGGTATATACCCAGGATTAGGATTGCTGGATCAAGTGGTAGATCCATCTTTACTTTTTTGAGGAATTTCCATACTGTTTTCAAAAGAGGTTGCACCAATTTGCATTCCCACTAACCATGTAGGAGGGTTCCTTTTTCTCTTCACCCCCACTAAAACCTGCTGTTTCCAGTCTTTTTGGTACAGAACATTCTCACTGGTGTGAGATGGTATCTTACGGTTTTTATTTTCATTTCTCTGATTAGTGATATTGAACATTTTTTCAGGTATTTATAGACTGTTTTAGATAAGTGTCTATTCAGTTCTTCCCATTTTTTAAGTGGGTCATTTGTTTTTTTATAGCTGAGGTGTAAAAACTCTATATATTTTGGAGATTAAGGTCTTATCTGATGTATGTTTTGTGAATATCATCGCTAATTCCATGGATTGCCTTTTGTTTTAGTGGTGGTTTCTTTTACTGTCCAAAAACTTTTCAGTTTGTTATAGTTCTAATTGTTTTGTTTTGGTTTGGTTTCCTTTACTGCAGCTGTTCCTTCCCCAAACACCTCTTTGAGGTTGAAGTTGTAGAGTGTTTTCCCACATTTTCTTCTAAATATTTTATGGTGTGGGGCCTAATGTCCAGGTCCTTGATCCATTTTGAGTTAACTATTGTGTATGAAGCTAATGAGTAATCTAGTTTCTTTTGTTTGGCAGATGTCTTTCCAGGTTTCCCTCTACTTCATTGTTTTAATGCAGGAATATGCTAAGTTTTATGTGTTGATTTATATTGCTATCTTTATTGTTTGTTTGTAGCAGTTTTTCGGTGGAGTCTTTAGAATTTTCTGGGCTATAATATCAAGTCATCTGCAAGTAATGATAGTTTAATTTCTTCTTTTCTAATTTGGATTCCTTTCATATGTTTTTCTTGCCTTATTTCTCTGGCCAAGACTTCCAGAACTGTATTGAATAGTAGCTATGATATTGGGCAACCTTGTATTGTTAGCGATCTTGCAGTTTTTCAACATTGATTATGATGTTGTCTCTAATTTTTCATATATTGCTTTTATTATATTGAGGTATGTGCCTTCTAATCCTATTTTGATGAGCTTTTTTTTTTTATCATGAATGGGTGTTGAATCTTGTCAAATGCTTTTTCTGCAATGATTGAGGTAATCATATGGATTTTGATTTTCACTCTTAATGTGTGTATCACATTAATTGTTTTGCTTATGACAAATTATCCTTTAATCCCTGGAATAAATCTCACTTGATCATGGTGTGTAATTTTTTTGACATGAAATCAAATTATATTTGCCAGAATTTTGAGGAAATTTGTGTCTGTATTCGTCAATGATATTGATCTGTAGTTTTCTTTTTTGGTTCTGTCTTTGTCTAATTTTGGAATCAGGCTAATATAGGGTCTCATAGAATGAAATTGAGAGTTTTCCCTCTTCAATTTTTAGAAGAGTTTAAGAAGGATGGGGATTAGCTCTTTTTCAAATGTTTTATTCAATTTGGTAATGAAGTCATCTTGACCTAGGTTTTGTTTTTTTGGGAGATTTTTTTAAAATTACTGTTTCAATTTCTGTGCTTGTGATTGGTCTATTCAAGTTGTCTGTGTCCTTCTGGTTCAGTTTTATGAGGTTATATAATTCTAGAAACATATTTATTCATGATTGATGAATTTGTTAACATATACGAGTTCAAATAGTCTCTCATGATCCTTTGTATTTCTCTGATGTCAGTTGTAATATCACTTAAATCTCCTATCTTATTTTCTTTCTGTCATTGCCTTACATTAGTGTTTTTTTTCCTAAGATATACAAAAAAACTGAAAAAGAATTGTGACTAAGTGACCAGGAGAAAAGCATATGGAGCTTATTGTTCAAATGCCACTTTTTCAATAAAGCTTTACTCATTTCTGTTTTCTCAGTAACCAAATAGGTAATTTCTGAAAATTTGTAATTAAAACATGTATGCAAACATAAGACCCATGGACATTTGGAATTAATTATAATAATCATAAACTTTTTTTATTCAATTAACTGAAACTTTAAGAAGGCATGAGAAATAATAATGAGCTTGCTTGATTGGGTTTTCATATAAATATAAACACAGATAGATAGATACCCTTAGATATATCTTGATCCTTGGATTTTCCTTTGATTCATCCATTTCCTGACTGTAATGTATCATTACTTTTTGGATCTTTATAACTCTAGCCACAGCTGACAGTTTCATATATTTTCTATAAAAATATATTCACCTTTATTTGTGTCCTCCAAACATGGGTTTGTGCTATTAGTAATTTCTGGGTAAGAGCAAGCTCTCAGGGTCACTGGAGCTCCTGATGACATTAGTCTTAATTTTATTTTGTCCTTCTACATATCCTATAAATAAAATCTGAGTTACTCAGCAAAGATTAAGCAGAGAATTGCAGGAAAAACAGATAAATATAACAAACTTGCTTTTCCAAAATTCAAGAACTTTTTTTAGGTATCTCTTAATTACCCTACGAGACCTTTAATTAAAATTTTATTTCTGCTTGAATATTTTATTGCTCCTTCTTTTCTTGAATAAGGAAAATACAGAAGATATTTTCAAATATCCTAGTAATTTGAATTTGGAATAAATACTTTTAACATTTTAGACATTAAGAGGCACTTTTACATAAATTATCTCTTATTTTAAGGCAAATATTTCATTAGTGTTATTTATGTTTCAGACACTCAAATTGGTCCTGAATATTCATGGAGAAAGTTATAGTTCTAGTCCTATATAGTTCAGGGAATATATATTTTAGCTAAGCATTTTCAGTACTTAGAACAACTTTCCCCATCCATATTTTTGTTCCTTTATAGTCTTCTCCTATGTTTAAATTTTTGTCATTTATTATCACAAAAATGTATTCCATTGCTCTAGTGATTGACATATACTTACCATTCAATGGCAACATTTGTTAAATGAATATGTGCATTATCATCTTAATATTATACATGCGCATTATCATCTAAATATTATACATGTAGAAAAAGAGGTTTAAAGACTTTTTACTTTTCTGTGATCATGTTTCTTGTAAAAAGCAATATTATCTACCTAATTTTCAAGTTCTTTCTGCTATAGTATGATATAGTGCAAATTTAAATATTGTCCAGAACTCATGATCTGTTTATAGCTAAAGAATGAGCAAAAGAGCGTACACCGAGAAGCTGTAAAGGAATTTAGTGACATGCATAACATTGTGGATAAGACTGATCAATGTATAATGATGAGTAGCAGATGTGTAAAGGAGAGAGATAAAATATATATTAACTACTAAGAGTATTACAATAACATCTCTTAATTGATAAAAAGTAAAGGAAGTGAACATTTTGCAATAGCTGATATCTTTTTCAGACATTTTAGAAATATATCACCTTTAAACTAAACCTTTAGTGCATTTATTGTTGATATCCTATTCCCTCTTAGTCCTCTGCATTAAGATTATTGGTTCACTTCTGAATTATTAGCCTTCAGCACACATGTGAAATACTGTTTGTTTTTGGAAAGGGACAAGATAAAAAAATCATAGTTGATGTTTTCTCTTTCACTTTCATAAAGCTTACATATGTAGACTGAAAAATGGAATGAGTTTTTTAAAATTTAATAAACTAGGTGCACTCTGGTAGAGTAGTGGTTACGTCAATTGCCTCCAACTTATCACAGGCCACATGTATCAGGGTGTGACCCCAGCATAGGGTGGGAGTGGACAACCACCAGTGTGACAGTGCAAATAATTAAATAAAAATGAAATAAAGTGCTTTCTCTTCTTCTCTCGACCTACCTGCCTACTCACCTTTCTTCCTGCCTGCACCTTAGGAAAAAAAATGTTAATATTAACTTAATGGTGAATATTACAATTGTGGCAGAACATTTTGATACACACTGTAGAGAGAATGAAGGAAAAAAATGTGTTAGACTGCCTCCATATCTCTGAGAAGTTTATCATATACACACGTACAAAACATTTATAATTTTAAAAAGTTACGAAAAATAACCAAATGGGCTATACAAGACTTGACTTTAGATTTAAATTAAAACAAAGATTGCCTAAGAAGAAGAGAGAAAAAGGGAATGTTTGTCATTCAGGGCAATGGAAGTTTGGGTGAGGATCATGAGACAAAGGGAAAGTAATGGATAGAAGCATATTTGAATTGAGGATTCATGCCACAGTATATTGGCATCTGAGGTATCCTATTAAAATTACTATAAAACTTATTTAGTAGGGACACTTAATTAGCACATCATTTAAACATATATTTATTTATAGTAAATGTGTGTCCCAAGCACTATTCTATTTTAACAGAATCAAGTAGTAAGCAAAACATGCAGAGCTACACTCTTACTGTGTTTATATTCTAGTGGAGTGTGGTGAATGCAGATAGTAAAGAGAAGACAAACAGCAAGATCATTTCACACCATGATTAAATGGGATGAAAGAAAAACAATTCACATGATAATATCTTTATTGGTTGTGCTCGTTTAGATTGGTTTGTGTAAACTTTACTAGAAGTTTTTGGGCAATTGCAGTTTTCTCTCATTTTTCAGACTTACCAGAATAATTTAAGTTTACTTCTGTTAATATATGGTATTATATATATGATACATATGATAATAGTGATAGCTGACATTTATTATTGCTTCCATTAGCTTGTGAATCTGTGTGGTAGTTATTAGGCTTATGCCAATTTTATTAATAAGAAAAATAAATCATAAAAGATAACTAGGAAAATAATACAATTATAAGGTTGATCCAGGGTTTGAATCAGTCTGTCTATATAGTAATTTATCTTAACCAGGTTATGTATAATCCTGATGGGAAGAATATACGTTTCAAAATAAATTCCATCACATATTCATCCTCTGGCTCCTCCTTGTGGCCATTTTTTCCCTTTTGCTTTTATCTTATTTCTTTTTTCTTAATTGGTTTTTGCTACCTCTAGACTGAAACTTCAGTTTTCTATATTTCTTTTTGTAAATAGTTTTGAATTAATTCTCATTCTGACCTTTCTCTGGGTACTAAACTTTTCTCTGAAATAGGTGTTATATGTGGGATTGGAATGGGCTTTGAAGAACAGAATAAGGATAAAACTTCCTGTCGTGTAAAGTCAGTATTGCTTTTAGTATGTTTCAAATCAGTGATATGTTCCTATTTTATACCCATGTTCCCTTCTTTTCTGCAATGAATGGCTGTTTATTGATGGAGCTGTTTATGATGGATTTAATTCATGTGAGAGTAGCAAAAGAAATCAATCGTGATTCTAAACTTTTGAGTGTGGAATACAAATTAATGTTCTCATTTACAGAATGGAAAAGAAAGTGAGACCATTGGGAACAGTTGTTCAGTTCTTTCATGTGTTAAGTTTGGAAATACTGTAACATTTAAATAAATATGAAAACTTTTTGTCAAATATGTGGATTTAGCTCCCTATTGCTGCTGTACCAAATTACAGAAATATCATAGCATAAACATATTACCTCATAGCGCTGTAGGTTAGAATTCTGACGTGCGTCTCTTTGAGGAAAACTTAAAGCTGCATCCTGTTGTCTCCAAGCCCCTTCCCTCACCTGTGGCCAGAATGTCTTCTCTCCCAGAATGTCTTATCTTATCTCTTCTTTGTCATCAGAGTTCTCTTAGACCATGTCTCAGAAGGGCATTCCACTTTTTTAGGACTTGTGTGATTAAATTAATTTGATCAAAATAATAGAGAATAATTTCCTCATCTTAATATCTCTAACCCTAATCACACCCATAATGTCCCTTTTGCCGTCTAAGCTACTGTATTCTAAAGTTCTGGGAATTAGGACATGGACATCTTTGGATGCTATTTTTTCTGCTTACCTTAAGTTCTTAACAATTTACTTTCTTATATAAATCAGTAAATTTTATTAAATTCTGGGATGAAAAATAGAAAAAGTTCTCTAAGAGTTCTGTGTGTCAGTGACTTATTCTGACTAAATGACCAACTGCATATGAAACATGCTCTTTTTACTTTTTTCTCCTAAATAATAGCCAGATCCTTTTCTACTAAATTGTGAATTTATTGCTCATTTAATGTGAAAGTATATAGTATTATAGTGTAAATCCTATGCATTGAGTTTACTTATGTTTTATTTGAAGTATCTCATAGAGCATGTTTAGGCCTAAGAATGAGAAGATAGAGGTCAGCAATTTTATCAAGTTTTTTTTAATGAAATGTAAATATAGTTGAAAGAGATCTCAAGGCATAAAAACACTTTAGAGATCTCCCCATATCATCTGGACATTGTGCCTGTGGTTGTCTCAAAATTCATATTCTGATTTTTCAGACCTGAAAGACTACATCATTTTTTTTTAAGAAAATGTGCAGGCAGGAATGACGGTGAGTAGGCAGCCAGGAAGAGAGAGGAGGAGAAGCATTTTACTTTATTTTTATTTAGCTGTTCATATGGTTGTTTCCTCTTGGACCTGGGACTGGAACCCCTGGGGTATGTGGCCTGCAGTCCTTCCATGTTGATTGACTTAACCGCTGCTCCACCAGGGCGCACCAAGGCTATATACCTTTTTATAGGAGTTCCAGTTACGCCACAACAGGGACTGTGGGCTGCCCTCAGCGAGAAAAACAAAATAAAAACATCGAAACACATCTAAAAATGCCAAAGCAAAAACATAAGGGCCTTATCGTCTGTTAGTCTCATTCTCTCTGATTATCTGCCAGTTTTTTTCACTCTCCTGCAACTTCAGGTAGGTGTTTTTTAAATCTTGTCCTAAGTATTAATTATTATCTGCAGCAGTATGATTATGCTAGGAAATTAGCCTTGCCAGAAGGAAGCACCCATTCACACCCAGTTTTAATAGCTACCAACATTGTACGTCTGTTTATGTATGTCCATTTGCCACTAACACACACACGTGCACACATACATACACACACACACACTTGAATTTCTTAAAATAGCAGCCAAGCTGTGTGTTGCCTCCCACTAAACATCTTTCTGTCTCACCATGTGTTACCTACCACACAGCTCCTCTTGTCTTAGTATGTGTACTGCTTGATATCTGATACGTCTGAGTATACAACAGATCCAGTGTCTTAAATTAGGATTAGCTGGCCTTTGATACATAAAGAAAACAATCTGTTTCTGTTGCAAAACATTCAGAGCAGCCTCCACCCCAGGAATCATGGGAATTCTTCATGACACCTTCAGTTCTGCCCTGCTTTCGAGGACCCTTCTTTGCTTCGCAAAAAGAAACAATGATGAAAGAGCAGACAATTTGAGATCTGTATACTATTCTGATTTCTAAGGAGAATTTGACTTTTCTCACGTTCTCTGCACAATAACTGATTATGATTCTATCTTTACAAAGGGGCAGAGGGGCATGTCTTTGGTCAGTGGAGTATCTATGTAGCAGTTCCCAACCTCGAAAAGAACATCCTGTTGCTAGCGCAGAAGATATTGAAACATTAATTACATAATTTACAGCAGAGCTTTCTTCCACCATGTCTGAAGACGTGACCTATGCGACAGTCACATTTCCGGATTCTGTTGGGGCAGAAAAGAACCGGTATAGAAATAACCTAAGGAAAAGAGGTAGGAGTTCAGAGAGAGCAAGGATGGGCTGGTGTTAAATGCTTTAAGTTGCTGACTTTGATGCTAAGCAGAAATGTGCTGCGAGATCTCCAAAATGGAGACAGAAGTTGTATAATATTTGAGTAGAATAGGTGTTCCCAGTTTTCAGGAGAAAAGTGGTGTCTTCTAGAACTTTATTGTGGGTCATTACTGTTTCACAGAGCTCTATTTTATAATGAAACACTTTGAAAAATGGTAGAGTGAGTTTGGGAACCAAGAGATTTCTTTACATAAATGTAGTCCTTAATAGTTATACCTTGTGAAGATTCTTTTAGAGGCCAGATCGAAAGTTTCTAAAATAGAGGAGGAGGAGGATTTTTCTTTTCAATGTATGAATAACTAAAAAGAAAAATTGGGAGGTGGGTAAGTCAGAAATAGACAAAAGCTCTTTTCTGTCCTATTGTATTTCAAAATTTTTCCCTAGGGCATTGAACTTCCTAATAGAATTTGTAATTTTGAATCAATAATTGTAATATTTTTATAGTATTTTACATATTTTATATCTTCATAAAAATAAAATTATGAGGTAAATGGAATAATATTAGTACTTTCTCCAGTGTATTAATGAGAAAACTGAGACTGAAAGAAATTATATGATTTAACCAAGTTCGTACCACCGTATGAAGTGGAGTTTACACCCAGTGCTAGTTTTCCACTCATTTTTTTAATATTCAGTTGAAAGGAATAATATTCTCTGTGGTCAAGAAACAAATTTAATGTCAGACTGCATCCCTTATATTCAAAATTTGTTTGACAGTTCAGATTGTTCTCCTGAATCATCTAAAACATATGAAATATATCCTCCATATATTTAGATTTATTTTTATGTTAAGCCTGTGTGTTAAGGAGGGGCTGGGGGGTTGGGAGGGATGATACACAAAAAGGGCATGAGAATAGACTTTGCTTATATTGAATAAATGGCAATATATATATTTTTAAAAAATCTAGCTGCAATCTTTGTGGAAAAGAGAGTCGTGAATGTGGGACATAATAACAATGTACTATAAATTGCATTAATCTATCTGAAATATTGAACAAGAAGTCATTAGTAATTAGAAAATAAAAGGATAAGGTAAATAAGGGAATCATGTATTTGAATATGCATATATAAGAAAAGGTAGGATGTTTAATATTGAAAAGTCACCCATTGGCTCTCTAGTCTATTCTGTTGTTTGTAGGAGACTGTCCATTCATTCATCCTCTAATTCAGCATTCATTCATTATCTGCTAGGTTGCAGAATGGATAATAGATAAAAACGGTATCAGCAAAGGTGTATCATTTTAGGCATTTTCCAGATAGGAGTATTGAAGAAACACAAAAGAAATTTTAGGAAACTCTGAAATCTTCCAAAGTGGGATAAGAACCCAAAGTCTGACAACTCCAAGGTCGTTCTGTTTGCTAATTAATCTGTTGCTGGTCTTCAGGATATTCAGCTCTGTCCCCACTATGGCTTCAGGCTGCTCTGGGTCTGCTGATGCTTTGTCTCATGCTGGTGATTGGGCTGGTGACCTTAGGGATTATGTGTAAGTATACAGGCATCAAACTCAAGAAAGGTGATTAGGAACAATGTTTATTAAAAAAAAAAAAAGTAAATTTAGTTTAGATAATATGATAGGGGCTATCATTCTGAATCCTCTAACACTTTCTGCCACCCGTAACGCTCTCATTCTCTATGCCTCCAAGATAAACAACAAACGGGGAATGCTTCATTGTTATGAGTGTTTTGGGCCTGAAACTGTTACTTTCCCTTAATAAACTAGATTGGACTATGGATATGAGTTTTATTTTTCTAGATATTGCTTAAAATCAGGAGACTCTTTTCTGCATAGACAGATACTCACTTGTTACTCCAATGCAGAGAAACAGGAAGCCAAGAAAGGTAAAGTCAGGAAAGGAATTTCTTTTCATTTATGTCTACGACTTAGTACAAAACTGGCTTAATTTGCTTACGTAAGGTTTTTCTAGTATAGAGAAAATTTCTAAGCATTAATAACAGCCTGACTGCTATAAATGAAAAAGAGGTACAAACAAAGAGGAAAAGTACCCTGATAATTGCTTTACTCAGTAAACAGAAAGTTAAACCATATCCATATATGTAAATTCTACTCCCAAATGGTATAGCCAAAAAGAGAATTTTCCATTGATTATGAATCATCATAGGCATGGTCCATGGTGGATAGGATAGAGAGTCTGGAATAACTGTAACATACTGAGAACATACTGTGTAGGATGTTGTTAAATATATTGTGTACGAGTACTGGACTGGCATGATATTTGCTTTCTGGGGACTTGCCGTCATGAAAGTTTATTTGCTGAAATGATACTAACCTCTCTTCGCTGCTTTCATTTCTTTTTATATACATAAGATCTCATGGATAATTAAATTTACACATACCTCTTTGGACATATAAATAGATGCTAATGATGTCGCTTGCTCTTTAGAAAATAAATATGTTCTAGCAGCAATAATGGATATTCAGAAACCAGTCATTATGAGGATTAGCAGTTCATCTACAATGATGCATGTTTTAAAGAATGAAGATCCAACGATATGCAATCAGTGGTTCACCATAGAATGGTAAACACTCACTCCATCCCTCCACAACGTGCATTGCTTTACTGCAGTGTTTCTTACGGTTGTTGTACTGATGAATAACCTGAAGTGCTTATTTAAAATACAGATTTTATGTACCCAAGAACAGAAATGGGCTAGTGGAATATTAAAATCTGTTTTTAAAAAAGGAAGAAAAAAAACCCCAAAACAAAATCTCAAATCCTCAAATCCCACACATGATTCTGATGCGGATGATCTGAAAATCATAGAGATAGCCATTGCCCCCAAAAGGATTGTGCTCCTATTAAGATAATTACATTAACCAACTCCAGATTAAAAAAAAAAAAAGAATTCCACAAATCTGAACAGCAAAGTGACTGGTACTGTCTTAGATGAACTGTCAGAGATATGTCATTAATTATTATGTGAATTACTTCATTATTTTAATAGAAATGCAATCATAATTAAAATGCAAATAAAATTGTAAGGATGAGTTCCTGCCAATTTGGTATAGAAAGGCATCTGTTGTTTTTCTTCCATGATATCTCAAATATTAGAAGCTACTAATAAATATTAGATAATTCAAGAAACGTTCCTGTGTTTAGAGAATTATCTAGGGCTGTCCTGAAAATGGAAGAATACGTAAACTTGTCTCCTTTTATGTCCAGAAGTTTTGCAGACATCTAATGAAGTAAACACATGTTCAGAGGAATCAAGTCTACTTCAGAATATCATCTACCACCAACAGGATAACTTATCCCAGCAGCTAAACAGCTACAGGAACTTTCCCACAGAGGAAGAATTTCTCAAATCACAGATCTCCAATCTTTTGAAAAGACAGGGTCAAATGGCCATCAAACTCTGCCAAGAACTAATCATTCATACTTCAGGTAATAAAGACTTGATGTCCAGTCAGATAAATTCTGTTTGTCCTTATTTAGGCTGACCATGTGTACAACCTGGGAGTATGAGAGCAGTTAGGCTATACAATAACCCCTAACGCTGTCACAGTAAATTTACAAAAGACAAGGGGAGATGCACATTCATTTACTTTTTCTTAAAACATAGAGACAAATTGGAGAAGCATCTTGGAATTATACCAATCTATATGCCTCAACCCTTCATTTCATTAACTATTTTTAGGTGAGTCTCTTGTTATGTGAAATTAGCAGTATACCTGGTAATTTTGAGGTCAGGAGACAGAGCCTTGAAAAAAGAACTTTCATTCACCATTGCCCCAGCCGATAATCAGGGATGACTTCATTATCAGAGATTCCTAAAGCAGTAGGTTTTCAGGCGCTGACTCTCAGTGATTTAGTTTCTAATGATTTAGTTTCTAAACCCTTCCTCAATCACTCTGATATTGTATGGTAATTGGATGTAATTTATTTTCAGGCCACAGATGTAATCCTTGCCCTAAGACATGGCACTGGTACCAAAACACCTGCTATTACTTTACAACAAATGAGGAGAAAACATGGAGTAACAGTAGAAAAGACTGCTTGGACAAAAACACCCTGGTGAAGATAGAGAGCACAGAAGAAAAGGTCTGGTTGGACCTCCTTCTCGGGTCACAAAAATCATCCACAGATTGGAATTTCTGGTTCACATAGTCGGAATTCAGCATTTTGCATTAAAATAGATAAAATAATTAGATGACTATCCCCATTTAACTTGCTTTTGCAAACTGGAATGTTGCTGTCATCTAACATCTTTCTGTTTTCTCTCTCAGGATTTTCTTAAATCACAGCCATTACTCAAGTTTTCTTTCTTTTGGTTGGGATTATCTTGGGATCTATCTGGGAGAAGTTGGCAATGGGAGGATGGCTCTGTCCCCTCTCCATCCTTGTAAGTCTTTCTTGGGGAGAAACCAAGTTTTCCATGTAATAGTAAGAAAATAAATATTACATGTTAGAATCCTAAATCTAGATATCAGTAAAGAATACAAGTAAATAGAGCTTCAATAACAGATATTGAAAGGAGGGGCATCTAGTTTCATTTGTCTGACAAATTTATGGAGTAGTGATTTGTCAACTGCCTCTGGCAGAAGTGCAGTCCACATACCCCCAAGGACCCAGTTTTGTGTCCTAGGCCAGGAGAAAACACAAGATGCACCACTAAATACAAATAAATGGAACGCTTCTTCCTTCTCTCTCTTTCTGCCTGCCTGCCTACTCTCATTCCTACCTGCACCTTTCCTTAAAAAAATAAAAGAGAATTTATTTAACAAACATACATAATCCTTGCAATGTCCAAAGTACTTTATAATTGTTAGCCCTATGAGAAAAACACTGTTATATTCTTATTTTATAGGTGAAAAAATTGTCACCGAGAGATTAAGTAACTTGCTTGATGTTGTTAAACTCAACAGTGACGTAATCAGCACTGCGTGACTTAGGGACCGTGACCTCAGCCTCTCAACTATTCTGACTTCTCCAGCACTTACGTCCAGAGGTGGTGTCATCAGGACATGAATTAACACATTTACTTAAATTGAATAATTGTCATTGTCTGACAGAAAATAAGCCTGAATTGACTGATATAGCAGTAAATTTTATGATGCAGACTTGTCAGATTATGCTGAATGTTTTCATAAATTAAAATGAGCTAAATCTGCCACTTCAAGATTTTTATACAAATATTTAAAATATTTATGTTATATCCTGAAAATTGCAGTGTTTGTTATTAACATTATGAAAAAAGATGTCAACTTAAAAATATATAAAAGAGCACAAAGTTTTGTGAAATTTCTTTAGGCAACTATAAAATCAAATATTTTCAGGACCGTCCTTCATTACAACAATATTAAAATGATGCAGTTGTGCATCCTGGTGGTCTAGTGGTTTAATTCACTAGATGCAGTTCATATACATCCTAAGGTCCCTGATTTGAGACCTGGAGGTGGGTAAGTGAGGGGGTAGGGAGAAACCAAAGTAAACAACTAAATAAAATACTTATTCCTCCTCTCCTTGCCTGCCCACTCAACTTCCTGCACCTTTCTGTAAAAGAAAAAGATACCGTTATGTTTGTACTTCTAATATCATAGATGGCATTATAATTTTTAATGAAATTTAAAATCACTGGCATTTTTATGGATGCAGCAGTTTTCTCCACCTCCCCATCCCATAGGCTATTAATCTATCCGATTCACTCCTGTTCTCCTTTTTAATTCCCCTTGTCAGTTTTTTAAATTGAATTATAAGTGCTCATTTTCTGCCAAAAATACTGTGCTGCTGCCATGACATGTCAAATTAATTAAATAACAAACAATGCTATGTCTATACTTTTCTCCTTAGAAACACTTTTTCACCCATTTCCCATAGCTTTTTCTACTCAACACCAATTTTCCATGTTCTACCTACCACAAATAGTCATATTAACTCTTACCAGTCTGGTTTCACACAAAAAAATTATGACAAAAATCATATGGAGTGTAATAAACAGACAAAAGTGAAAATTCCACCTTTGTACCTACAGCAGCATTGGGCAGGAAATGCCTGCACGTTAATCTGAATATAACTGCTGAACTGAGGGTATACAAGAATCGAAATATCTTGCCATGTCAGGGCAACTGTTTCCATTTGAGAATTTGAAAGGATGTGTCCCTTCATCCAAAGAAGTTTTAATCATCCCTGGCTCCACATGCGCTCCCAATGAGTACAAAAGAGATAGCTTCCACCTCAAGGTTCGGAGCTGTAAACACTGATCCCCCAAGATGCCAGCAATCATATTTAGGTCATTGAGACTTAACCTCAGGATCACACAGCCATTTCCTGCTGAGGAAACGCTACTCTCAAGGGCCTTCACAGAGAGTCAGAATTGATAGACCCAGCCCTGAAGCAAGAAAAGTGTATCACAGTGCAATGCAGATCATTTGGGAAAAACTCAGGTTGGAGCACACAAAGGATTTAGAACTGATGAGCACATTTTTGTAATGGTATCATTTAAGAGTGATCACCAACTCCTTAGCAGAGGAACCAGAGACATATTAGAACCACATCTATGTGTCATTTTTTTTCTCTTATCCTCTCTTTACTCTTTTCCCATACATGTATAAATATATACCAAATATATTTGTGCATAGTGAAATTTAATGACATTTTATATAGAATGTAATTTCCTTTTTTGGAATTTTGTTATGTTTTACATAGGGTTCCAAAGTAAAGACATTGTGGTACTTCTAATATAATCTTCAATGACATTTTCTACCTTTAACAGAGAGAATACAAATTCTCGAACCAGAATTTAAGTATTCTTAAATAATTCTACCTGGATTCATGATAATGACCTAAAGAACTCAAGTATGCCAGCTTTAGGGGTTTTGATGTATTGTAGAAGAAGTCTTTTCAACATTTAGTTAGATATGATATTTGACTGAAAGTAACTGAGAACACTGAGTTGTGATCAAATTACAGATATAAAATTTACAATTAATTTTAAATTGATTAACTTTGAGATTCAGTCCTTCCGAATATGCCCAAATAAATGGATCCAAAGGATGTGCCTATTTTCAAAAAGGAAGTATTTATATTTCCCGCTGCAGTGCTGCAATTTCTTGAATTTGTTAGAAAGCAGCTGCATTAGTGAAGATTGAAGATTTGGATTAATATGCTTCTTCCAAATGCACCAAGAAGTAAGGGACTCGTGATTAAGCTAATGTGAAGAAGAAGAATGCTACACTACTAGAGTCGAAACTAGATTTTAAAATGTCTCTGTGTTTAAATTATGAGGCAAATAAACTTGCTTCACAGAACGTTTTCTGCTTCATTGTCTGATGCCTTCCGATCTAATGTTCTTGTCTTAAAATTACTGCTGGGTACCTAGGGAAATATCAGTTTTATGGTCTTGCGCTATACTACTTCAGAATCATTTCATGAATATTCTGTCAAATAAAGGGCACCTTTCTTGTTTTGTTATTACGAGTGCACAGGGATGATACTTAAATACTTATCAGCAAAACTGACTCAAGCCACAACCCTGGAATGAGGTCCAGGAGATCTTGCTGTGATTTCTGCTGGGTGTTGCTCAGGTTTGGGGGACCCCAGGGTCTTGGTGACTGGGGTGGCAGCACTATACCAAAAGATAAAGCAAATGATTGATCTGAACTACTAGGTACCAGCTAAGTATAAGCCTGCATGTGTCAAGTAACTCTCCTCTACTTCCCTATGAAAATACTTTGCAATGAATCCATAAAATTTAGTTAATTTGCAATGTAGGTGAAATAGTCCATCCCTTAGTATTTATATACTCAATTATTTAAATTAGTAATGTTGAGATTATTGGTTTGATAATTTAGGTATTATTATTATAAGTATATTCTATTATAATTGAGATTGTATTTCCTTCAGAACAGTCCTAATAAATCTTTTGAAAATATTTAGGTATTAGAACCATTATCTCTTTTATTTTTCAGATTTTTTTATAAGAAAGAAGGCAGGCAGGAAGAGAGGAAGAGAGAGGAAGAAGCATTATTTATTTGTTTGTTTTAGGCTTCATGTGATTTCAGCCTCCTGAGCCACCTGGGTATGCTTTTTCAGAACTTTTTAAGCATAATTTGTCAAAGTCTCTGAACATAAGATGTTTAACATTGTAAATTTAGAGTTCAAGAGTTTTTCTGTGACAAATATACTGATTTTATAGTTTTTATAAAGGATATAGTTTTTACTTTCTCCTCATATGATTGCATAGTTATATACATGCGGAAAAGAATGATAAACTGACCTGTGATGCTTTATTTGGTAAGGACAGATCTAGAATTCACAGAAAAAGCTAATATGATCTAAGTTCAAAACTAGATTCATTTCAGAATACTTTGACAGTTCTTTGAAAGAATATCCACATACACACCATCCTGTTATTTTCAAAAGATTTAAAATTGTAAGATAATCCATGTTTTATATATTCACTAACAGAAACTCCAGAGCAAAAGAATTCAAGTCTAATGTAAAAAATAAGAATTACAAACAAAATACATTTAAGCACAAAATTTTAAATTCTGATAATTATTTTATTATAGTTCACATGAACAAGATTGACCAGTTCTCATAGAGGACTGAAATACAATTTACAGGGAAAAATCCACTTTATTCTATATTTCTCTTTAATAGCTTGCTGTCATCATTCTCACAAGATGAAATTGTTCATTGAAGATCTAAAACTCTGCATCTAACACCCACACTTTTGGGATTTTCTTCATTCTTTTGAGAAAAATAGTTCTTTTCTTTTTCTATTTCTAGTCATAGATGTTTGATTAATAATTAAAATATCTTTGCTGGTTATCTTGTTGCTATGAAGAGATTACAGGCTTTTATCCTGTTACTTTTTATTTAAACGCTTACCTCATGTGTGTGTTGACTATCACACTCACTAAAAGAGCATTTTTGTGTCTGACCTTGGAGTGGCTCTGGTGTTCTATCAGATATTCTTGCTTACAGTCTTTTCCCTGCTGCCCTGCCATTGTCATGTTATTCCTGGCAACCTCAAAAGTGATTGAGTAGATCCAAAGATCTTCTGAGAGATACATGAACCTCTTATGTTAGAATAAATCCCCCCCTACCCACCCCCCGGCCTTTTTTTATGAAAAGGTAAAGACAGGAAGAGAGAGGAGGAAGTTTATTATTTATTTTTATTTAGATATTCATATTGGCTGTTCCCCGCCAGACCTGGGACTCGAACCTATGTCCCTGGGGATGGGCATGGACTGCAACCTCTGAAGATGGTGGACCAAACCACTACTCCACCAGGGTACACCCTAAATTACTCTTTTTTTGCTTTCTGATAACTTGGCTTATGAGATATGTTGTGTTCCCACAATTGCAGCTTCTCCGTCCCTGTCTCTGTCTCTTCCTGGTCAGTATTCTTGGAAGGTGCACTAACACACCCTAGTCGAAATTCCTGGAGAAGGGAGATGCTTTATGTTTGTTCTGATTACTTTTCTTCTCTTATTAAGTAGTGTTAGGGTTTCTAAACCTGCCTTCACATCAGATTTACATGATAACACCTTAAAAGTACAATTCCTGGGGCACATCTAAGATTTACGGACTCCAGATGACTGGAGGGCAGGACTCAAAATCAGCTCAGGTGATTATTATTTACACAGTCTGTGTATTTCACAGTGTTCAGATAAATGTTCTCAAAATCACTTTCCTAAGCAATTATGTCCAGAGGTAAATGTCCCAGAACCATTCTCAAACTGGGTGGCTCCTTAATTCCTTGTCTTTTTGTTGTTATTTTTATGTGCTTATTTTTAGCTTTGTTTAGATATAATCAACATATAACAGGATAAATTTAAGATGTACAACATAGCAATTTCATATATGTACATACTGAGGAATGGTTTCTACAGGAATTTTAATTAAACACATCTATCATCTTACTAGACTATTTCTTCAATGTTAGCACAGTTTGGTTTATGCAGACAAAATTAAGTCAGGGAAAGTAAAAATTGGGATAAAAGTAATTACAGATCTCAGCTATTTCTTTATTGGACAACTTCTTAATGAGGGGATTGATTGGGATATCAGATAGACAGTTGATAGGGAATTTAATCTACTTGATTTTGTGAAACTCCTCAATGTTAACAGCACTCTGAAATTATACTGAGGAGTTTTGAATAAATACTGATTCCTCAGATCATCCTACCTGTTACGATCCTGATTTATTGGATTAGGGGTGTAGTTAGATTATTAAAAATAAATTTAAATCTGGCCATGTTGCCTCTAATGTGCAACTATTGTTGAAAACCACTGGGCAAGGTCATCCCAGTAAACTTATGTGGGTAAGGGAATACCATGTTAGTAAAATCACCCATTCTTCATTATGTGTTAAGAAAGCAGGTGGGTTTGACAGTGGTACAACTGGAGAGGGAGGGAAATTATTGTCTTTTTTTTGTAAGGAAAAGTGAAAGCAAGAATGAAGGCGAGTGGGTAGGCAGGCAAGAAGATAGAGAAGGAAGAAACATTATTTGCTTCTATTTGGTTGTTTATCTTGGTTGTTCCTCTCTGTTCCTCAAGCCTGAGTCCTTGGATATATGTAGACTACCTCCAGTGGCCTTAACCTCTTGGCCACTGGGTCCTAAGATGATTAACTTTTTTTTAAATAATAATTTTATGGTTTCTGTTGTTTACAGTGTTTTATTCATTTTAGGATATTGAAATTACATCTTAGTCTATGAATATTTCACCCCTCACAAGAGTTCTAATGTCCATTCTTTTTCTCTTCTTAGGTAGGTTGGGTATAGTTATGTTGTGACTGGTTTCCCTTTTTGTTTTCTTCCTTGCTTTTTTCCCAGAGATGTATTTTGAGATTACCCTGAGGTTGGCATTAAGAATTCTATGTTTATTTTTTATTTTTATTTGAAAACAGATTAGTCTTACATTCATTCTAACCATTGGCATTTTTATTCTCTCCTCCCACCACTTTTTATGTTTGCTGACTTACTGCTTTCAAGTGGGATTTGTTTATACTTTATAGAGTATCCTTTAGTAATCTGTAGAGCTGGTTTTGTGATGATGAACTCCTTTAACTTTTACTTATCTGAAAAGCTTTTTATCATTCCTTCAGTTCTGAATGATAATCTCACAGGATATAGTATCCTTAGTAGAGAGTCCTTTTCTTTCATCACTTTTAATATATTATACCATTCTCCTCTGGCCTTTAGAGTTTCAAATGAGAAGTCCACTGACTTTCATGGGGATTCCTTTGTATGTGACTCATTTATCTCTAGCTACTTTTAAGATTCTTTATCTTATATTTTTGATATTTTGATAACCATGTGTCTAGGTGTAAGACTGTCTGGGTTTCTTTTATTAGGAATTATTTGAGCTTTCTGTGTCTGGAGACTTGCTTCATTCCTCACATTATGGAAGTTCTCAGTTACTATTTCTTCATATACAGTTTCTGCCCCCATTTTCTCTCTTTTATCCTTTTGGGAGCACTATAATGCAGATGTTGTTACTTTTGAAGTTATCTCATAGGTTGCAAATTGTGTCTTCATTTCTTTACATTATTTTATCTCTTTGCTGGTCTGCCCGAATGCATTCCTCTGCCCTATAATCTGGCTCACTGATCTATTGAAGGCTTCATCCATCTTTCTGTTGAGTACCTCTTTGAGTTCTTTATGTCAGCTATCATGTTCATTATTTCTTTTGATATCTTGCTACATTTCTCGTCTTTTTTGTTGTTCTCTTTCTCTTCCTCTATTGTTTCTTGATTTTCATGCATATGTTTATTCACTGTTGTCCTAAATTCATCCTCAGGTAGTTTGCATATGTCTGCCATATTCAGATTGTCCCCTGGGGTTTTAAGTAGATCCATCATTTCATGTATATTTCTCTGTGTCTTCATTATGTTTATATTTCTGTGGGTTAGATCTCCCTGCAGTAACGGCATTGTGTCAGGTATCAAGTTGCACCAGAGACACCTGAATCTTTTTTTTCAACACTAGGAATTCTTGAGTTGTGTGGCATCATCACTTGGTTCGATTTGTTGACTTTCTTAGGTGGATCCTGCGTTGAGACACAAAAGTTCAACCTATGGGGTTGGAGTTTGTGTTGGGGATGCAGAGCCTTACCCTATTGTTCCAGCTCTGAACAATAAAGGCCATCTTGTCACTGGCCCACAATCAGCAATCAGGTGCAATTCCACTTCACTCCACTGGGTGGCGCTGTGTATCCTTGAAGGTTCCTTCCTTCTGGGATTCTCTTCTTCCTTTAAGCCTAAGGGTGGGATTTCTGGGGCGGTGAGGGAAGGCTCCTGTTTGGACCACCAGGGCACTGGTCCTCCTTCCTTGTGCCAAGACCCTCTTTCTCCCCACCCCTCCCCCCACACTTCCTGTTCCAGTTCTGCTGAGCAGCTTCCCTACTATTTTCAGAGAGACTCCTGGGAGGCTCACTTCTACCAAGGTTGGGAGTCCTGAATCTACAATGCAACTCTGAACTGCATCACTTTCTCCTACCCTTCTGTTGGTGATTTCTGCTATATCTGCAGCTCCCAGACCATTCCTTCCATTCCATGTGTGCCTGAAGAATGGGTGATTTCTAGCTGTTGTGTGACAAGGGAATCAAACACATCTTACCAGATCACCATTTTGACCACTTCCCCAATTAACTTTTTAAATAGAGAACTTACGAAAAAGAGAACTGAAAAAAGTCGGATTCTGGCCAAAATTAACGAGATGGCTCTGAAGCAAATATAACTCTTCTTTCTTCAGGCATGCTAATCTTGCTGAACAAGTAATTTCAAGTAATAGCTTGATTTTTTTTCTCAAGGTATCTAATAAAATAAATATAAAATGTATCTCCCCTCGATTCTCTAAAAATATATCTTAGCTTTCAAGATACAGATATGTCCCAACTTCTTATTGGGGAGTTTTATAGTTTGGTGCTTAAGACAATATAATAGTTAACAAATATTACAACACATATTAACAAATGTATGACAAACCACACTCACCACCAAATTTCTAATAGTCTTCACCTCTATCCATTCAACCCCCACTACCCTTTGCTCCCTCCCACCTCACACCCTTCTCCTCTGGTAATCTCAGTTCTATTGTGAATGTTCAAAAGTTGGTTTTTATTTGTTTTATCTGTTCATTAGCTTTTCTCTTTATATACCACATATAAGTGAAATTATGATATTTTTCTTTCTCCTTCTGGCTTTTTTTCACTTAGCATAATCCCATCCCTGTAGTAACAAATGGCAAAGCTCAATCTTATTTTACAGCTGAGTATTATTCCAATGTGCGTGTGTGTACACATCTTCTTTATCCAGGCATCTGCTAGGCACTTAGATTGTTTCTATTTCTTAACTAGTGTAAATAGTGCTTCATAGGAACACATATATCTTTTGAAATTAGTGTTTTCATATTATTTGTATAGATACCTAGAAGTGGAATTCTGGATCATAAGGCAGTTCTTTTTCACATTAATAAGGGTTCCCTTTTCTCCACACTTTCTAACCCTTGTTTCTAGTTATTGGCCATTCTCACAGGTGTGAGGTGATATCTCATTGTAGTTTTTATTTGAATTTCCCTAATTATAAGTGATGATCATTTTTTCATGTGCCTCTTAGCCATCTGTATGTCTTCTGTGGAGAAATGTCTGTTCAGATCTTTTTTTATTTTTTATGGGATTATTTTTCTGTTGTTGAGTTGTAAAAGTTCTTTATATATCTTCAACAATAGCTAGCCCCTTATCAGATGTATGATGTGCAAATATCTTTTCCCATTTAGTTGGCTATTATTTAATTCTAACAGTAGTTTATTTTACTGTGCAGAATCTTTTTAACTTGTGGTATTTCCATTTGTTTGTTTTTGGATTTGTTTTCCTTACCACTGGTGTCATAGTTGCAGAAATTTCTAAATCTAATGCCATGAAACATATTGCCTATGTTTTCTTCCATTATTTTAGATTTTCTGGTCTTATATCAAGTCTGTAATTAATTTTTAATTAATTTTTATGTATGCTATTAAAGAGTAATACAGTTTAATTCTTTCACATATGACTGTCCAGTTATCTTAATATCATTTGTGAAAGATTTTCTCCATTTTATGCTCTTAGCTCCTTTGTCATAAATCAACTGATAATATATGTGAGTTTATTTCAGGGGACTTAATCCTATTCTAGTGATCTGTATGTCTGTTTTTATTTCAGTACCATACTATTTTGATTATTATTGATTTATAGTATATTTTGAAATCCAGGAGTGTTATACCTCCACTTCTGGTTTTTTTTTCCCCTCACAATTGCTTTGACTATTCAAGATGTTTTGTAATTTCCTATGAATTAAATTTTTTTTGTTCTATGTCCTTGAGAAATGCCAATGGAATTTTTGATAGGGATTGCATTAAATCTGTGTATTGCTTTAGGTAAGAGGACCATTTTAACTGTTAATTCTTCTCAACTATGAGCCTGAAATATTTTCCCATCATCTTGTATCTTCCTGTATTTCATTTATCAGTGTCTTATAGTTTTCACTGTACAGGATTTATACATTTTTCAAAGTTTATTCCAAGGTATTTAATTATTGTACCTACTTGTGCAGAGATTTGTAAGCCCATTGCCTTGATAGCTGCTGGAAACATAACCTCATGAACTATAACCACGAGAGCTACAAACAAAAACTGTAAATGGCAAAAACTGTAATTGTGAGAACTGTGTTCTTGAAAACCATAGCTTTAACCACAAGACAAGTTGCCTGACACCACAAGATGCTGAAGATGGAGGTCTGGGGCATTGCCCACCCAGGGCCTGACTAAATATGGCTCCAGTCAGTGCCAACACCATATAGATAGAAGAGCCTGAAGAGGACGCCAAATAGCATCTGTCTTCACTGATAGGCTTCCCTCTTTCTTATTCCCCAAGATGAAGATTTTAGTTTAACAAATGAAAATACTTCAGTCAGGTCTGTGTTCACTTTGTATAAATATTCCCTGTGACTCTCTGTCCTGCAGTCCTCTGCTCACTGAATCCTAATCTCTGAAGAAAAACCCATCCATTTTCCACAAAAGGATATATGTATTTGACTTTAATTGGTTACATGAATTTGATATGTTCCACTAACATTAAATCACCCACACTAGGTTTGCAGGGGTGATTAGGAATTAATATAAATATGAAATGTAAAATTTGCAAGGAGTGGCATAGCAAAAGGTTTAAATGTAAGACATGTTTTTTTTGGTTTTAGAAAAGTAAGCATTGTGGAAACTAGAATATGAAAAAATGCGGTATATAATTGGGATTATATATGTATATATTAAAAGCATATGTATATATGTTATATGTACATTTATCACATAAATATTGCAGAATGAATTCATTATATATTTCATAATATTTATTAAGAAAAATTTATATATAATATATACATGTATAATATATGTAATATATACATATGTTCATAAATAGAGATATTTTCTATTGCTATGTCTATTTGCTGTTTTTAGCTCTTAAGCATAATTTACTTGGTCCAATTATCTGATGACAGCTTTTTCTTTAAGAAAATGTTATTTAAAACAAAGCTTTATTAGGATATGTGGAAGTAAGGAAAATGTTAGACAAGCAAAATGCGGATTTTAAGACTACAGCAGGATGTAGTGTAAGTATGAGTTAGCTATCCAAGACAGGTCATACCAAAGAGTAGAAATAAAACTGACTCATACAAAGCAATAGCTGAGTTTCCATTTCTGTGAAAAAGCAGCTTTGTATGTGTAACAAATTATCCTCTCTCTTAAATCCTACTGAATTTAGTGTTCTCAGGAGGAGAGAGAAGACAAGGGGAAATTGCAGCTTTACTGTATCTGAATTGTCTGTAAAAGACTTACTTAATGAAATACACTGATATCTGAAAGTCCCAAAGGCACATTACCTGATATTCATGAATGATGCAATACTAAGCATTTCGTTTCAAAGATGAACACCATAGAAAATAATTAATACATGATTGACAAACTAGGAAACACGTATCCAATGTTTAAAAATACAAGGGTTGTGCTTTGTCCATTTTATTCAATATTGTGCTACTGAATATTTATATGTCTTTTTTCTTATCTGGATAGGTTCTTAGCAAATTTCAGAAACTTTTTATGCTTCTGTATTTGTTCCTGACTTAAACTTCAGTTAGGCCTTGAATCTCCTTTCTCATCATTAATTGTTCACACTTTGTCTTTGTCCACATTTTTTCTTTTATTCTTTATGAAATAAGAAAAGATATTATTGGTTTAAGGACAAAGAACTAAGTTCTAAAATCCAGGCTTGAAATGCACCTTCTCTGCTTCCTCCCAGAATAGCTTTATTTGACAATTCACTGAAACTTGGTGCAATTAAAAATTCTATTATTACCTAATTCCTTAGGAAAAGTTTTTCCTTGTCCTGAGTAATCATCCAGCTCCATGAGAACAATCATGAATATGACGGAATACTTGACTTTATGTCTCTTTGTAGGAAGACCATAACCCCTAACATAAGACTAAAAGATGTAAAACCAAGCTTGCTACTTAAGAAAATTAGAGTAAAATTTGCAAGCTGCAGTAGTTGTAAAGGAATAAATGAAGAATACATTTTCAGGAGAATACAGCCAAATTTTTTTCTGTAAAAATATTCATGGTTGAATATTTGGACTATTTAGAAAAAGATGCTCAATGGAAAACTTAACTATACATACCTTTCTAATCTGTGAAAAAGAAAGGGGAAGTTGTTCTTTTACTTCTCTTATGTTAAAACTTTGTATTTTAAAACCTCAGAAGAAAATTAGTTTGCTCATTTACTATATTTAAGAACAATACAAATTCATTTGCAAAAATTTTCCATGTTCCTCTTTAATTTAGTCTTAAGTATTCTTTATCCTTTGTACTTCTTCTAAATTGTATGCCTATTCTAAGAAAATTCTCCAAACAAAAGATATTTGGTATGAGGAAAAAACTGAGTCATCACAGAAATCACCCGTGCTAATTTCACAGAGGTAAAAATACCCTGAGCAAGTTTTTTTTTTTTTTCCCCTCCAACTACAAGACCTCAGTCTTTGAGAAATCACAAGTATTTTCAAAACAATTGAGTGAGCAAATATATTTTTCTGAACTGAGCTTAAATCCATGTTATTCATTTCCCATTCTTAAGAATTCAAGTGTTAGCAATCAAAATTTGTCTAATTCCTTATTTGCAATCAATAAAGAGTTTGCTTGAAATTGGGATGGTTGAAGGATGGAGAGGTAAAGCATTATTTCAAAATTAAGAGTGAAATATAGTAAAAAGAGTTTTTCTTTACACTGCTGTTACTGTATGAGCTCACCACTCTTATCTTCTCTCAGGTGTTGGTCAACAAATAATTGTTTAAATTTGACTTTAATTGGTTACATGAATTTGATATGTTCCACTAACATTAAATCACCCACACTAGGTTTGCAGGGATGATTAGGAATTAATTATATAAATATGAAATGTAAAAGTTGCAAGGAGTAGCATAGGCAAAGTTTAAATGTAAGACATTTTTTTTTGGCTTTTAGGAAAGTAAGCATTATGGAAACTAAATTATGAAAAAATGCGGTCTGTAATTGGGATTATGTTTCTTTCTCATATATTTGTTATCTTTATATGACATACACAGAATGTTCTGAAAGAAAATACAAAGGGAGGAAGACATCAAAAGTATTTCCCTCTAGAGTTATATAAACAATGAAAAGTAAGGAATAACTAAAAATGGTACAGGTATGTGGGTTACCTCAGATTGATGGTTTACTTATGCAAATAGCATAAATACATTAACAATTTCAGGTGTTCAGATCATGGAAATTTGCATGCTTAGTATGAGGGGCATAGGTTCTATGTATTGATATCATGGTACAAAATTAAAGACAAAAAACAGGCTAAAATTAGGCTATATCCAAAAAAAATCAAGTAAGAGATTTGACAGTTTCTAATTTGTATAAAGATCAGTAACTAGAAATTAGGATGCAAGATATGAGAAAAACGACATTATTATTGATGAAAATAATGAAAACTTTAGTTTAAAGAATGACTGATGGATGTTTTCACATAAATGAGAGGTTTAAGGCTTAAGTTTGTTAAGTTTCAACTCTTTTAAGAAATCTTTAATACATTTCTCATTGATGGACCTATGTGATGGTCCAAAGAAAGAAGTTTAAAAGATTCCAAAATGTAGCACACCTCAGGTGTTAACTTTATTATTTGAGCTTATTTTTAAATATCAGAAGAGATACTTGTTCACTCCATAAAATAGTAGGCAATATTTGATGTTAATAAAAACTAGTCCACTCACAACCAGAATCAACACATAATTTCTTCCAAAGGGAATTTTTAAAACATGGAAATAGTATTATTAATTGTATTAATGTTGATTGTATTTGATTTATTAATTCATTTGAAAGAAGTGCTGATTTTAGAAAACTGATTATATCTGAAAATGAGTTACCTTACTCATATTTTTCAAGTTATTGGTATCATTCACTATAATTAAATCTTGCTCATTTTGTATCCCTTATCATTTATTCACATGAGTTTGATATATTCATTGTTAGGTTTGGTGATACCTTTTCTCTCTTGTTAGAAAGAACAATGAACTACTCTAACAGTTTGCTGTTTGCATATGGTTACTATTTTGAATATTTGTCATGAGACTAACAAATTTAATGAATTAGCTCACATCTTAAATTTTTCATTTTTTTTACAAATTCACGATAGACATTTTTACTTTTATTTTTTTATTTTTATTTACTTTTTATTTACATTTACATTTATAATTAATTATTGCCAATTTCTTATTTTTTTAAGGAAAGAAACGAAGTTCAAAATGAAGGTAGATAGGCAGGCAGGCAAAAAGAGAGAGGACAAAGGAGCATGTTCTTCTTGGTCACATCCCCCTCCCCCACTTCCCATCACACATACACACCCAGGTCTCCAGGATGTACATGGACTCCGCCCTGTCATAGGAGGCAGACCAAGCAGCCACTTCACCGGGAATCACTGATTTTTATTCCTGTCTTTGTTAAACTTTCTAGAATCTGGGGCTATTTAAAAAATAATTGTGATTAGAATATACATTCTTCTAATTACAAATTATATAGGACCACTATTTTGTTTCATTTTAGCAATAGTTCTAAATATATAATCATCGGTATGATGTTCAGAGAATATGCTATTTCTATTTTCACTCAGATTTATCCTTTATCTCCTCCTCTTACTCCTCTCTTTTCTCTTTTCCTGATGCCAGGAAGAGATGTTAAAATATATCAATAGTTCCCCTCATTAATAAAGATATCAGATACATTCATTCAGAAAGACGTGATTGAGAAATGAATAGATGTATACATTCTGGTGGCCTAACAGAGAAGATTATTGGATGTAGTCTACATTCATCCCAAGGACTCTGGTTTAACTCAGGGCCAGGGAGAACAATTAAGATGAGCAACTAAAAATAAAGTACTTATTTCTACCCTATCTCTTCCTGACTGCCTACTTGCCTTCATTCCTGCCTGTACTTTGCCTTTAAAAAAATTTAAAAAGAGAAATGATAGGTGTTATAGATACAGAATAGCACATGGAGAAAAAATACAATGTATGTATTAGGTCCTCAGTGCCATGAATTGTCCAAGTTCCCAGGAATAAGTGTTTCCTTTATTTCATATGAAGCATTCAGTAGTATAATGAGAGAATATTATTAAGAGGAAGGCTAAATAAAAATCAAATAGTTTCTTAACAACAAGAACAAAAGAACAACACAGTAGCATTTTTTTTTTACCAAGGTATAGAATATCTGCGTGAAGGCAGATAAGATAGTACTGCATACAGAGTTAAGGAAAGCAACAAGTTACTATTTTCTGTATGTAGTATTGTATACAGACTTAATAGCAATATTAAGGTATTATTGAATTAAAACTACTATAATTTAAAGAATTCAATGGAGGTCTCAAATAATGCAGTAATAGCTGTATTGGAATCACAGATAGTTCTTACTTTCCATGGTTCTACTAGGCACAGATATCAGTGATCATGGTTCACTTAAATAGCACCAGCCCTGAGGAACCAACAACGTGGTGTATCTTTTATATACTACAATAAATTAGACCTCAGTACAAATCGAAGTAGTTATTGACATAAAAGTAGAGACAAACATTAGAATCAGTGATCAGTTGTCACATCTTTCAATTTCTCTCTCTGATTGGGCAGAGCATCTCTTACTCAGGTCACATAGAAAGAGTAAAGCATACAGTTCCTTTCTCTTATCTCCCGGCTGCAGAGATACAGTGGGGAAAATGGAATTTCTGAAACACTTCACTATTACTCTAACAGAATGTTATTAACTGCTCTAGGTCACCTGATTTTCTTAGGATCTTGAGTAAAAATGTGAAAAGAAAAATTGTTCTGTTTTCTTGTTTTTGGGGGTTTTTTTTTTGCCAAGTTCAATGTCATTAATCCAGTCATTGGACCAATGAGATATCTCAACACTTAAAACCTTTTATGTAGATGGATGTTTGGACAGTCTATTGTCACTACAACAGATCATGTAATCTCTTTAACTGTGTTTTAGAAATACAGTACAAAGCATACAGTTGAAAATATTCAAGCATCTTGGCAAAAAGTAATGGTGGATAAAATCCATATAGTATGGCAAGGGCTTTTCCCAACTAGCTGACCTTAGGGATTTTTCCACTGCCTTCATTCAGAGTCTCACTATGCAGTAGGAGGAACTGAAGGAAATTTATTGGCAAGAGTAATTGTGAGGATGAAGGTGCCTAAAGGAAATGATGCCGGTGAAAAAGTACAGTAAAGGAATTGTTGGGTATATTCATGTCTTTGAGAGCACAGAGGAATGTTAAAAGCTGATCTCAATTATAACGGAGTATGACAATTTGTCAACGTATAAAAAGATGTTAAATTTATATCATAAATTGTACCAATGTTGGTACTCTTGATTAAACTAGTTCTCAAGTTTCTAATATTGTACTAAATAATGCTAATATGCTAAATGATATTAACTTTACTATTTTTTCATTTATATATTTTAGTCAACGTAGGAGAGTTTTTAATGTTAGACAAAATGTTTAAAAAATCAATTGTTTCCTTTTAAATTCTGAGATAAGTTTAGCTTAAATAGTCATTATTAGGTCCTGCTCTATTATATAAGCTAGGAATGTTTTCCTTTACTTACGATCGAGAATTTCACATATCTACTTTGTTTTCACAAATATATAAAACTAGAGTCATGAAACTTCCATTATTTTATTTCCATTAAGCAGTGCATACTTCACTTTGTCACAGTCTTTGAAATATTGTGGGGATGTCAAACTAAAAACAAAAAACGTGGGTTAAACGTGGGATAAAATCTTGAAAACAGTGACCCCACACATCCAATCTATTATTTGCTCAGCTTATCATTATTTTCTTATTAGATAGTTTTATATATGAAAGGGAATAAAATGACAACTTTATGGTGATTTTTTTTATATAAAACTGTAAATAGTCACTAGAGCCATCAACAAAAGCTACCTCTTGGCCATCTGATACCATTTTTGCCTGAGATATCATTTAGTAAATCTTGTGCTGATCAGAACACATAATTAATGCATGATGTTTTCACATAATTATCAATAGTGCCTCTTTTCAAAATAAATGGTGTGTTCACCCCGATTATAACTCACTTGAATTATTGTCATCATCTTCCTTTAATAAGATATATAAGTAAATTATTTTTTATTTATTTAAACCATGTAAAGTACAAACAGAAACAAATATTTTTATTGACTCCAGTGGGACATTTTATTTTATATAGCATTGGGCTTGGAGATAGGCCGAGTAGGATTTAAACTTGTATTCAGCTGCTTATTTGAGGTTAAATAAAACATCATATAGGAAGGTATTTCCCAGTTTGTGGCTCATTATAGGCATATACAAAATAGCAATTGTAGTACTCATTATTGACTAAATGTGTATATATATACACACATATATGTACATATCTCTCTTTTTCTATCTGTGAATATAGATTTATGCACATAAACCTCTCTCTCGGTGTATATCTATCTATACAAACCCTGATGTAATTTTATTGATTTTATTGGTAAAGAAATCTCTCATTTTTATCTAGTAAATAATAGAAGTGGTGTCTTAAGCACTAAGCAAATTAAGAGATATGACATAGTCACAAGATATGAAGGAAAAAGAATGGATCAGCTATTAGGACATATGCTATGATGGAAAAAGGAACTAAAACTTTTGGATATTATCTTCCCCAGTAGTTAAGATTATTTAGGTTATCCTAATGATATTATTTCTAATAATATTCTATTATTAGTTCTAATCTCAAACCTTAACCCTCCATGAACTGCAAGAGTAGTGAAATTTGTTGAACAAAGAGCCTACTAAAAAGTACTATAGAATTTCCCATGTAATATATATTTATATCCTTGCAAAAATGATTTAGCATTTTACTATAATTTTTATATTAGCCACCCTATCATCAACTATTACTTTATTTTCTTCTCAATTTTCTCTTATTTTGAGGTCTAATTATTGATTGTGGGTCTAGAAATTTTCTTGAGTGTTTTTCTCAAATGGAATACATGATTATGTTGACATTTTGCTGTAATGGGTTGGTTCTATCTTACATAAATTCAGGATGTCTGGTATGCCCGGTGTAGTATCAGTTTGGTTTGCCACCTTCAGCCATCCATCTACATCCCAAGACCACAGGTTTTCATCCTGGATCAGAGACTACAAGCAAGATGAACAACTAACTAAAACTCTCTTCCTGCCTGTCTGCCACTGCTTGCCTTCATTCCTGCCTGCACCTTTCCTTAAAAAATAAATACATTAATTAATTCAGGATGGGTGAATGTTAGGGTTTGGTTTTTTTTAATCTTATTACTTAACTAGTACTAGATGTCAGATTAATTATACTTCCATTATTTTCTTGTTTCTGTTATTTTTTCTTTTGTATTTGTTGTATCTTATTATTTCCATAGTAGGTCACTTGGTTTTATTCCCCAAATTCATATGATTTTCCTCTCATAAATTTTCAGTAATTTCTTCTGTATGATCTTCCACGACATTCAATATGACCTTAATGATCTTCACTCTCTTGCATCATCTGTGGAAGTTTCTAGTGAAACTTAAATCAGTTCTAAAATTTTGATGCCATAATCTATTATCTAAATGATGTTATTACATTAGAGGTTTAGCCTGACTATCTTACTCTTCTAGCAGCTCATTTTATTAGAATCTTTATGTGATCTTTGACCATTTCTTCTGCCTTTGGTTTCTGCATTTCACAAAATCAGTAGCTATTTCTGTTTGTTTTCATTGGTTTAATGTATTTTTGAGATCAAGCTTTGAAGTACAATGAGAAGCATCAAGCCTTTGCGTGATGAGATGCACAATTGTTGTTTTCACTGTGTCAAGGGCATGCCAGATGACACACTGTTAATTCTGTGTCCCATAAAAGAAGACAATTGGTCCAGTGTCTTCTGACATGCACATTCTAGTACTCCTGACGATTTAGAATTACAGAAGAACTTTTTTTGCATGTCTATTTAGTTTGTATATTAATCCTCTGAAGTCAAACAGATAAGCAAGCAACTCAAGACCACACAAGAAGTTTGACATCACCTTTCCTCCATGAAGTCCAATAATATTCAGATATTAAACCCTTTACAGGAAACAGTGAAGTCTGAATCTTCCCCTAAACCCTTTTTTTTTTCCCCTTAGCATAGAGGTAAACAAATCTATCACCTCTTTTCTTCATTGGTTCTTCATGAGTTTGGGTCATGCATTTACCCTAAATGCCCTTTCTAGTTGCTAGCAGGAAATGGGAGAGAGGACAGACTAAAAGCATATTTGGACTGATTGAAATGCTGACTGAAAATTAATCTGGAATTGTTAGAGATAGTTCTCCTTTCTTTACTTAAGTTTTCTCTAAAAATGCCAAAAAATACCAACAGACGATAAATTATTGATTCACAATGCTAAAGAAAAGCCATCCACAGAAGTGCTATTTTATAAGACAGAGAGCAGAAACAGAAGCTACTAATAAATTTGTGGGCCTTTGAAAATCTGAATTATAGTCATCAGTGGAGATACAAAAGAAACAAACTTGATTTCTCCTTTCGGAATCCCAAATCACCATGAATTGGTGATATCTAGTACTGTTTATTTCAAAGGAAGGATGGCGAACCTGGAAACTGAAAAAGTTTCCTACTCTACTTATCCTAGGTTTCCTCTCCATTTCATTCAACTGAGTCACCCTCCCTTGCCCATTCTTAATAGAGATGGCCTGGGGCTGTTATTGGAAGCATCATCTAGTAACTGATGCAAGGAAGGAAAATTAACCTTCACAAATCAACATACTAGCTTGAAATATTGTATTGTAATTTAGGTGGTTAACACAGCTAAATATTTGTTAGGTACAGAGAACTCTGCACATAAAGTGAATATATTTTGCATTTAAATTATTCTTCAATAATGTTACCTTAAAATACATTTTCAAAACCATCGGAGAAGTAAAATAAGATTTTATATTCACAGAGAAGTGCAAAATACTGTACAAGAACACTTTAGAAATCAAAAAAATCTCACTGAAAAGATGTTACGGGAAACATAGTTTAATGAGAAACTTAAAATAAATAATAGAAAAATCATCTATTTTAGTATAACAAAAAGGTAAAATGATGAAAATTGAAGTCAGTGAGGCCTAATATTCTAAAGATGAGACAAATTCCAAAGTATTAGATGAAATATCTATGTTTGCTAAAGAAAATAACCAAAGAGGAGTATTTCCCATAATGAAATGACATGAGTTTAGTATCTTTGGCTACCCTCTTTATTTTTTCACTAATATCATCTCTTTAATTTTTCTAAGTCATCTCTTAACTTTGGCCTCAATCTCTCTCACAATGTCTTTAATTTTTCTCTCAATTCAAATGATAATCTCAGTCTGACCTTTCACAAATCTGCTCTTCCATCAACTCAGTTGTGCTCTCCGTTCTCCCTGCTCCACTTTCACCTTCACCATCCATTACCACCTCTGGCTCTTCATGATTATCTTTTCGGAAGAAAAACTAAATGTACGAAAACACACTTTTTCTCTTATCTTTTTGCTATCTAACTATGCAAATATTCCTCCTGTTCCTCTCTTGCTTCTGATTATGTTGGTATTTTTTTTTACATTGACACATTCTTCTGATCTTTTACCAAAATGGAAATCAAACAATCTACCCTGACATTTATAAAGAGATAAAAATTGATTTATAAGGAAGAAATATTGGGAAATATGGACAGAATAAATATTATATCTCCAGTTTTATAAGCACCTTAGGTAACTTGACTATGATATTAATTAGACAGTATGTAATAGCTTTCCCAGAATATATACAATGCCTTCATCAAAATTCATAGAAATAGAGAGAATGACTATTTGGGGAAGATAATCCATAAAACATTATCCACTAATTTGGTACATAAATATATATCATCGATATTTGTTCATATGGAGTTTTTTCCCCTCAATTTTTGGATATAAAATTCTCTGAGAGAAATTCATAAATTAAAAATTCCACATATAGGTAGAGATACAGTTTTTCATTAAGATCAAAAGGATCTCATAACAATAAAGACATTTTAATAAATATGACATTAATGTTTTGAAAATTATCTTCCTATTGTTGTTTTTGCTATCTGTAACTTTCTAATAATTAGATTTTTCAATAAAGCAACTGGAATTATGTGGACTGATTTATATTAAATTGAGATAAGTAACTTTCAGTCTCATTCCTTCTCAGAAAAAAATAAATGTTGGCAACCTCATCACTCACTGGAGTGCCATAGCCCATTCATAGGGCATAGAATATGACTATTTTATATATATTAGCAGCTAAATAAAAATCCTGAGTAGTTTTGTTCACGTTATTGCTATTTTCCTTCCCATAGTAGCCTGTATGTGTGATTTCTTCCCATAGTCTAAAATATGTGATACTGAAGATTTGGATTTCTGGACATTTAGACCACAATCTTTTTTTTTTCCTCAACATGTAGTGATCTTTCAAAGTGAATAAAATAGACAAAACTTGGCTCTATTACAGTGACTTCACTGCATCTGAAATCTCAGGAATCCAACAGCCTTGAGTTGAAGATACCACCAATATAGTTGAAGAGTTCTTGGCCTGATTCTGTAAAGAGAAGCTTACCTCATCTCTTGAGACTGTAGCTCTCCTGGAGTTTCATCTTAAAAGGTTTAAAAAATTTGGTAATAGTATAAGTCAATTCTTTGGGCATTACTAAACAAGTGAAACACAATACTACCACTGTGTGTACTTTGCCAATCACACTGAACTTCACAAAGCTGCTCTTCAGGGATGTTCTAACACACACAAGAATTTTAGTTGAATGATCTACTTTTGCAAAAACCAAGAGAAAAAGATGTCAGAAAACAGAACTGTTCCACTGAGAATTTCAGAACTGCATTATTCTTACCTCTGCACACCTCTCTTATGTTGTTGTCCTAGCTTCTTCCAGTGAGACACCAAGAGAAAATACGATTAAAAAATAAACAATCTTTTAATTCAAAATTTGTGTTAGAAGTAACACTACATTGTAACATTATATAAATTTCATTTGTGCATCATTATAAATCAACATCTGTATAGTTAATTTCATCATCAAAACTCCAGTTCTACCCTTCCCCATGCAATTGACCACTCTTACCCAATTTGCTACCCTCCTTCCCTCCTGCCTCTGACAACCAGTAATTTGATTTTATAATCTTTTAGTTTATTCATTTCTTTTATTTCTTTATATATCACATATGAGTGAAATCATATGGTGTTTCTCTTTTTCAGTCTGACTTAACTATCCATTCTAGAGCAAGTTATAGAAGCAGTCTCCTTAAAATTGTTTGCGTTCTATACTTCGTATTTTTATTTGAAAATATGTGGTGTATATTAATTTTTAATATAAATTGATATGTATATAGTTGTTCATGGATAGGTAATATATAATATAAAGTGTGATAGTGTTGTGGATAGAAATAAAGCAGGTAAAGTGACAGAGGAGAGGAGAGGAGTCTTTTTTAAAATACAGTACTCATGGAAGGTCTCCAAGGAGTTGTCATTTTGCCCAGAGAAAAACTAAAATATTCTCTAGAAATATGCTTATTTAATACTATAATACCTATTCTTTTAGTTACTAAAATCATGAAAGTCAGACAAAATTAAATTATTTGCTCTTCATTTTTAGAGGTTTCAGTTACTCAGAAATTTCCCCTCTCTTTTCAATTCCATCTTATATTCCCAATTTTCAAATTCTGGCCAAAAATCTGGTCACTTGCCAAATACCACCAAGGCAGGAAATATGTCAAACACTGTGTCTTTATCTGAAATGAACTAGAAATAACTAAAGTTTTTAGTCTCTGGATCCAGGGGTCTAGTCAGTTGGTACATACTGAATCCTTGGGTGTGCTTCATTATCAATTATTTTTTATCCTGAAACCCTGAATTCAGAACCTCTTCATCACTGACTATATCCAAACTGACCAAGGAAAAGCATAGTATCAACTGAAAAAAATAATAACAATTCAATAAAAGAAGGCAGAAACCAAAAACCTGATAGATGTGGGATCTTGGACAATGGTGGTCCTCAGCAGTGGTAACAAATGTCCCAAGATGAGTATGGTAACAGCTCTCGAATAATGTTAGTCCAGAATGAAGTAGGAGAACAGGTGTCTCTGGGAAGGACTCTTAAGAGAAATGGGCATACATCTGAATATGCAATGTGACAAAAATCTAGAAGTCTGGAGGGTATGATCAAAGTAAAGTAAGGGGAAAATAAAGGTAATTAGGTTATCAAAAGGCAAATGCAAATAGCTATAGTATTACTAGATCCAAACATGGGGTAAACACAGATTTGAGATGACTTTGAACAATACGTGTGTCAAAATAGGAAAATTCCATTTGAACTTTATGGTCAGAATGTTATCCTTTGAGTGGCAGCTGGAGATTAAGAGAAATATTTGTTACAACACTGGAATTAATCATTATGCATTCATAAAATGATAAATAAATGTATTTTAAAAGTTTACCTAAAATCAAACAACAGTAGAATCAGGAAGTATTTATGGCTGTGGAACATATGAATACTTTCACCATTAGAAGTGTAAAGGTAGAGAATCAAATGACAGGGATTAAGAGACAGTTAGATGGGAAAAGTAGAGGGCAAGGGGGGAATGTAGAAGACAGGGTGGTAACCTCCTACAGGGTGGTAAACTGAGAGATATACTCTGTGGTTGTTTAAATAAGAAATAAAGGTTTAGATGAGGATTGAGGGAAAAGTGACAAAGTGGCTTAAATGAATCATCTATCAAAACAGGAAGTCAATAGATAATTTCTAAAGGTGATAAATCTAGGGTTTTTACAAACATCATTTAGAAATATAATAGTAATTACCTTAAGAAATAAAAACAGGTAATTAAAAATAATTGCCCTTAAGAAACAAGACAATCATTTGAGTGGAGATATTTTTATTGACTAACAAAATTTCTGTACTATTGTTTTGAATGTGTGCATATATTTCTTTGAAAATAATACCAATGTATATTCATCTAGTGACAGATTTCTCTCCCCAAATTCATAATTTGTCTTCATTCTGACCCAGTCCCAATTTATTTTTTTACCTTTGAATCTTCCCTCTGTATAAAACCCATTGATTAGCTTATAACACTTCCTTCAGTGAAATATGTATATAAATTATGAAATCTGTATTTGTTTTATTCATCTATAGTTTTATATAAAGAAATTTGTAGTTGAAATAATTGTAATACAGTTGATAAAAAGCGCTGTAAGTGAATTATTCATTTGAGTAGCTTTTGTGGTAGTTAAGTGGGTACCACTGAGAAGTTAGATGGATGCTGAGTCAGGACAAATAAACATAATATTTTATGATAAATACATAATTTAATTGTGCAGCTATATTTTAAAACTAGTTCAGGTATATTTCTATAATAATGATTCGGGAAGTTTTCAGTAGTTTATATTTTTCTCTTATAGATATAAAAATAAAAGAAAATATTACTGTTCAAAACATATATAAGAACTTTATTATATTAGTGCCACTCATTTTTTTAACTTTTTGTGAATTATGTGCCAAAGTTTATATTATTAATTGCAATGTTACTTTTGCTTATCTAATATACCGATTGAATTTCCTCTAAACTTTGGTGAAAATATTGTAAAACACTAAAATTGCACACAAAAAAATTAACTGCTTAGATGTTAATTTCCAACTTTTTTAAGTTTTATGAAAAGCAATTGTATACACAATGTAATATTCATCTCTATGGCAACTTAAGAAATACTTTTTAAATTATTACTTATCCAGCACACTTACTCAGCATATTGAAATATCAAAATACTATTAATTTCAGGTGCACTCTGGTGGCCAAGTGGTCTAGCACACCTGGGAGCAGTCCCACATACATCCCAAGGTCCAAGGTCCAAGACCTGGTCTGGGGGAAACAACGAATGTGACCAACTAAATAAAAATAAAGTGCTTCCTCCTCTTCTCTCATCCTGTCTGCTTGCTTGCCTATTTGCCTTTATTCTTGCATATACCTTTCTTTAAAAATAAAGCAAATGATTAATTTTATTAAACTTCATCAAATATTTTTAAATAGAATTTTTTCATCTTATTATTTTGCTGTATCTGTGTCAATAATGCATAGCTACATATTTAATTCAATAAATTTATGGAAAATAAGTATTGTAATTTTATTGGCAAAACTAGTAATCATTATCAAATCAGTCCAACTGCTTTTATGTCAAAAATACTTTATTCTTTCTTATTCATGTTGCATTAACAAAAAAAAAAAGTTAACATGCATGTTGAAGAATGCAGTAAAAGTCTCTGAAAACATAAGAAATTTATTTGAAACAGCAGTGTGCTTATAATAGTGTAGACCTATAAATTAATGATATATTTTTATGTTATAAAGGCAAGGTAATGCTAAGCAATATGCTGTTTCTCATTGCTTACACTTTAGTCATGCAAGGTATGGTGCAGATAAATTTTAAGACACGTGAGGTAAAGTACATTACAGGAGGTAAAGCATTCTATCAATGCATGTATGCTGTCCTGCTGAAATCTACTATTAAACAGCCAGCATATGATATACTTGTTAATATAAGATAGATTACTACAAATAAAGCATAAGTAAAAATTTGTCTATGCTTACCAGAGACTATTAGCATCCCATTTAATAGTGAAATGAGGTCATTGATATGTTTAAATCTAGATATTTTATTTTAATTCCAGAGTTTTTATCTTTAAGTTTGTCCCTGAAAACATTTATACCAACAACTAAATCAGTAAGGGTTCCATCTGGAAAACAGCAACTATAGCTGTGATGAGAATAAGGGGCTTAATGAAGATTTATAATGGGAGAGAACCTAAATCTTGAAAGATCTGTATATTTATTTCTAAGGGCTGATATAACAACATGTCCAATGGTGGCTTAAGCAGAAATGTACTCCTTCGTTCACAGTTCCGGAGACCATAGTCAGGAGAGTAGCATTCCCTCTGAAGGCTCTAGGGAGAGAATTCGTTCCATGCTTTGGGGGACAATCTGTTCCTAGTCTCCTCTAGTTTTTGTTCGATGACAGTTACTTGAGTCGTGAGCACATCACTCCACTCTCTCCTTTTCTGATCACATTGCCTCCTTTTTTGGTGTGTTTCTCTATCCCTGACTCTTAGAAGGACTTTTGTGATTAGATTTAGAGTCTACCTCGTCTATTTTATTCAGGATCATCACTCCATGCCAAATCTTTAACTGCACACACCCAGTTCCTTATAAGTTAACATTTGAAGAGTCTAGGGATTATGATTTAATATCTTTGGTTTGTCAGTTTTTGGAGTATTACAGTCAAAAAGAAGGAAAACTCCAAGAAGTTATGTTATCTGCCTCCCAAATTGGGACCACAAAGAGAGGACTTTAGGAGAAGGCTGTGCAGTCTTGCAGTTTGTGGAAGTCAGTGCCTATAGGAGAACTGAAACCTTTGAGAAAGTTGTTGCCTTTCTGGAAAGTAATTCCTCCACAAAAATTTATTTATCTCAGGAAGTGTTGATCCTATGAAAGCTCCTCATTAGGACTGTGACTGTACACCTGTTGATAGACCTGAGCCTACTGAGGGTTGGCAAAGTTATAAATCATCAGGGTGATGAACTACATGTAGAAAAGGAGACGACAGGTGATGATCTGAAGTCGACCAAGGACTCAGTATCCACCTGTCATCTGTCTGAGTGCAGGAAGTTTTTGAGAGTAATGACCTCAGCCTTTCAACTGGAGTTCTAAAGAGTTTGATGAGTTTCCCTTATCACCCAACTGACAGGGACCTAAATAGGGAAAGGGATTCTGAGAAATGGGTTTCCCGGATTCAAGAAATTTGGTACTAATTTGACCACAGAAAATTCTCTACATTCCATGTTTCTGCCAACATTTAATATAAAGTCTCTAATTTTAGTCCTTCTAGTGGATGTAGTGGCACCACATGATAATTTATTTTTTATTTTTTTCTGGTGACTAATGAGCACCGTTTGCATGCTTTTAGGCCACTTGTATATCCCTTTTCATATACTGCATCCTCAGCTATGTCTGCTCATTTTTATTTGAGTTTTGTACTTTTGATTTATAATAATAACATCATTTTAGTCCTTTATAAGTAAGTATATGTGTATTATATTAATACAAGCCCAGCACATACCTTTTCCAAGGATACAACTTACATTTTCAATATAAATCATGTATTTTAATAAGTAATTTTCTTATCTTTTTTGTTGCTGGTGTTTATTTAGTCAAGAATCTTTGTGCACCATAAAGCTAAAACATACTAGAAACATATTTTGAAATTTCAAGTTTAGTTCTATGACCCATTTTCAATTGCCGTATATGGATATATAAAATGTATATCAAGTTAAAATTTTTCTAATCAGATGTACAATTGATTCCAATCAATTATGAGCCCCTAGTACAGAGCTGAATTCAGTTTGCACAACTAATCCTCATTATGTCCCTTCTCTACTATTTATTCCAGATTCCTCTCTCCCGCAGTTAACACTTCAGCTGATATTACATACCCGATTTATTCATTCATACCATTCTCAAATTTGAAGTTCTTGATTTGTCTGTTTACTATCAAAACAGGCAGTGTATTATAAGGTGTACTCAAATGAGATGACTATCAATAATACCTTAGTTTTCTATCTCTAATGTCAGTGACAACTGCTTTATAAATAAGGTAACTAGATGTGCATAAGTCTCTTTGTGGATTCTTGATCTGGTCCTATCGATGTATAACTATCCTGGTATAAAGTCAAAACTGTTTTACTATTTCGGTTTTAGAGGAAATCTTGATATACAGTACTGTAATTTCTCCAAATATTACTTTTCAATATTTTCTTGATTATTCTAAATCTTACACAGAAGCAATGGATTATAAAGATGAACTCAAGTGGGATAACTAATGCCAAGCATTTCTTCCTGTCCCTATTGTGTAACAGCAGCCTTATTTTCTGTTCCTCAGAGTCATTTACTCATTCCAAGAGAGTGATTCATCCAATGAGTTGTTATACCCCTGGTGACAACACTTGTTCCTTAGAGACCAAGTTCTCTAAAACCACCAAATCCAGTTATTCGGATAGAAGCATACATTTTCCATGCTGGTCATTAGAAATGACGGTAAGTAAGAAATGTCCCTCCTGCTCTTCCCTTTTGTTTCCAGACCAATACATTCTACATATTGAGGACAAAGCACCATATAAAAGTTATTTATTAAAAGCATGCACTGTAACTTAGAAGATGGCATCATGTTATAGGTATTACCTCTGAGCTGGCTGTCCATCTGTGCTTTAGCAGACTTTCAGTCCTTTTTTATTGTTCTATCTAGCCTTATAAGTTGCTTCAGTTTGTAATATAACCAGTGTGTCCCATGGTCACTACCTCTGTGCTAGAAAGTGTGTTGTTTAATCAGGCATATTTCATAATGTTCCATTTCAACTGATCATCTCTTCTCTAAGCTGGTGGATATCTGTTCTAGCTGAAGTTCTGTGGTCAGAAAAATACTCCATAACTAGAATATGAACATACTCCTGTCAAAAATGAGTCATCATCCCTTCCATTGTGGAATGGGAATGTATTAGTTTAATTTGACAGTCAACAACTTGTTATTTTCTTTGAGGCAGCTTACAGTGAAGTGGGTTTTCTGTTGGTACCACTGAACCTTATGACTTAGTGGATATAACAGAATCCAAATCACACATATGGACAATCTGACTCCAGGTCACTTACTGTGTCATTTTACTATTCACTGGAAATAGAGGTACTGTGTCGTTGAGGCACTGGGGGCCCACTGTAATTTTCACATGTGGCAGTATTCCACATTTTTATTAGATTGATTACTATTTTCATCCTGTTGTAAATCATATTGATTTTTTTAATTTCACTTGCAATTGTTTATTACTAATGCATAGAAATCTTATTGATGTATATATAGAGATTTTATCCAGTGACTTTGATTAGTTATTTATTCTAATACTTTATATATTATATTGTTTTTATGCAATTATGTACAAACAAAATTTTCTGTTTCAGCCACTTTTTATTTAAAAGATTATCTCTTTCTGGGGCTATGACCTCCAATAAGCAGTGGAAGTTGTTGAATAAAATAATTGTTAAGACCCTTCTTATCTTATTCCAGAGCTCAAAAGAAAAACAACTGCTCTTTTACCGGAAGTATGCTATTACATTCAGGGTTTCTTGTTGCTGATACTGGTATGGATTTTTTGTGTGTGTGGTATCATTGTTGTTTTTATTCTTTTGTCATTTTAATGCCTTCTTTAAAAGATGGGGAAATCTTCTGTTTCTATTTTCTGAGATATTTTATTATGATTTAGTGCTGAATTTTATCAAATGCTTTTTCTACATCCTTTAAAATAATTATATCTTTTCTGTTTCTTTTTCATCTCAAATGAAAATAAACCTGTTTTACTAGAATAAGTGCAATTGGTCATGTCATACTATCCTTCCTAAATATTCTTAGATTTAATTTTCTCTGGTTTTCCCATACAGTTAGTTCTTACCATGTTTATTTCTGAAAAACAGGAAAAATTGACTTCAGTTTTAAGTATTCCTACTCCAGACATTCTATTTATGCGAACAGTATCTGATCTGTAGAAGATAAAGTATGACTTTAGGTATAATTTTAGGTTCCTTTTACTCAGCAAATCAGGAAAAAGATAAATCTGGAGAATATGAATTTTTAGGGAAAAAGCAGAAATTTCATATCCAGGCTTCTTTTTTATTCCATTTGTGTGGTCTACAGATGAATGCTTCTGAATGGTGGCTTTAATAGCAGGATAATAGTTGAGGAGAAATAATTGCAATAATTACATTCTTCCTTCTGGCATTTCACTCATCAGCGTATTCTCAATTTTCACTTGATTTGCCAACTTCTCACACATAGTATAACAGTACTTATTGCATTCTTTATAATAAACATGTCGTCTGTCTGTATATCCACAATAAGTCATATCTAAGTCACTTGCGTTTGTCCTAAGCCTGAAAGAGACAATTAAAAAACTGCAATTGACAAGTCAAACATTTGAAACACAACCATACAGAAATTGCTTTTCCAACATATCATTGCTACTAGACTATAAATTTCCTAAAACAAAATTTATTATTCAGATTATTCAGTGTCCAAGTTACTCCTTGCATCGAGAGATATGCAGTGTCAAACATTGTTATCTCTCTGCTTTTTCTGCTTTCTCACATCTGAAGTATTTGCCATTCTTTATTCCAGATGTAACATCTGACTTCCTTAATATCTAATGACTTTTTAAACCACTAGAAATGTCCTGTGCTTTACCATCCCCCCTCCTTTGTTCACTCTCAACCCCTAACACCCACTGATCTACTCCCACAATTTTTTATTAAACAAAATCAAGCCAAACAAAACACAAAGGAAGGATATTAATTAATTAAAAAAATAAAATCCCTCGTCGTTCCACCCACTGGTTCCTTCTCTCTAGCAACTTGCTGTCAAACTACAAAGGTTTACCTTAATTTTATCAATTCATTTGTGTTGCTTCTTTCTATTGAAAATATAGATAAAATCATCCAAAATTTGTCCTCCTTTTCTGACTCACCTTACTCAAAATACCCTTGAGTTACCTCCAGATTTTTTAGTAAAAGAAAGGTGCAGATAGGAATGATGGCAAGCAGGCAGGCAGGAAGAGAGAGAAGGAAAAAACACTTTATTCATTTTATTGCTTGTTCATCTTAGTTGCTTTCCCCAACCCCAGATCGTGCAATGGGGACCTGGGGATGTATGTAAACTGTGCCTGGCATACTAAGACACTAGCCACCAGGGCACACCAAGATTCCATTTTTTATGGCTGACTAGTATTCCATTTTGTGTGTATGGCAAACTACAGAGGTTTACCTTTATCAATTCATTTGTGTTGTTTTTTCTCTGTATTGAAAATATAGATAAAATCATCCAAAATTTGTCCTTTCCTGACTCACATGACTCAAAATACCCTTGAGTTATCTCCATGTTTTGTTTTGTTTTTAATAAAGGAAAGGTGCAGATAGGAATCTTTTTTATGGCTGACTAGTATTCCATCGTGAGTATATACATGCATGCGTGAGTGTGTGTGTGCATGTGTGTGTCTGTGTCTGTCTGTGTATACTAGATTTTCCTTACCCATTCATCTATTAACAGGCACTTATGTTGTTTTTCCATCTTGGCTATAGTAAATAGCGCTGCAATGAATAGGATGCATGCATCTTTTCAAGTTAATGTTTATATATTATTCAAATATATACCTAGAACTGGAGTTATTAGATCATATAGTATTTCTACTTTTAGTCATTTGAGAAATAATCCATACTATTTTTCCAGTGATTGCTCCAACCCACACTCACACCAAAAGTATTGGAGGGTTCATTCCTTTTACTCCACTCTTTTGGCAATACTTGCTGTTTCTTGTCTTTTTGATATAGACCATTCTCATTGGTATAAGGTGATGTTTCATTGCGATTTTGATTTGTTTTTCTCTACTAATAAGTGATGAATAACATTTTTTTCATGCGCCTGTTGACCATCTGTATATCCTCTTTATAGAGGCATGTATTGAGATCCTCTGATCATTTGCCACGTCCATGTCCAACCTGGCTAAATGACAAAGTTAACAGCTGGAAAGAAGAAGGGCTTCAAAGAAGACTTCTTCCTGGAGCAGGACATGGTGCCTCTAACTGAGCTTTCCTGGGAATCATGATTTGTGGAATCATGATTTGCTGTATTGGCTTACTCATATATGCGGGATTAATTCAAAATAATAATGAAAATAACTATTTCCCTACTGGGAGAGGGACTGGGAATTTCTCTGAAAAACGGTACTATTACAACCAGGCAAAATGATACTGAAAAAACTAAACCCACCTATGCCACTCTCTCTATCCAAGGCCAACAATATACTTATAAATTACCCAAGAAATTGACTCAGAAAATATCCCCAATGGTCTCTGTGGGTGATATAATAAATCAACTACAAGAGGAATTATTTCAGCCTCCACCCACTTACACAGTTGGTCCATTAATGATGAATCTAATGATATCTAAAAACAAAGAAAAACTATTCCGATCTCCTCCCACAGCATTGCCCTCACCTTACAATAGCTTATAAGATTAAAGGAAAATTATGGTACCCACCAAGAGGAAAAAATAATGCAGGACGACTGCCTGCTCCCCCATTACCATGTACAGGCGCCTATGACGAAAACGGAATCAGAATGCACAATAGAGAACAAAAAGTAAAACTATTGGAATAACTTATAAAGGCTCATAAAAATAGGACCAACACAAAAACTGGGCAGCGAGAACTTGCTAGATGACAAAAGGGCCTGCCAGATTCAATTCAGCTTGGCATGCATTTAGGATAAATAACTTTCTAACCTTTCGCAAGTCTGTCAAATTCTCTTTTGTCTCACACCTTGCCTTAAGCAAGATCTTATCAAAAAGTCAGGTAACTCATTTACTTAAGAAACTGAAAGTAATATACGGGTTTGTGCTTTCTGCTTACTTAACCTGAAGACAGAAAGCAACCAAAAAAGAAAGTATAAATAACCTGTTTGCTTGCAATAAAGAGGGAACAAAGATTCACTCTGCCTCCCAGTCTGAGTCTTTTTGTCTCCCACTCGCTGACGCCTTACCCACCTTCGGGACCCCCTGGATCCTGCTGCTGCGGCTGGACCGCAGCAATCATTGATGTACATATATTTTCTTCCATTCAATTGGGTGTTGGTTTTTGTTTTGTTTTGTTCTTGTGATAATTTGCTTGATTATCTAAAACTATTTTATGTAATTCCATTTGTTTATTTTTTTTATTTCAATTGTCATTGGTCTTGAGTCCCCAAAGACATTACTAAAGGGATGTATCATGAGGTGCATGACCTAAGTTTCTATGTATTTTATAATTTCCAGACTTATATGCAAATCTCTAATCCATTTTGAATTGATTTTAATGTGTGATATTAGAAAGTATTCTGGTTTTATTCTTTTGCAAGTGGCAGTGTGGTTTCCACAACACTATTTGTTAAAAAGACTTTCTTAATTGCATGTTCATGGCAACTTTGTCATATATTATCTGACCATGTATAAGTGTGAATTTATTCTGGAGATCTCAATTCTATCCTGTTGATTTCTGCATCTGTTTTTATTCCAGTGCCATATTGTTTCAATTAGCATTGCTTTGTAGGTATACTTTCAAGTTGGAGCATATATATTGTCTTCATTTTTTCTGCTTTATCTTAGATTGCTTTAGCTATTTGGAGCCTTTTGCAATTCCATGCAAGTTTCAGTATTATTTGTTCCATTGCCTTGAAAAATGTCATTAGAATTTTGTTTGGGATTGCACTAAACCTGTATATTGCTTTAGGTAAGATAACCAGTCTGACAGTTAATTATCCCTATCCATAAGCATGAAGTATTTTTCCTTTTCTTTGGGTCTTTTTCTCTTTCTTTTAACAATGTCTTAAAACTGCCCCTGTAAGTATTTCATTTATTTGTTAAATTTATTCCTAAGTATTTGATTCTTTTTGAAGTAATTATAAATGGGATTTTTTTCTTAATTTCTTTTTCTTCTAACCCCTGCTATATAGCAGCACAACATATTTTTGATGAATTTATAACGACACTTTAATATACCTGTTTATAATTTCTAGTTGTTTTAGTTTCAAGTGGAATATTTTGTTTTTCTACGTATATTTTCTTGCCATCTACAGAAAACAACAGTTTCACTTCTTTTTCAATTTGAATTCCTCTTACTCCTTTGTCCTGTCTAAATGCTCTAGCTAAGACTTCCAATATTATATTAAATAATAGTGGTGAGAGGAGCAGTCTTGTCTGTCCCTGATTTTAGAGGAAAAGCTTTCAGTTTTTCACCATTGAGTATGATGTTAGCTATGGGTTTATTATCTATATCCTATTATGTTAAAGTAATTTCCCTCTTTCCTTATTTTATTAGGAAGTTTTTTTATCATGATTTCATGCTGCATATTTTGAAATGCTTTCTCTTCATTCATTAAAATTATCTGATTTTTAATCTTCCTTTTTTCAGTGTGCTGATTCGCAATAATGGATTTACATATATTGAACCATCCTTGCATCCTAAAATAAATCTGATTTGTTCATGATCTCTGATCCCTTTAAAATATTTTAAATTCAGTATAATAGTGTTTCATTTAGGATATTTTTATCACCATTTATCAGAGAAGTTGTTCTATGGTTTTGTGATTTACTTATTTTAGGACAAGAGTAATATTGGCCTTGTAGAATGTGTTTGAAAGTGTTCCCTCTTCAATTTTTTTAAATAGTTTGAGTATAGGTGTGCATTTTTTAATGTCTGGTAAAATTCAGTAGTAAAAGCATCTGGTTCTTAACTTGTTTTTTGGAATACTTTTGATTACTGTTTCAACATCATTGCTTGTGATCTGTCTAGGTTTACTATTTGTTACATTTACCATTACTACTAGTTACTAATAGTAATAGTACTAATAGAAACTATTTTAATTAATATTACTATCTACTTACATGATTTAAAATAATGAAATTCTTGGATTTTCTAGTCTATCTGGCCTGGTAGTAAATCTTTGACACAGTATACCTCAAACATTTTTCAAAATTAACAAAACCAGGAAATAGCCTAACGCATGATACCTTAAAATCAAAATTCTAAGTGAATTTTTTGGAGATTTTATTTTGAAACATGAGTAATTACCAGTTCCTAATACAAGATTATGGATCAGAGATTATGTGTTAAAGACCAGCTTTTAAAGTGAAAATGGTATTCTTTGAAAAATAGTAGCATCAATACTTGAATCAATAATTAATGTCTGTCAATCAATAAATAAGTTCATCAGTTAACTTTCAAAAGTGAAATGTGCTATTTGTGTTACCATAATACAGATGTCATTGACCATAGCCCTTTTTTTAAAAAAGTGCTATTTCTTGAGAAATAAAAAGGGAATCATAACATAAACATATATTATATATGATTCTCTTATATATACTATATCTGCACATATATTATGATATATTTTTATTTTGAGTATTTATGTAAACTTTGAGACGTTGACTGTTTTATATCCCATTATAGATTATCTTCCCATTAGTAACATAACTGCCCTTACTTTACTCCTGCCTGAGGTATCCTCGGCTAACGACGACATTCATTCTTGGGCCTGTGACAATATCCAGTTGTTTAGGGCTCTAGTTTCTTTCTTTAGTCTATTCTGATCTGGCTCCCAAATTTAGAGATTATAAAATACAAATAAATTTTAATATTATTTTATGTAATCCTGGTTTTATTCCCTATTACAAACAGAAAAAATTCTTTTATATTCGAAAGCATGGTTTTAAGTACATTTTAGAGCCCAGCACTTCGTATAATTTTAAGAACTTGTTAGAGCCCAGTGAATTTTCATGGCTTCTATAATTTTCTTAGTTGAAAACATTACTCACAGAAATTATCCTTTATTTGATTATTATAAGTTTCTTGGTAATTAGAAGATATTTGTGTTAAATTCTTACCTTATTAGAAGCCTGATGGAAAAGAGTTCTTTAAAGATGCAATTTCATTAGAAGCTAGTTTTCACTGTAATCTATAATGTTCCTTATGAAAACACTTTTACTCAAACTAACTATAAAAATTCAGAATAAAAACCTACCAGTCAGAGGAGAAAATTGTCTCATCCAAATTCTTATAGCTTATGTGATTTGTTTTGGGTGATAATCCCAGCCAATATTCTTCTGATTGCCAGGATTTTATAAATTCCTAGAGGAAATATAGATAGCTTGTTAAAATAGTTGTTTCACGTATCTGTACATTACCTCACAAACATTATTTCTTTCAAATTACTGTTTTAAGGTAATATTTTATATTATACTATTTCAATGCCATTAAGGTAAACTGAGACAAAGCTGTCCTTACTGTAAGATTTCTTCCACTATTTCTACATCATTTATTATCTCATATATAATTCATACATAATATTAACATGGGATCAATGAAGTTTGCAAACTCAGATTCAAATACTGAGCAGCAAATATTCTGAGAGTAAAGGATATACATAATTATATGTTAATATAAGCATAAAGAGTAGGATAAAGTATAGTAAATTCAGATGAGAGTGGCTATGCCATTCAGAAATAGTACAGAATTTTGTAGCCAAAGTAACAGTTTGTTTTCAAAGTCCAAACATTTTTGAGTAAATATGAGTAGATTACCTGGGGGTGATTAGATGAAGAAATGATAATGAATTGATTCGCTTTCTTCTAAAAAGGAGGATGGAGGTTCTTATACTAGGGAAGCTAAGCTTTTTAGAAAAATGTACTTTTGCTTAAACAACAAATATGGAATAATTACCCGAAAGACCAAAAATATTGAGTAATAGGCAAAATATGGAGACACTATTGGAATATTAGAAAAAATATGTTTTATGTATTTATATGTTATATAGTTTCCTAAATGTATATAAATAAATAATGGAGAATTTACTTTTTGCTTTTCCTGGGATCTAAGGACTTAGTACTCTCCAAACTATTTTCTTATTCTAATATACAATAAATTTTTCATGGGTAATACATAATTTATGTGACCAATATAGTGGCTACCAGAAGGGAAGGTGGATAGAGATTGGCATATCAGGTAAAAGGGGTCAATGATAATTAGAAGAGAAAATTAGACTGTTAGTGGTGAACTTAATGCCATCTATAAAAATGTTGATTTACAAGGATGCACACCTAGGATGTATATGCTATGATGAAATGTTACTTCAGTAAGATTTCTAAAATTAAAAATAGTGGAAACAAAGAATTTTTTGTATGTAGATTTTATGAAATTGGTAGCCCTCAGGAGTAATTTCTGGATCTTCTGTCATTAGATAATGCTCAGAAATCATGTTCTGAAAGTTGATTCTGAAGTTCTAGTTTGGAAATGCTTGCATGCCTAAAGATTCTGGGTGTCCCATATCTTCCCATCTGCCCATCAGATTCTGAGATTCCACTGATAATAAAGTGCTAAGCTAGGATTTTATTTGGCTTACCTTGGCTATGCTACCCCTACTCATTATATCACTCACCTCATAGCCCAGCTAAAATAAGCAAGAATCATGTCTGGATTAATACAAATTTTCTCCAACATGTTTCATTCCTCCTTATTCTGTGCTGGGAAAGTGACTTCCTTCCACACAGGAAGATCCATGGAACCCTTACCAGTACACTTTTGTTCTTAATCTTCACTAGGCTGGCATTCTGAGAAGAACATTTCATTCTACTATCTTTCCAAGAGCTATACTCTTTAATTAGTAAGTAGCAGTTGTCCTCAAACCACAACCATTCCTTTGGACAAGGTTTACATTTGTGCTCTGAAAGAAAAATATAATTTTACTCAGTTTCAATTGGTAATCTTTATCCTTATATTCCTGTTATCATCCTAAATGTTAAATTAACCAAATTTACTTGTCTTTTTGCTTTCTGCATCAAAGGTGAAGACAATGAATCTTATATTATAGGCCCCTCTATACCATCAAATGTAGCTAAAACATACTTTGAACAACACATTTCATATAAAACACTTGAATTCTAGTATGTTTTCTTCCAGTATATTACCTCAGGGGTCCTGACAAATGATTCATTAATTGCCTTTTCTCCCTTTGTCATTTTTTTTTTGTATCTCTACATGGCAATAAAGCTGGTCACCAGGATCACTGTGTGGTTGAGAATTAACTCCATAAACTTACATCAACCCTGCCTTCTATACTAGAGCATTTCTAGCTCTCTAACTTATTAAATTGCTGGGTGACTTCTTAAGAGTATGAGGAACATGTTTTAATTATAATGGTTATGGAATCTGTTAGAGATAGTGAAAGATCAATACCTACCCAATTCCAAGAGTGAGGTCTAACTCAAATTCTTTTCTATTAATTCTCATCAAACACTGGTTGGAATTTAGAAACAAATTCTATAAATAGATGTTCTTTCATCCCTATCTTTTATTGACCTCAAAAATGTCCCCAAATAATGGTAGTACTTGTCACATTAGAGAAATTGTATGCTGTCTAATAGTTAATTAAGTAAACTATCATCCCCAGATAATTTGGGAGCCTACTGTATAATTACTTTCTTTTTTTCTGTCTTTCTTCAACTGCATAGACAGTCAATCACATTTAGTTCCTATCCCAAAGTAATAGCTTTCTAGGGAAAAAGCTGATTGTTGCCTAAATGATTCTCAACTAACTCCTAGGTTTAGTTCATTGTCTAATAAGTCATACAGAAATATAGGCTTACCAGGTTTTTTTCTATATAACTCATGACATAGTTTGGTGGCTATTTCTTGCAATGTGATAGAGAGGTTCCAAATCTTCATAGAACTATTCATGTTATGCATCAGTTGTAAAGAAACATTTCTCTGAAGTTCTTCTTTGAAATTTTGCAGTTTATTCAATTTTCCCACCTGTGTCATGAACGTTATGTAAACTCCAGATCAAAAAGGAGAGAAAATTAAAGTTTTTAATGCATGAAAACAACCATATCCTCTTTTTTTGCTGAAATAATTATGAAAATGTTAAAGTTCTAGGGAAGCAGTTGCTTCGTAGGAGTGAGGGGAAGAGACTAGGTAAGATGTGAAAACCGTGCTCTAGATCCAGTCAAGATGGTGACCTGAAAGGAGCGTGATCATGTCTTCCCCACAGAGCAACTAGGAATACGCCTATTTTTCAGAAGCAAACTCTGAGGTAAAGCAGGCACAGAGGCTGTAGAGACACAGGAGGAAATACAACAACAAAGGGTAGACAAAAATTACAGGGTTCAGAGTTACATTGCAGACTTGTACTCAGATTTCTGGCTGTAGTGGAGGGGTGAAACTGTGGGAAAACCTCCAAGGAATTACAAAAGCAGCAGAGAGCTCATGGAGTGAGGCAGGGACACAGAGCCAGGAGAGAGGGTATAGGCACAGGGAGGAAGGAGGACCAGTACCCCAGTGGTTTGAACAGGAGGCTGTTGAGAAAATTGCACTGGGCATTCCATTACCCAAGGTAGCCAGGGGGATTGCCCACCCCCACCCCTTCTCACCATACTGTCCTGGAGTCACAAGACCCGCCCATCGGAAATCCAGTCCTCAAGTTTAAAGGAACAGGAGAGTCTTCCAGTGAGAGAAATGTCAGTGCCATCCACTAGAGCCACCTTGTGGCTGGAGGTGAAACTGCAGCCTGATTGCTGATTGTGGGTCAAGAACAAGGTGGTCATTGTGGTTGGGAACTGGGATGCTGGGGAAAGGCCCTGCATCCCCCACACAGACTCCAACCCCATAGACCAAACTTTCAGACAGCAACAGAGGGCCCACATAAGAACTTCAACAAATCCAACCAATGATGATACCACAAAACTCAAGAAATCCCAATATCCAAACCAAGATCCAGACTTCCTCAGTGCAAGTCAATAGCCTACAGAAAGCCATCACTGCAGGGAAACCTATTCCTCAGAAAATAAGCACAATGACAAACAGAGCAAAGACACAGAGAAATATATATGAAATGATAGTTCCAGTCAAAAACCCAGGGGAAAATCTGAACACAACAGACATCTGCAAACTACCTGAGGATGAATTTAAGGCAACATTGATAAACATACTCATGGAAATCAATAGAGAAAGAAAAAGAGAATAACAAAAAGCAGAGAAGAAATGAAGCGGCTCAAAACAGATGTCAAAGAAATAAAGAAAACAATAGTAGACCTAATAAATTCAATGGAGGGACTCAAGAATAAGATGGATGAAGCTTCCAACAGAATCAGTGAACCAGACAATAGGGCAGAGGAATGCACTCAAGCAAACCAGCAAAGAGATAAAAGAATGCAAACAAATGAAGATAGCCTAAGAGACCTACAGAATAACATTGAAAGTAACAACATTCGCATATAGGGGTCCCAGAATAAGAGAAAGAAGAGGGGGAAGAAACTGTATTTGAAGAAGTAATAGCTGAGAACATCCCTCAGCTGAAGAATGAAGCAAGGCTTCTGACCTAGGAAGCCTAAAGAGTTCCTAATAAAGAAACCCAGACAGACCTACACTTAGATGTTTTGTCATCAAAATGTCAAAAATACAAGATAAAGAATCTTAACATCCAGAGAAAAATGAGTCACATACAAAGGAGTCCCCATAAAATTGTCAGCAAATTGCTCAACTAAAACTCTATAGAGATCAGGGAATGGCATGATATCTTCAGAGTGCTGAAAGAAAAGGATACTATACCCTGTGAGATGGTCATTCAGAACCAAAGGAATGATAAAAATGTTTTTCCAATAAACAAAAGTTTAAGCATTTATCACCCCAAAACCAGTTCTACAAAAAATACTAAAAGATGCTATAGAAAGTAAAAAGAAACCCCACTTAAAAACACTAAGACAGAAAATATAAAATGTGAAGAGGAGGAGAAGAGAACTAAAATGTGGACAGTTAGAATAGTACAAGACTAATCTACTTTCAAATAAAAATAAGAAATAAACATAGAATTCTTAATGTTAACTTTCCAGGATAACCTTAAAGCACATCTTCAGAGAAAAGGCAAAGAAAACAAAAAGGGAAACTAATCACAACAGAATTGCACCCAATCCACTATGAAGAGAAAGAGAACAAAAACATTGGCTTGAACAACACACAGAAGATAAGTTACAAGATGCCACTAAACAGCTATATATCAATATTCACCCTAAACTTTATGGTTTTCATTATAGAGATCTTTCACCTTCATTGTTAAGTTTATCTTACACATTTCATCTTTTTTGCTGCACTTGTAAATGAGATTTCTTTCCTAATGTCCTAATGTCTTTTCTGTTTTCTTCTTTTGTTTTGTATATAAGAATGTTACCGATTTTTATGTGTTCATTTTATATCCTGCCACTTTGCTCTATTCATCTATTATTGCTAGAAGTTTATTGGGATCTTCTTTGTATAATATCATGTCACCTGAAAATAATGATAGTTTTAATTCTTCTCTAAAAAAAAAAAAAGGTCTATATAAACATCCCTGGGATAAAAGCTCCCGATGTTTGCTATGTCTCACTTTGCGTAGCTTCTTTGGTAAGAATCTGTTCCTGGTGTGTAAAGAGGTCTCTCTAACAGGGGAGCAGGAATGTCTGCGAACAACTTTTCTTCCACTAGTTTAAGGAAAGGAGCAGTATGAAAGATGCTTAATTCAGTTATTTGCTTCAGAGCCTGGGGCATCAGGAAGTTGGGCAGGGTAGGTGGAGATGAACTAATGATCATCACATCCAAATTGGGTGTTTATTCCCATAAAAAATGGGACTATAGTAATACAACTAAGCTAAAGGAGCTTTTCTGGTCTATTCTTAATTCTAACCACTATTTATAACATTATTTTATTGGAAAGGAATACAGAAAATAATTTTTCAAGTAAATTTTAGATTCAACTTTTTTTTAAAGTTTGTGTCTTCTACCTAAATTCCTATTATACGTCAGAAATGAATACTGATGTAAAAAGAGTATTTTGGTTGTCAAGTTTAACTCTAAAATCGTATGAGATGATTATTCTCTTGTCTTCTTTGTTTCAAATACCTAGCTGAATAAAGACATTCTCCTGCTCTAAAAAATAAAAACAAAAAAGTAAAACGAAAAACATTATCCTAAGTGAAATAAGCCTGTTACAAAAGAACACATATGGTATGAGTCCACTTATATAAGTTACCTAGAATAGGCAAATTCACAGAGACAAAAATAATATAGAGCCTCTAAGGGGATCCTAGAAGGAGGGTGAAGCTAGGGGATAATGGGAAGCCTATTTCATCATGGGTGACCTTGGATAGTATGTGGTTGTGGTCAACAGAATAATAGTCCTCCCCAAATATGTCCACATATTAATCCCCAGAACTTGTAAGTATACTGCATTTACATAGCAGAAGAGAATTTTGATAGAAGATGAAAATAAGGTTGATAATTAAGCTGATCTTAAAAGAAATTCTCTGGGTAGGTCGTGAGGGTCATTACATGGAAGAAGGCCACAGGCCAAGGAATGCTGGTAAGCACAATATGTTAGAAAAAGACAAGGAAATAGATTCTCCCCTAGTGAGAAGAGAATGTTCTCTAGAATGGACCATTGTCCTGTTTAACAATGTGATTTTATCCCAGTGAGACCTGGCATCCAGATTTATAGATGTAAATTTATATTATTTTAAGCCACTAAGTTTGTGGTAATTTGTTACAGCAGAAATTAATATAACAATTAAAAAAAACACATGCTCTAAGTCCCCTTCTTGGGTGTATCACCTATAATTATTACAACTTCAATTCAAAGACTAAGCTTTCTGGTAAAACTCATGCAATTCTAGGTATTTTCCCTTTTAGTCAAAACATGGGTAATACATACACATGCTTCCTAAGACTCCCAATCCAATCAGCAGCAGAAGGCAAAGAAGATACAGAGCCAAGGTTCTGTGACGCCATGCATGGGATGGAGCAGGAGGCACTGTGGAAAGCAAAGTGACCAGATGTAATGGTATTGGTCTTAATTTGAATCAAAATCTCTCTTCCTCCCTCCATTTCTCTCTCTGCCTTTATTTCTTTCATAATATGTCCCTAGTAACTTAATGTGTTTTGATAGAAACTCAAGGACATTTTAAAAAATCTTTTTAAAGATTAAGTCAAAAATGCTTTGTTAGCTGTTTAGTATCCCAGGTGGTTCCCACAGGAGTGGTTGCTAACTGGTAGGTTGATTCAAGAAACAAAATAGTGAGTGCATCCTTGTGACTCAGTCATCTGAGATCCTGGTTGTCAACCACATAAAATTCAAGCATCCAGTTTCAAGACACAAGCATAGTCTGGAGATCCAAAGAAAGATCATAAGAAGATATTTTGAAGTCATTGTATTTGAATTCAAATGACTGAGTGAAGCAACTTAACAAAGTTTATTTAGTGACACAAAAAAGGTGTAGACTGAGCTCTGTAGTATTCCATAATATAGCTTTTGAGCCAGAGGGAAGAGTAAAAATAACAAAACAAAACAAAACAAAACAAAAAACAAGGAAGAAAAGAAAAAAAGGCTGAAAGTTATTGTGATAACTGAAACCATGAGGATGTGTCCCTGAGAAAGTGTTTAAGGAAGAGTACTGTTCATGTGTTAGGAATGTTTTAGGGCAATCAAATCATAAAAGAACAGACATGAGAGTATTGAGATCAAGCAGAGAGGCCATCAGTGACTCAGACAATAGTCTCCAAGAGCAATTAGGAAAGAAGCCTAAAAAAGTCAGAAGAGAATGAGAGATGAAGAATTGGGAGTCTGTGACGAAAGGTACACTTTCAGAAAGTTAGGTTGTTAAAAGAAACACAGAAATGGATGACTGAATGGAGAGATTTAAGTGGTCAGAAAGGACTGTGTTTTGTTACCTTAGAATTAGTATGTTAGTGAGAACATAACAAAGTAGGAGAATGTTACAGAAAAAATATTCTTGAGAAAGATACATGGGTTATAATTCAGAACACACTAGACCTATCTTCTGATAAGAGTAAATAAATGCCTTATAAATACTATCTAGAAGTAACACAAAGAGTATTAGTAAAAATATATGGTAGGTTGTAAATGTGGGTAGATAGTAGAAAGAAAAGGTGTGGCATAAGGTAGGAGGAAAGGTCATCAGAGGAGAATAAACTAGGCTTAGAAATTTGTGTGATTTTTACCAGCAATGTCTAACTGGTCAGGTCAGGTACAAAGTGAAGAGATATTTGAGCTTAACCATAACTGGAGTTTTTCAATAGAAAAAAATCACTGTACATTGTGGGGGTGGTAAGCAAGAGAGTAAGGGTAAATATTACATAAAAGAATTTTCTTATTTACATAATATAGGTTTCTAACTGGGTGTTGAGAAAATTAGACAAAATTGAGAAAGTAAGCAAAACATGGATTTAAAATTTCTATAGAGTCTATAGACTATACTTCTCCTAATTTCACTTTTTCTACCAATTTTCATTTTTCTCAACATTGGTTGCTTTCAGTTATTTTTAACTTACACTAATTTCAAGTAGGGATATGCTGGGGCATATTACATCCAAAAGACCAGGACCAAGGCGATGGGAGCAACATTTACAAAGAGTAATGCGGAATGGAATTAGAGATTGCAGCAGTCCATTTACATACTAATTTAAATTTTAATTGAAAACTACAAAGCTTTCAGGCACAGTGTGATTCTGAATGTTACATCTGCCAGTATTTCTTTATCTCTTTTCTTCCTTCAGTGTTTGGTGCGTCCTTTTACTTAATTTGTCATCTTCTCATTTTAATACATTGAAAATATATCATCAAAATAATAGGTGCTATTTTAGGGTAATGTATGCTTGTCTTGGTAGAAAATCAAATGAAATCCATTGTCTCTCTGTCTCTTTTAGACACACACAATCCACACTGGCACTTTCTTATTTTAAAAAGTACATAAAAATCATGATTTTCCTAAAGGAACAAGATTTCTGTCTTCATTTCATGGGAAATTTTCACAATTTGAAAATATGAAATGCTATCATATTCTAATTATCTTGAGTGTGATGTTTAAAAAAATAGAAAATTTGTGAAAGATTGGGTGTTCAAGACATTGATCAGTGCCATTAAAGAACCCTTTAGTTTGTACAAATCCATTTTGGTAGCTTTGAAAAATGGGAGGCTTAACTAAAGATTCAAACTCACTGTCAATTCACAAATACCTAAGGTCCAGGGCTTTAATTCTCAAACTGTTCCCACCTTCCACACTTCACCTCTACCACCTCACAACACATCCATAGATCAAAATCTTACCTTTTATCTCAAGTTTATCAAATTTCTGAATGTTTTCGGTATTAACGGTGTCCTCGAAGTATAGATCTGCATAAGTAACTTCTGCAGACATGGATGACTATGTAAAGAAACAAACTGTAAAATGAAAATAATAAGGGTGAATAAATAAACAGACTTGAATGTTAAGCAAGAGCTGGGATTATAAACTTTTGTTGGTTGAAGTCTCTGTTTTTAGACTCACTGTACCCAAAGCCTACCTTGTGCAAATCAGCGGAAGCCCCTCTGTGGTTTCAGATGAGGACAAAGCTGTTGTAAGAAGGTTCCACTTTCCTTCCTCTTCTCTCTTCCTTTTCCTCATTTCTGTAAACCAACCAGTTGCAGAAAGCTGTGTTTTAAATTGTGTTTGGATATTATTAGTGTCACGCAAGTGGGCACACGGTCCTCAAATGTACACTGTTTCACAACCCAACATAAATGTTTTGTATGCATCATGGCAGAGGACTATGGCAAAGGTCTCTTGTCTTTTGCCTTAACCAGAAGATGCAAGGAGCACTTTCAGAAAGAGGGATAATGTGAACTCTACCCTGTCACCCTGTTGTGTAAGTACAGTTAGCCTGAGAGGAGCTGGGGATCACTCCTTTCTCTAACAAGAAACTCAGGGATCTGAGACTCAGGAGCCAAGCCAATTCCTTTGGCCCTTAGAAGTGCTTCCAAGTGCATCTCATGTCCTCTTTTTCTGTTTCCCCTTTCTTTAGGTCCTTGCTCCCCCAGCCTGTACTGTTTCAGTCTTGGAAGCTGACTTCAGGTGGATGGCTTCCTCTCTTTCCTTTCATTCGGTCAAATCCTCTCTCCACTAGCTTCTGTTTCTGACCCCATGTGGGAGAGAGAAAACTGGAGAAATAGAAACATAGATGTGTGCTGTTGGTGGTTTCTGTCCTTAGTGATTTGGTGGATTTTTCAGAAATCACTTTGTCTGATTGCTAATTATTTACTGTTAGAAAACTTCTCGAGGTTGTGCCCACTTAGTTCTGGAAGTTCTATAAATGTTCACTATTAGGGTTTCATTGCCTCAAGCCTTCTTTGGTATTTTATTTGAGTTAAAATGTGTATGACAAATTCCCACCTTAACCATTTTTAAGGGTACAGTTCAGAAGTGTTGAATCATTCACTTTCCGATACAACTAAAACACATTCACTCTTTCCGTATTGCAAAACTGAAATGGTGCTCATTATACCACTCACAACTTCTCCCTCTGCCCAGCCCTGGATAACCACATGCTACTTTCTGTCTATAAATCTAGCTACTCTAAACCCCTGATAAAAGTATAATCATACAGCAAATGTCTATGTGTGTGTGTGTGTGTGTGTTTTGTTATTTGTCTTGCTTATTTCACTTAACATAATTTCCTCAAGGTTCATTCAACTGGCAACATTCTCAGAATTTCCTTCCTTTTGAAAATTGAATAATAATATCCTGTTGTATGAATATACATTCATTCATTGTTCACTCATTCTTCTATGGACACGGGTTATTTTTACCTCTTGGGTATTGCAAATTGTACTGTTATAAGCAGGGTTTATAAATTTTTCTTTAAATGTCTGTTTTCAATTCTTTGGGGGCACATCCCTAGAAGTGGAGTTGCTGGATTTTTTTAAAGGAAAGGTACAGGTAATAATGAAGTTTAAAAGGCAGGCAGGCAGGAGGTGGAGAAAGAAACTATTTATTTTATTTAGTTGTTCATCTTGGTTGTTAGCCTGGGCCCTAGGTCTCAAACCCCGGTCCATGAGATGTATGTGGACTACATCCAGTGACCTTATCCCCTAGGCCACCAGGGCGCACCAAATTTCTGGATCTTCCAAAATTCATTGTTTAGCATTGTGAGGCAATACCATACTGTTTTTCTAAGAACTGCATTGATTTACATTCTCCCCAATAGTGCACAGTGTTCGAATTTATCCACATCCTCCTAACATTTACTTTTTTAATTTCTATTTTGAAAGTAGCCATCCTAATCGCAATTGTAACACTGTCTTAACTCATTGCAGTTTTGATTTGCATTTCCCTAATGATTACTGAGTATATTTTCATACACTTGCTGGTCATCTGTATATCTTCTCTGGGGAAATGACTAGTCAAATCCATTGTTCATCTTTTAAAATAAGTTTGTTTGAGGGATTTCTTGTTTGTTTTTTGTGTGGTTTTTTTTGCAGTATAAGAGTTGTTTTTATATTCTGAATTTAATCCCTTACCAGAAACATAATTTGCAAATATTTTCTCATTCTGTAGGTTGCTTTTTCACTGTTGATTATGTCCTTTAGTGTTCAGAATTGTTTAACTTTGAGGGAATCAACTAAACTCTTTTTACCTGTTTCCTATTATTTTGGTGTCATATCAAAAATATTGCCAAATCCAATGTCAGATGCTTTCCCCATAAATATATTCTAATTTTAGTTTTTACATTTAGGTCTTTGGTCTATTTTAAATTAATCATAGATAGTAAGAAAAGGGTTTAATTTCATTATTTGGCATGTAAATAACTAGTTTCCCCAGCACAATTTGTTGAAATAGCTTTCTTTTCTCTAGAGAATGGCTTTTGTATCTTTGTTGAAAATCATTTGAGCACAAAGGCAAAGATTAATTTCTGGACTGTGGACCTCCAACATCAGTCCATTATCAAAGAGTAAATAAGATTTATTCTGAAACAAAACAGTGGAAGAGACCAGGCAGAGAAAGTGTGTGTTCAGTGGCAAAAATCAAGCACATTGCACACCTTGGGTCCAGCTCTAATCTCCATAATCTCTGGAGACCCACAGCTTAGGTCTTCAGGAACATGAAGAAGTGGAAGATGCAAGGCATTATGGATTATATATTTCATACATGTATACATGTTTAACAGCTCCTGAGCCTTCCAACCTCATTTGAATAGTATTCTAAATATTTATATTGACAGAGCTCCCTATTTTATTCTATTGGTCTGTATGTCTCTCTGTATACCTCTTCCACACTTTTTTGATTACTATACCTTTATCATAAAATTTGATATACAGAAGTATGAGATTTCTTTGTTAGTTCTTCCAAGTTGTGTTGGCTATTTGGATTTTCTTAAGCTTCCATGTAGATTTTAGGATGTATTTTTAGATCTCTGGAAAACAAAAAGCAAAAAAAATTTGCCATTTTGTAGGTTCGTATTCAATCTGTAGTTACCCAAGCCAGTTTCCCAAAGTGGGATACACTGCTCTCTCCACTCTAGGATGGATGAGAGTCGATGAATTCCTTTGCCATCCTTTTATTTTTTGCTCTGCCAGCCTCAAGCTAGTCCATAAGTAGTCTTTAGACTTCCTAGGTGGGGTCAGATAATGGTCATAACTTCGTTCAACTCCAGGGGACATATTGGTGTACACTGAGGGATCCCTTCAGAACTCTTTTCACCTGCTAGACATGCATGGGAAGCAGTTTCCCTCCTTCATTATAGATCTTTGAGGTGATTACAATATAATGATAACCCTTTCTAAATACATTTATCTTTTATGCTTTTCACTTAAATATCTTCTTCCTCACAAGGAGAATTATGTAAGTCAACTCAATGTTCACTCTCTTAGTAACTCTTGCAAAAGTGATAGAGCTCCTGGCTTTAGAATACAAGGATATTTAGCTCTTTTGAATTGTTGTGGACATTTTTGATACCACAGCTGAAACTGAGCAGAATGTGTTTTCTTTATAAGATCTTGTCATAATGATATGAGAGAGGGGCACTGGATCCTTAGTAGCACTTGGAGAGGGGTTCAGCTGGGAGTGGGATTGGATGCCAGTCCTAGTACTAGGATCAGTGGGTCATCCAACCCATCTCCAGTTCCTACTGGGAATAGTCCAACCAAGAGACCTCAGTTCCAAGAGGGGCTTGCTGAGTCCAGTCTAGTCTGTTTTCCTTCATCCTCTCACCAATTTCTCTCGAACTTCTTCACTAGGTTCTTGAACTGGTCTCAAAGTAGAATTTTGGGACAAAATCAAATATTAGAAAGCAATAGGACTTTGTTTAAAGTACCCTCAGAGAGGAGAGTAAACCTTTCTTTCAAAAGAGCTTTGTCTCTGAAATAGATCAAGAGCCCATACATCTCAACAATAAAAAAGCAAATGACCCACTCAAAAAATGGGCAGAACTGAATAGATACCTATCTAAAGAAGACACACAGATGGTTTATAGAGACATGAAAAATGTTCTCCATCATTACACCAGCAGAGAAGTGCAAGTAAACACCACAGTGCCATACCACCTCACACCAGGGAGGGTGACTTCTATCAAAAAGACTGGAAACAAGTTTTGGAGACAGCATAAAGAAAAAAGAACCCTCCAACTCCATTGGTAGGAACGTAAATTAGTGCAACTTCTTTGGAAAAAAGTATGGAAATTCCTCAAAATGTAAAGATGGATCTACCACTCAATTCAGCAATATAATTCCTAGGCATATACCCAGAGAATACACAATCTCTAATTAGTATAAAATATTTGTACCCCTATATTCATAGAAACACAATTTATAATATACAAGACATGGAAACAAAATAAATACCCATCAACAGATGACTGGATAAACTGTGATGTGTGTGTGTACTGTTCAATAAACTTCTATGTAGCTGCTAAAGATGAAATTGTGCCTTTCGCAACAATCTGGATAGAACTGGAAGGGATCATGTTAAGCAGAGTAAGTTACAAAGAAAAAGAAGTATAGGATGGTTTCACTCATGGATTATAAAGAAATGAAACCGATAAATCCCAGCAAGATTCATAGGACATAAGATGATAGCTGTCAGGGAGTTGGGAGGTGGAAGGGAAGGAAGGAGGGAATAAGGTGGTGGTAAAAGACATGAGAATTCTCACGGTGCCATGTGAGATACAGACTGAGATGCAATTTCAATATCTTAAAATGAATATAGCAATGTAAACAAAAATGTATTAAAAAAAAAATGAAAAGGGAATAAAAGCACCTTGCCTGTTGGCCTCTAGCTTTATATATATATATACACTAATTATCAGAAGCAGTTTATTTCTTCATTCAACCATTTGGCTAAATTTTAAAGCAGGAAGGAACAAATTGTTTTTCCTTGCTATTTGTTAGCTTTAGTTGTGCAAGTTTTCAACTGGTAGTAGTTTGCTAGCTTTGGTATGCAAAGCTTCACTTAGCAGCAACCTACTAGCTTCTTTCTGTAAATTTTCACCTAGCAACAGCCTGCCACCTCCTCTATGCACATTTGCAGCAGCAGCCTGCTGGTTCTGGTATTTTTCCACTGTGAAAGCAGCCCCTATTCTGTTCCTGTCAATCAGTAGTGTGGTACCAACTTTAGTAACACTTCTGTCTTTGCATTGCAATCACTAATAAATCTACACACACAATAGTTTAGAGTATTTTCAAGGTAATAGCAATGAATCAGACACTACTTATATATTCCAATCCATTCTTCTCCATTTTAGGTAGGGTCTTAATTAGGGGTGGGGAGTAGATGTGGGATGTGTTCTTTTCTACGAAGTATATTGACTGACTTCATCTATAATGACTGGATTTGATAGTGCTATCAGTGATGGAAATTTTACTTCAAAACCTATTAAAACTCTATGCTTTTAGCACCCCTCCCCTTTTTGTTTGTGTATTCTTATTTGCCTCTTTTTTATGTTGTGTATCCATTTACTCATTTATATGTGAAATCTAAAAAATGTCAAATTCATAGAAGCAGAAACAAGAATGGTGCTTGTGTGAGGTTAGGGGGATGCAATGGGGAAGATGTTTCTCAAAGAGCACTGTATTTGGGTTATTCAAGGTAAATAAGTTCTGGAGCTCTAGACTCAGTAATGTTTCTGTGCAGTTCTGTATTTCATATTTGCAATAGGCTAAGTAGATTGATTTTAAGTGTTCTCACCACACGCTCACAAAAGAAAGAAAATGGCAACTATTTAAGGCAATGGATATATTATTAGCTTAATTATGGCAATTATTTCATAATGTAAACATATAACACAAGTTTTATACTTCACGTAGATATAATTTTTGTCTATCAATTTTGTCTCAGTAAAGATAGGATAAATGACTGCCAGGTCTTTTTTTCTCCCCTTTGTCTTCTTAGTTGGCTTGAAATATTGTCTAGTCTACTGTAATCTACATACTCATCCTTAGAGCAAACATCTTTAGTACTTCCTTATGGAGAATCAAGAAACAGCCATAGTCTAGATTCACACCTGGGCATTTATCTGTGCTATGTGCTACTGCTTTTACTTTATCAAAATAGATGATCCTAGGAGTAGCAAGCTGATACAGGTGTTTTTGGTAGCACACCCACTCAAATCTCTGAATATTCAGTATAGTAAGCATTGTGATAATGAGTCTTCAACTTGCCTTAATTATCAGATTGAGTAGATAAAAGTAAACCTGGAGAGGATGCATATACACACAAATATATCCCATTATATGTGTGTATGTTTATATAAAACCCTCATTTATCTCAAAAGCCTCACATCTTAATGTAGTCACATTGGGAGACATGTGAATTTTGAGAGTACATAAACATTTCTTCTATACCATGTATAGAATAAGGTATATATGTATATAATGTATGCTTATATATGTATATATTTTTATTTTGTATATACATCTGCAAGAGATTGTGCGTATGTGTAGAGGATGATTTGTTTTTTATGGTTCTGCTCTGTGTGAATTTTATTTACTGAGGTTTAATTAAATAACACCACCTTCCAATTGTTTCAAATTTTAATTTTATAATATACTTACATATGTTTACAGTATGTGTATTATAACTAGTTGTATAAAATACAAACTCCACTGCTAGTTATTTAGCCTACAAATTACTGCAACTATTTCAGCTATGTATTGTGATCAAGGGTGAGTCATGTAATTTCTTTCTGTCAATTATTGATAAATGTGCACCTGTCATCATTTAACACAAAGACCGTTAATTGTAAAGTTGTTTCACCTCGCTGTCTTTCACTAATAAATTCATACGACATTTTATAAATATAGATCATCAAAAGAGGAAATTGGTCAACAGAGATTAACATGTAACAAAGAAACAAAAAATGATAGTGCTGAAAGAGGAATCAAATGGAAGGCAAATGGAGTTATGAAAGAAATAGGTCATTTGTTAGTTTATGATTCTTCCACTTTTGGAGAGACTCTAGATATGCAGTCAGAGGAACTGGTGGAAGGGAACCATGAACCAAAATGAGGAAAGCATTGGTGACAAAAAGGATGGCGATGTTCCAGAGAAGTTATATTCACAAAAATTTCTGACTTCAATGGAATTTTCATTGATATTCCATGGCATTGCAATGAAAAGATAAGATATAAAGTTGAAAGACCATTCAAACTTAGAAGCATGAAAACTTGAACATGTAAGGAAAAGTGTTTGTCCCATATTGTGAGTTATACAACAAGAAGACAAGCCTGTGCAAAGTATTTTTGCTAAGTTTTATTATTTTTTACAAATAAAATGAAGCTCTCAAGTTCTCAATGTTTCTAATGTTTTAAATTAGTGTTGCAAAATATAATAGTTTTATTCTTTTTTAAAGATTCCCTATACACTTATGGGATAGTAAGACTTTTCATTGTTCAGACACATTTTTTTTTTTTTTAATTTTATGAGCGAAGGGGTGATGAGGAAGAAGCTTTATTTATTTTTTTTAAAGGAAGGAGACAAGGAAATGGAGGATGCACTTTCATTTCTTTGTTTACTTTTGGTTATTTCCCCTGGCCCCAGGTTGTGAACCTGGGTCCTTGGACTTTACATGGTCTGCACTTTAGCTACCAGCTATCAGCTACCAGCTGAGCACTGCCAAAAAATTTAAAGCTCAAGGAATAATCATCATTGTCTCCTTTAATTATTTAAATAATATAGCACTGTTTCAAGTTTGATGTCATTTTTATTATCCTGTTCTACTTTGCAAATTGAGGACTACCTGTTTATGAAACAAATTTTATTCAAGTGCTAAAGAAACATGTAAAAAAAAATAATAATAATGGCTTTCTTTTCCCCCCAAATGACTAAGCAGTCCAAAACAAGCTTACAATTCAGAAATTTAAAAGAGAATAAACTAATCAAAAGGATGATGGACCATAGAGGTGCGGTGCTGAAAAATGCATACATAGAGGCCAACAATCCATACACTGTAAAACTGTTTCATTGAAGATTTCAGAAGACTATATAAAGGTGCCGAAAAAGGAGAGTATGGGACTCTTCAGCCTCTGCTTTGAGTAGTGAGTAGGCGTGAAATACCGAGCCAATCAGACAATGATCTCAAAGCCACCACTGCGCTCCAGCCAATCCCAGGCTGCGGAGGCCTTAGCCACAGGCCACAGGTACTGCTTCCTGCTGGCCAGGTAGCCGTTACTCCCCAGCACGCAACCTCACAGAAACAAACGAACAACTGCAAGTAGTAAGGATAAATGAAATGCACCCGCAGTGGAGGCGTCTGGCGGAAGTTCAGTGTGCAGGAATGAATAGAAGATTTTAGATCTTTTACTCTGTTTCTAGTTCCTGTCTGCCAAACCACCCTCCGAAACAGTTGATAGCGCTGTTTGCTACAACAGGCTGTCACTGAATATAATTAGCAATTCACAGTTTATCCACAGGATTATCCCAGCAGCTGTGACTGCAGAGGAACCTTTTTCCGAAGTGTCAGAGTGGAGGGAGAAGGGATTGAGAGCAGGGATGGCACAGAAGTCGTGGAGTAAAAAGTCAAGAGGTCAGGTAAGAGATGACAGAGATTGTTCCTGGCTACCGGAATTGGGCCAGATGTGGTGATCTCAGCATCCTTTCTTGATCCTAAGCAATTTTTTTTAATACCATCTATAATCTGGCCCTTCAAGCAGTCTTCACTTACAAAACAAGGACTAAAGAGAAATGAAGGATCCACTACCCCTTGGAAAAAGCATTTCTTTTAAAAATCCCAGACAGAAACTCGGTTTTCTGTTCTGGAAGCAGTGCAGAAGAATGAGTAACAGGCACTTTTGAGGTGGCTGTGGCTGCTAGATCTTTGTACACTTTCTCACTTTTCTAAGACTCTAACTCCTGGGTTGTGACAGTAGAGTATGTGGCACGTAGAGAAGAAGATAAACATTGCTTTGGTTGTTTATTGTTTTTCACTGAAAAAAAAAAATGGCATGTTTTTTCTTTAGGTATGATAACAAAGGAAGTGCTAGTTTTTTCACTTATGATATGTGGAGGCATCATCTTTATTCTTTGGATAATGGTAGGATATCCTAAAAAAGGTAAGTGACCAGTCTAATAGTATTATCCTTGATTCAGTCTAATACCAGTTACTAGCCTTTCCTTGCCTAACACCGAACCACCAAACAACTGGAATCAGAAAATTGTTCTCCTAGTCAAAGCATCTAATTGCATTTCAAACTTAGTCACTGACTTTCCCTTCTAGAATGGTCATTCTTTCCATAAATATCTATTCAACTTTAGGCATAGTACTAGGTTTTGATGACCATCCCCACCTCAAAATGGGGGATGTCTGTCCTGAAAGGAATTCATTTTTAACTAAAGAAACAACCATGCATGCAAACAATAGTAACACAATTAAGTGCCAGGTTTATTTGAAGGAGAAGAGACCAAGATTGTAAATCTACTGCTGCTAGGCAAGTAAAGCTTTATGAGAAGAATAAGTATGTGTACTGAATCTTTAGATCAACTCCATTAACAGAGAGCTCTTTAAATGAAACAGATCTAGATCTAGCTAGCTAGCTAGCTAGCTATAAACACATATTTCATTTAAAGAGCTTTCTGATAAATGAAGATTTGGCCTAAAGATTCAGCTATCTATATAGATCTCTCTCTCCCCCTCTCTCTCTCTGATCTATGTATCTATATATATAGATCTATATATATATATATATATATATAGATACATAGATCAGAGAATCTCACCAGGTATAATAATCAAAGAGTTAAAAAGAAGTAGAGTAAGGACTAGTAGTTGCATTACGTTTCTCTAATGCATTAATTCTCTGACTCCTGTTGATATTTTATACTTTCTCCTTTCTCCCAAACTTTTAATGCCTATTTCCTCATCTTCACTCTCAAGTTTGTATCTTTGCTTCCAATGTTAGTTCAGATATTATAACAATTAGTGAAAATTTTCAGCATGCAACACTCTATCTTCCTAGAAATAATTTGTTCATTTGTATTCCAATTCACCATTCTCTCATGCTTTGCTTCCAACCTAATGTGTTACTCTTTCTAGGTTTCCTCTGCTTATTCCTTCTTTTCTCTCTGTCCTCTTAATTTTGATCTGTCCCAGTGCTCAGTTTCTTCTTTATCTACCTTTGCACCGTTTATGATCTGAACTAGATTTACAACCTTTTTTCTTAAAAGAAAGGTGCAGTTAGGAATGAAGGCGAGTAAGCATGCAAACAGAAGAGAGAGGAGAAAGAAACACTTTGTTTTGTTTTGTTGTTCATCTTGGTTGTTTCCCCTGGCACTGGCTCTTGAACCAGGTACTTTGGCTGCATGTGGATTACTCCACCGCAAACTAACCCATTAGGCCACCAGGGCACACCTAGATTTATCGCTTAAATGTCACAAAAATAAAGATGACTTCCACGTATACATCTCCAATCCAATTCTCTTCCCCTGTATGCCAAAATTTTAAATCCACCTTCCTGACTATAAAATCAACATCTTAAATGTAACATTATCTAAGCTAAAATCTTTATCTGTCTCTCTCCTGAAACCCCTTCTAAAAATGGTCTTCTTTATTTCAGAAAATTTCCCATTCTCAAACTAAAAACCTTCGATTCATGTTTTGACCTTTCCCCACTCTCACATTCCAAATAAAATTAATAAATTCTGCCTTGTCTTTCAAAATATAATAGAATCTGAGTATTTTTCACTATATTACCATTCTTAGTCAATGTCTTCTCTCTAGATATTCTTCCTTCCTCTACCTTTGACCTCCTAGAGTGACATTGTCCAGTGAAAAAACAGTGTGAGCCACAAATGTCATTTGCATTTTGAAGATACCTTAAAAAGTAAAAAGAAACAAGAATAGTTTCAATTTTGTTTTAATATAACTCAGTATTGTCAATATCTTTTCACCAGATAACATTATAAACATTATTAATGAGATTTTTACATAAATGTTTACATTTTTGTACTAAACTTTTGATAGTCAGTGTGTGTTATGTACTTACAGGACATCTGGATTTGAACCAGCTCTATATTTCAGGGGCTCAGTAGCCCTGTAAAGCTAGTGGTTACCATATTAGACAGTACAGTTCTAGAGTATACTTTGAACATTTTTTAAGACAATGAAATTCAAAACTGCAGTAGTTGTTCATTCATTTGGTATAACACCAAAATCCTGCAAATGACATACTCTGTTGTATCCAGTCACCCAATTAACTTTATGAAACCATCTCTATCTACTTGCCCCTTCACTCAATCTTCTCTGGTCATATTGGCATCTTTACAATCTTGTGATCAAGCCAGACACATTCCTTTTCATCTTTTATATAATCTCTTATCTTTGCTTGGGAAGATCTTATATTTATACATATACCTTACTAGCTTACTTCCTTTAATACTTTAGTAAATATTATCTCTTTGAACTCTTTCATGATCACTGTATTAAAATTGCAGCTTCTTCCTTCAACAATCCCAATCCCCTTCACTCTGATATATGACTATATAATTTACTAGACATCTAAGTCCTATAAGGGCAAGGATTTTTTGTATGTCGTGTAACACTTATATTCCTAGAGTTACAAAAATGTCTGTCACAATAGAAACTCAAGTGATAGTAAGTGAATGAATGGATTAGTGAAGTAATAAGAAAACGGCTTTCTAGTGACCTAATTTCAAACTAAATACTTGATTTTGTACAAGATGTTTTTTTGAACTTGATGTTTTTCAACAATTTTAAACTTTATGTTTTCAAATAATTTTGGTGAATTGATTTTTTTCACTTTTATTCTAAGTTTCAAATGTATATTCATCCCACACTATTGGTTTATTGTCCCCTTTGAGGATCCTCCCATTCATAGACTTGCCTAATAACCATTGATTTGTTTCAACTGTGGCTGAGAAGTGCTCTTTGGTAATTTTTTTTTCAGGGTTATCCCTCAAAAAGTAACTTCATCTATCTAGTTATCTCTCATAAGTTTCACAGAAAAAAGTGAAGAATTAAAAGTTAGTAAAATTTTGACATGTTTCCTTCCATTGTTTTATGTCTAAGGGCAAAGATACAGCTTCCACTTATGGAGAAATCTTTAAAGGCAATGTAATATTAATGTAGACAGCAATAGGGAGCTAGTCCTCTGAGGTTCTGAATATAATGCAAATGGTTTCTTTATAGTGAGAAATTTACTTGGTGCCAGAGTAAATTACAGGGGAAGAAATTGAATAGAGAAGGAAATGGGAAGGAAAATTAATAGAGAAAATGCCAGCAGTAAGAAAAAAATGAGAAACTGGCTAGAAGAGATTGAATTTCTAGAATTTTCTTTATTAGTTATTTCTTTATTAGTCTATGTTAAATTATGCATAGACCTGCATTCTTTAGTGCTAATTTCTTTCATACTCTATTCTTGATCATTAATTTTTCTGGGTTGATGTTTAAAGTTAAAGCATTTGAATTGAATATATATGAAAGTTAAATACATTTTCTCGGTCTGAAATATATGAAAATCTTTTATTCTGAAGGTCACTCTCACATTTTCTCTTATGTGTTGATTTTTTTTTCTATTTCACTCTGTTAATTTTAGTTAAAAATCAAAGGAACATTAAAGAAAAGTTATGTTCTGAGGAAACAACTGTATGTCCAGAAGACTGGAACCGAATCAATTATAATTGCTTCTTTCCATCTGAACATGAAAAAAGTTGGATAGATAGCCAGGCAGACTGCATAGCCTACCGAGGATCTCTGGCCACAATCAAATCCGAGAGTGAAATGGTTAGATTTCCCCTTCGTAATATAAATTCCATTTAATTTATGGAGTAGTTAGTAAGTGAAGACATACTTGAAGGGCTGAATATATCAATCAACAGAACAAAGATCTTAGCCTTTATAAAGCTTATACCTAAGGGAAGAAAACAGGAAACTAAAAAAAGAAATCTCACAATAAAGATGTAAGTTACATAGTCAAGGGACTAGCAGGTGGGGATAATCTTTCCAGGAAGAGGAAACAGCAAGAGCATGGACCTTAAAGTAGGTGCACGCCTGGACTATTCAAGGAACAGAAAAGAGGCAATCAGTCAATGTGCCAAGATTGAGGAAGTAAGTGAGGGATGTGATCCATTAGGGTCTTACAGTCTATTGTAAAGACTTTGGGTTTTCCTTCAAGTAAAATAGGGAGATATTGCAGAAATATGAACATAAATGTGACATGATTGAATTAAATTTTAAAAGAATCATATTCTTTGTTGTGATATGATGGTGAGTGCCAAATATAAAGGTGGGGTATCATGTTATAAGGCTGTTGCAGTAATACTAGCAAGAAATTAACGGGCTCAAAGAAGGACGGTAACCTTGTAGAGAATGAGAATGAGAAGGCTAGGAGACATTTGTTACAGCACTCTGTATTTTGTGAAAGGAATCTTTGCTGCACTATCTGGAGCCCTCTTCATATTGGATTGGACTGAAATATTATTAATACAAGCAAATTCTGGATATGGACAGACGGAGAAGCATTCAGTGATCAGCAAGTTTTTTGTTGTTTTTTTTTTTAGTGTGTTTTTTTTTTTTTAAGGAAAGGTGTAAGCAGGAATAAAGCCAAGTAAGCAGGCAGGGAGGAAGAAGTTTTATTTTTTATTTAGTCATTCATCTTGTGTTCCTCCCCACCCCCAATTTGCCCCATCCAACTCCAACCCTGGGTCCTGAACCCAGGTCCTTGGGATGTATGTGGGCTGAGTCCAGTAGATTTGGCACTAAACCACCATGTACCTGGTAAATCTTAATTAAACATTTATTTCTTACTAAATGTATTCGGCATGGTAAGGATTCTGAGTCAGCTACCTCCCTAGTTTCCTTCATATAATCTCCCAAGAAAGGCCTTCAAATAGATGCCAAAGAGAACCTTCAGACTGCAGCCTATAGTGAGGGCATCAGATACCAGTATTTGCTTTCATATGGCGTGTTGTACACCACCACATGTGACCCACAGTATCCTTTTTATCCTGAGCTAAATCGAAGTCTAGCCAATTTGTTAGATTTCAGACTTGGTACTTTGCCTTTTGTTTGTTTGTTGTTACTTTGGACATTGAAAGTCGAGTCTTAGGAAATATACGCATGCCTACACTTAATCATACTCACTGATGGATGAAATGGAAGAGAGAAAGAGAATAAGTTAGAAAGAGAAAATATTTACCCCTGTTATCCTTTATTTAAAATTCTAGAACATCTCTGTTTCTTAGCTAAAGAACTATTGTATCCTGTAGACTCCATTTTTATTCTTGAAACATTTAATGCTTTTCCCAACTTTAGGGAGAAAGGAATAGGAAGGATGCTAAATTCTCCCTAGAGGAGGCCACTAGGTACAGTTTGCTGAGCACCTACTATGGAGAGGTACTGTACTCATTCTGTAACACTCTATGGTAGATATTATATGAGGTAAATAACATGAGAGAGAATAGCAGGAAATTCTAAATTTAGAGAAATTTCTCATGTCAGCATTGTTTTATATCCAATTTGGGTTGAAAATACACACTATTTGAGAACTAAAATATAGCCAGTAGTTAAGTTTTTAACTTTGAAAAAAAGTAAGAAAAAATATGAAACAAAATTTCTAAGTCCATGCTCTACTATGTGAAATTTTCTTGAGAGAAAATATTAACAGCTTAACATTTATGTTATACATAGTCACATGTGCACACACTAAAAGGAAGATGAGGGAAAAGTAAAAATAGTATTAGCTGGTTAAAGTTGGTATGTTAATTTGCTAAGGTTACTGTAACAAATACCACAGACCAGATGGCTTAACCAACAGTTTCTGGAGACTTAGAAGTTCCAAAGCTTAAAGAGTTGGTTTCTTCAGAGGTCTCTCATTTGGCTTCTAGATGACCATCGTCCCACTCTGTATTTTCACTTGTCTTCTCTCTGCGCATTTCCCCAGCACTGTACAAATTTCTCCTTATGAGGACACCAGTCATATTGGATTAGGACCCACTACAGACCCCATTTTAACTTAATCACTACTTCAAACCCCTCCTATTCCAATATAGTTGCATTCTGTGCTACTGGGCTTATGTCTTCAACATACGCGTTTTGGAGGGACATAATTCAACCCATAGGCGTTGGTTCTCTGTTGGCACCAGGAAATGCGTACTCATAAAAACACATGCATATTTTGTGAAGAAGCAGGATAAAAATTTGAAGGTGTCTTAGAAGTTAGGAAAGTATATGCCAGTGCTACAAAGTTCCCTAGCATGAAGTGCTGAAAGTTTTTTAGTCACCCTGTAATCAGAAATACATCATGATTTGTTATTCCGTTTTTCTTTTTCTCATTTTCATTTCCTCATCTCCTATGTTCATATATGACCTAAAATAGGAATTTAGGGAATCCTTTCTATATATTTATTTAAGACAATTTATGTGTATCATTGTCAAGTGAAGAATACGCTTTGGCTATGGTGATAACTGCAAAATGTGGATGAGTGAACGTCTGTTTCAACCTGAAGACAGACCGAATTTTTTAACATACAAATGGATAGTCAACGAAATATCAGTTGCACTTGCCCGTTATATTATCTCTAAATAAATTTATTTTTATTCTAAAGCATAAAGGAAGAATCCAATCCTTCACAAGATAACTTGTAATGTTTACGACATTATAAAGCAGTTTAAAATTCCAGGACTTGTTAAGGCAATGAGGTTCCCTAGATGCCTTTCCTCTCCACCATAGTCCTGAGGTAAAATTTGGAGACCAATAGGAGGAGAGAGGCAACTTCCATCACTCTACTCTTTCCATATTGCACGTTTTGGAACATGGTCACCCAAGTTTGCACTATGTATAGTAGGCTATGTTTCATGAGCTTCAGTAAATAGTAACTATCTTAACTTTATTTCAGGTTCAATATTGAAGGAAGTGGAAAGTGGGCCTTCTTGGTTAACAGCAGCCTACATAGTGCCCACTGTAATGATTCTAAACAATTTGTATGCAGAAAAAAAGGCTTTTGTGTTGTGTAGAGTTTCCCCTTACAGAAAATAAAGCAATCGAAGAAAAACTGTCCTTTTTAATGCATTATGAACTCGTAGAGATACTTTTTCCTTTCCGTCAAACATACGTTTTAAGTTGACTGAAAACATTTTAAATTAAATTTATCTTCATTTGAGTACTTATTTAAGAAGCCTGGAAACTAAACTGAGTTTTCACATGGTGTTTCTAGTCCACTTAAGTTGACACCACTAAATCTGTTGGTGTAATTGTGGTCTTGGTCATAACTAGTTCATCAGTGTGCCTCAATGGAGCATATTGGAGAGTAAAGGGAAAGGAGTGAAAGATACCTCTATTTATCTAAAATGTATTTAAATCTGCCTAAAGGAGATAAAAGAGAAAAAGCATAAGGTGAGCTTTGAGTGTTCCACTCAGCCATGAGTTGTATATAACTCATTTAGAATTTGGGAAAAAAATATCCATGAGAGAAATATTCAGATATTGATTAGGATTTCTTATTTTGCATTCTCAAAGCTCAGATCTCCTGGAAATAAACTCATACTGAGCCATGTATGGTTTTCCATAATCCCCTATATCTTTATTCAAGTTATTGAATAGAAGAATTAATTATTGAAAAGGATTTGCTTTTGCTGATGTTGCTAAAACCAGTGAAGAAATCAGGTGATGTAATATGAAATCATGATGAGCAGACCGTGAGTACCTAGAGGTGGAATAGAACATGAAGGGAAAAGCCCTGGTGACTTGAAGGAATCAGGGAGATTTATCTGATTTCTGGCAAGCTTAAGGGATTCAGGTTCCAGATAATATTTAAACAGGTATCTGAGGGAGGGAAAAGGGTCAACACCTAGTTTTCATTAAAGAATCTGTACACCTTTAATATTTAGTATCTCATTTAGCCTTCCTCTATTTTTCTCATTTTTACATTTATAAACACAAAAAGTAATTCTCTTTCAAATATTGGTTTATACCATGAGCTGTGCTAAGGATTTGAAACCACTTGGTGGTGAAAATCTCACATTAACTTCTTAAATAGGTGAGCAAATGAAAACTTATGTACCTAAGATTATATACAATGGTAAACTGCATTTAAACTCAGTTCTATCTCAAAATCATTATAAAAATTCAAGCAATATGAAATAGTGTAGAAACAGATAGGAATTATGCACAGTATCAACATAAGAAAATTTTATTAACATCTTTCCTTCTCTATAGGGGCTGTAATTTACTTGTGTATAAAATGTTTTGCAGATTGAATACAGGCTTTGTTAGCATGATTTGTGTGCTGTGTAAGAACAAATATTTTTCTAAATTTTTCAGATTACTATTGTACAAAGCATAACCAAAAAGATGTGGTGGAACGGTATTTGTATATTTTCACTGAAGATCTCAGAAATTGTGACTCACATTTGAAAAGTGGCACCTTACATCTCATAGTAAGTGGGATTGTCATACTGAGATAAAACTAATGTTTACAAGAGGTAGAGAATTCAGTGTTGAAGATTTGATAGGTAAGGAAGAAGAGGTTTGGATGGCTAAGAATGGATTATGATGTGAACTTTTCAGATCATAATGGATAAGGATTTTTGTTTTGCTTTTTTAAAGAAAAGGTGCAGACAGGAATGAAGGCGAGTAGGCAGGCAGAAAGAGAAAGGAAGAAGAAATATTTTATTTTAATATATTTGTTCACATGGTGGTTCCTCACACCTGCACACCCTGTACCTGAATGTGCGTGGAGTACACTCTTCTGGAAGCAGCTGACCTAACCACTACTCCACCAGACCATGCCAATGGAAAAGGGTTTGAACATTTTAAAAGTGTACTTTTTGAATCTAGATAAGTCTACCTTGTCCCCTTCCAATTTGTTCTGATGATCCAGAATGAGCTTTTAAAATATATGTCAGATCAAAACAGTATTCTATTTAAAATTCTACCCATTTCGTTTAAAATATCAGTCAAGATCTTCAAAAGGAAAAACAATCTTAGTTTGTTAATTTTCTGACCTCAATTCCCATTACTCTCCTCCACCAGACACTTCACTCTTTTCTGGAATGTGACAGGCATACTCCTGATTTTTTTGTTTCCCGATTTATCTATATGGCTCTTTCCCTGTCTTCCACTTTCACTCAAATCTCACCACCTCAATGCTGTCTATAGAGGCTGTTCCATTAGAATTACCGTTTACTCTTCTTAACATTACTAATCAACTTCAACCTATCCTATCTTTCCTCCACAGTACTTATTACATACTGAATTACCATAGGGTTTATTAATTTTAGACTTTTTAGATCAATTTAGTCTTCTGAAAATGCAAACCGCATGAGGACAGGTACTTCTGTCTGTTTTGGTCATAGATATATTTGAAGACCAATGTCCCACTACATCTTTGACACTTTATTAACAAAAGAGTCATGAGATGACTGCATGTGTACATATAATTCAAAAAGACAAGGATTGTGTGTATATATTTATATTCATATCCCTATATGTGTTACATATAGAGATACGTATTATTCCTCAATCATCAGCCTGATTTCCCATGAAGAGAGTTTTCCTCAAACGACTCCCAGGAGAAGAGATGAGGTATCCGACCAGTGAGTTTTGTTCAGCATTCGGGGCTGCCTTAGCCTCTAGCTCCCTACTACTTGAGACCCAGTGCCTGTAGGAAGCAGAATCAGGTTTGCTCCCCTTGCTTCTTTCAAGAGGCCTGCAATTGTCCCATGATGCTGAAGACTAGGGATTTGATCTGAATTATTCTGAGGGGACAGAATTGGGAAACTCTTTGTTTATGTGTACATATGTCATGTCACCTCGATTCAGCTTTACCAGTCATAAAGTTGACTAAATTCTGATTTTTCTTGGTGCTGAACCTTGGCAGAAAAGAGAAGGGTACAATTTTGGAGGACCTTGTAAAATCTCTATCTGATAAGAGGTCTTTCAAAAATATTTTCACATCTCTTTCTCTCTCAATGCTTTTATCAGAGACAGAGGACAGGTTTTAATCATATTCACTCCTTTTCAATGTCTGTACAGAGTCATTTAGAATATAACTTTGGAACATCATATCATTTGAAATTTGGTATGTGGAATAATTTTCACATCTGTTACAAATATATGTACCCACACAGATCCAGAAACATAGATTCATGTATTTAAAAATACAAATATATGCCTATTATAACACCCAAGATACTTACTAAAAGTACATATGCACTTCTATATACACATATTCTACATACATATATTCACATGTATTTATATAAATATCAACTTCCACATATAAATATACAGATATATACAAATTATGCAAAATATTCATGAAAAACCCTTGAGTACCCATGAAAGTACACACAATCCAAAGAAACCTGGAATGGCATATTACTAACAGACAAAATAGATTTCAGAAGAAGGCATATTACTGTAAGTAAATAGGTACATTTCATAATAAAGGGATCAATTCATCAAGAGAAAAAAACATAATTATGTCTATGTTTAGTAAGAGAAACAAAATACCTGAAACAAAAACTTAACCAAAAGGAGGATAGACAACAATTTGTGCACATTTTAACTGCCTTCTTTCAGAAATTGATCAAAGAGCGTGAAAAGTGTGTAATGTGTAGAACAAGAATACTGAGCAACACTGACAACCAACTTTAATCGATACTTTGGAGCACTTCATCCAACAACAGCAGAGTTCTTTACAATTTCATTCCAGAAATTTCAAGACAAACTACATCTGGATCACAAAAGAAGACTAAATAAGTTTCAAAACATTAAAAACAAAATACTTCTCTGAACACAAGAGAATGAACTAGAAATAAACAACTACATATCTGAAAAATACATACTGAGAAGGTAAACATTATTGCACAAGAAAAAGAAGCACAAAGAAAATGACAAAGTATTTTTAACTAAATTAAAATGAAAACACAACATGTATGGTGGAATGAGACCAAAATGCTGCATAGTAGTAAATGGATATCATTAAAATTGCTAACATTAAAAAGGTAACATATTAAGCTATGTGTGCATGTTACTTAAGTGGAAACATAAGAGTAAGGTAAATAAGGAAAATTAAGGAAATGTAAACTCAAAAAACAGAAAAGGAAAATTTAATAATAACTGGTATTTGGAGAATATCAATGAAATGGATAAATAGCCATCTTTATCAGCAAACTAGGAATAAAAGGGTACTTCCTCAAGTTGGTTAACAGCATCTACAAAATCCAACTAGCATTTTCATGGTAAAAGACAATGTTTTCCTCATAAGAGTGGACATATTCCAAGAATACACATTCTCCCCACTTCTATTCAACACTTACGATAGGTGCTGGCCAGTGCAATAAAGCAAGAAATAACAAAATGACTTTTAATTAGGTCATTTAATTAGAAAAGTAACAAAGTTACCTTCATAGATGGAATAAACATATATTCAGGACATCCTAAGGAATCTACAAAATAGATAATAGAACTACAGAGTGAATAGTTTGGCAAAGTTCGAGGATGCAAGGTCAATATGTAAAATGGATTTCTTTCCAATTTCCTAATTGCAAATAATCAGTAATTGAAATTAGATATATAATATTTTTCACTAATGTAAAAAACATGACGTATTTAGAAATGTAACAACATATGTACAAAACTTTTTTCCTATAATGTTTAAAATATTGTGGAGTACAAATTAAAAGAGGTCTTAATAGAGAAAAAACAATGTTCATGAAAGGTAAATGTCACTAAAATGTCTATTTTCCCTAATTGATCTAGAAATTTAATGCAATCTAAATCTGAATCCTGGTAGTTTTGTTTTTTTTTTTGAAATTGATAAATGTTCAAAAAATTTTAAGAATATGAAAGGACCTTTGAATAGTAAAATATATATTGAATAGAGGATAATACTGTTACAGCAGTCAGTATCATGTGTTATTGGGACAAGTACAGAAAATACATCATTGAAACCAAAAAAAATTTTAAATATGCCTGGACTGGACATAGATTCTCAGATTTTTAAAAAGAGTGACAAGTTAATTCAAAAGAAAGAAAAATCGTTAAGCAAATGGTCCTTGGAAAACTGCCTATTTATATTTTAAAAATTTAACCTCAATACCCTATGCCACAGGCAAAACTTTCCTCAAAGTGAATAAAAAACCTATATATAAGTGCTAAAGCTATCAAATGTCTAGAAAAAAAAAGAGGGAGATCTTTGAGATCTTACTTTAGGCATAGATTCATCAACCATGGAAAGAAAAAGTGATAAATTAGGATTTATTGAAATACTTTTGCCATTTCAAACAAACCATGAAGAAGATGAAAAGTCATATCACTGATTGGGAAAGAACTTTCATTTCCAAACTACATAAAGAACTCTTACTACTCAATAATAGCCAACCCAATTAAAAATAGGTAGCATAAATAAACACATCACCAAGGAAGACATCTGAATGACAATCACCGAAAAGTTAAACTTATTTATTTATTACAGGAATATAAACTAAAAGTGTATGAGAGAAGAGCGTGCATCTATTGTAATAGCTAAAAATAAAGAAAACTAACAAAAGGATGTCTCAATGCATGGGGAACTTCTGAAACCCTATACATTACTGGTGAGAACTGGAAATCACATGCCCACTTTGGAAAGCAGCTTGTCTGTTTCTTTACAAAGCTAAACCTAGACCTACCATGTGACCCAGCAGTTCTAGTCCTGGAAATTTATCCAGGAGAAATAAAACGTGAGTTCACAAAAACACTTGTTAATGAATGCAATTGGCAACTTCATAATAGTCAAAACACAGGAATAAAAGTCAATCATCAGTGCGATTGGCTAGTTTCTCACCATTTGGATTGTTTGAGAGTCTATTATAACAATTATTTTATTCCTGTTAGGTACAGAAGTTTGTTTTGTGCTTTCCTTGAGTAATATATATAAATAAACTTCTGGTTCTCTCCAAGTGATCTGGATCAGCTAGCACATTTGCCATGATGACCTTAGGCCTACATGACAGTAAGCACGACAACCGGATACACAAGGAGAAATAAACTGTATTAGGTGAGCGAGAATGAAGGAAAATAAATAAAGCACAAAATATATCACAATCCGAAAAAACTGACTTCTTCAAGGTATAAAACTACTAAGTTAAAGTCATGGAAACTTAGAGAGAATATGTACTTTTATCTCTGCAAAAGCAGACATAAGCTTGCTTATATGAAGAGATTTGAGATAAATGTTATGACATACATATTATATCCCAATAAAATTTTGTAAATGTATTTTATAGAAAAGAAGTTTGTTTGCCAAAGTTTTATCCCATTCTGTAACTGCTTGTCCTGCATCAACTTATACAACAAGTTATAAATGGTAGAAATAGCTAATGTTTGGTTAAACTGAATGAAGATGCTTTTAAATGACTGACTCTGTTTGACTCTTAAAAATACATTTGGTGTTTAGTGTCATCTATTGTTACCCCAGCATCATCTGTATATTCAAGAAAAAGAAATAAAAGTAGAGGAAGTCTGGAAAGTGACTTCAGGGTACTTAAGGATACTGAAAGGAACTTAGGTAGAAGTAATGTTAGCTATTCAACAAATTTCTTAATAAATGAATCCAATACTCTTAACATTGAAGAGACTTAGGTAATCACTTAAGTTCAACAACTGTGTCACCCTTAGCACCAACATTACTAGCAATATATACTAGAATATTTTCAGTAATAATAACTGTCTTATAAGGTGAAAAAACTGAAGCAGAACGCCCCACGTCTCTCAGAATGAGTCTCCTATACATCTCATTCTGACATGAAGAACCAAAGACACTGAATGACAGCCCCAGAGGCAAAGGAGAGGCTCCACTTCTTCTAACCCTTTAGCCCTTCCCTTAATCAAAATTTCTATCTGCTGTCTCCTGGGCCTGCACCTATACCTTTCTCCTAATCCAGAAATGGTCTTTTGTTCTTATTCTCCAGAAGAATGAAGAAAGGATAGTTATTTACTTTACTTTCAGAGCAAGGATGAGTCGTTCCTGCTTGCCACATGGTTACACTGTGTTGTCTCCCATGAAATCCTAGGTCCCCTTTTCATGCCTCAGCTCAGTATATGAAAGTGAGTCTTATCCAGCTATCTCAGAATCTACTATCATGTAACTTCTGAAGATGTATTATGAAATTTGGGCTTTTCTCTTACTAACCATGCCTAATATTAATTTATTCTGTGAAAGTCCCCAGAAAAATTAAGGAACTTTCCCTTTGACCCAACACTGTTTACATTAACTTATTCAAACATCTAGAGAACGAGGGATTTATCTTATTTTGATTGTTTGGCACCAGACTACAAACCCTGAAACAGGAAGATCTGAAAATATGTACATAGAAAGAAATTCATTATTATTCAAGCTTCTTTCACACCCCATCTAGGTGAAGAGGAACAAGTGTTTCAGTCTCTCTGTTTCAGTGATTCATTGTCATTTATGAAGCATTTCATTTCTCTGGCTTGGCAGGCCTCTCGTTGATGACCTGTCATTTCTTCTGCATAAAGGTAAGCCTTCATTTCTTACTCTAGTCTTTGAGGTCTAAATTTATATTGATCTTTTTAGGACTCTTCCTTGATTGCTAAATTTTAAAAATTGTATTTGATAGGCTATCACTGTATACCAGATGAGGTCATTAGTTCTATGTCTCCAAACAGAAGTCAGGAAAATAGGATGAAGTGCAAACTTCTGTTACTAAATGATCTTCTTTACCGAGAGCGGAATTAAATTCACCCATTACCCCATGAATGAAACTAACACATTAAATAACAACATGGAGATATCAGGAGAAAAACAAAAAATGTCAGAAATCCTTCAAAATCATGACTCATCTTTGCTTTCAAAAAATAATGACAAAGAAAAATATAAGTGAAATTAAAGATAATCTATATAGATTAATCACTCAAGAGACATTTTAACCAAATGTGAGTGTGTTCATCATTGTAATTGTGATTCTAGCAAATCAAAAGGAAAAAAAGTAAATTTTAGTGCTTATTGGATAGTAGATGACATTAAGAAGTAATTGTTAACTTTGTTTTAGAAATTTTAGTAGGCAGAATTTAAAAATATCCCCTAAGTTTCCTAATCCCTGATCTACACGGCCTGTATAATTCCCTCTTCTTGAGTGTGACTAGGATCAGTGAATATGATGGGACTTTAAAGACCTAAAGAAAGTTCTCCAGTCAGTTGACTTTGGGTTAATGTCAAGAGACATGATCCATGATGACCCTGACTTACCCAAGTACAAGACCTTAAGAAGAGAAAAGGGCTTTTTCTTAAAAGAAGGAGGTAGCTCTAATGTCTTTGAAGAATTAAACTTCCGTGTATTGAGAGGATGTAAGAGTGACATATGGCAAGGAAATGCAGGCGTCCCTAAGAATTTAGAGCAGCGCTGGATGATAGCCAGAAAGAGAGCAGTGACTTCAATCTGGTAACCACAAGTGATTGAATTCTACCAATAACCAAATGAACTTGGAAGAGAAACCTAAGTTCCAAAAAGGTTTGCTGTCTGGCCAACATCTAGATCATAACCTGTGAAACCCTGAAGAAGAACTTTAAGTTGTGCCTAGACTCCTAACCTGTGGAATCCATGAGGTAATAAATAATTGTTGTTTTACACTGCTAAGTGTGTAGCAATTTATTATACCTCAAGAGGAAAGTAACACAGGAGTTATAATGATATTGTGATAGTGTTAAGCAAAAGCAGCCCTTACATAAGGAAATACCTAAACACTAAATGGCATGGTACCTGGCAATTGCTTTAATATAATCTAGTTTGGTAGAATGATGATAGTGGAGATATAGGTGGAATAATGTTGATTTTTTTAATAGTTTTTGGCGCTGTTTATTATGCTCTTTACAAAAGAAGCCTGTTTATAATCCATTTAAGCTGGATTTCTGCATTTTTTTTTCTAAAGTAATGTGCAGTTTGTAGATGCTCCTTGTGAAACCAGATCAATTCATGACTTCTATAATTTTTGTTTCTATCTTGAAAATAGGTACTTAGTAAATATTAACATGGAAACATAAACTTTGGGGGCTTTTAAGCCTCCAAAAGATGTCTTAGTGTAGGCTGGTCCAAGAGAACTTCTCTACCAATACAAAGAAGAGTCTATTTTTGTTCTGGACAATTATATTCATTTAAAAAACATATGTATTTATTTTTATTTAGTTGTTTCTCCTGATTGCTCCCCCCACCTAGGGTGGGAGCACGGGTATTTGAGATGCAGGTGGACTGCCTCAGTATAAGGTAACAGACCCAACCGCTCTTCTACCACGGTGCACCTGTTTTGTTTCTATGTTTTTCCTAGCACAAAAGGAGAAAATATTTGATATCTCTAAACTAAATAAAGATTATACTTAACAGAATTATTCTGTATTTGCTCAGCATTTTGACATGTTTGTCGGTGAATCATATCCTTCAATGTGTTCAACTGAAACAAAATACAAAGGATATGAAATTTCTCACTTATTAAAATTCATATTACATTATGCTTTTTATAGAAAGAATAATTTCTGTAAAAATACTATTTTTAAGGTTTTAGTTGAAAGTTACATTGTTGTTCTAACACTACATCATTGAGGGGGCATAATTCAATTTATTAGTATTTCTCTGGTCCCATGACTGCAGAAGCACTGCCTTTTCGTGTCTAAATAACTGAGCTTAGTTAATTTATGACCATTTCTTAAATTACAGGATATGGTTAATTTCAACACTTTAAGAATGTTTAAAGATAAACAGATTCCTTTAAGATAAATGCAATCTTAAACCAAAGTTCGAATGAAGAGAAACAATATTCTTGCTTTTATTTTTCTACACAGATTTGAAATGATGTTTGCAATCCAGAATTACATAGACATCTTCACTCTACATTTTCTGAAATTTTTTTTATATGAAATTATCCAGAAAATAGTAAAAATAAAATGGTGAATTCTCTCAGCCTTAGCTATTTCTCCTAGTTGCAATGTACTAAAAAGTAAAAGGAAGTCCCAAGACTTCCTTTGTGCTTAGATATGACTGTAAAACTACGCAGGATGTGTTGTGAATGAGATTGACATTATTTTCTGGCTAAAATTCTGTATGTTGCAAAGCAGCCTCTTTTGTTCCATTTTTTTTTAACAAGCATTTATTTTGTACTTTCTGTGTATGAGCCACTTGTAGGCAGTATACTGGGAACAACTCATGAAAAAGATAAATATGCTTCCTACCCTCATGTGCTTCATATTCTACTGAGAGAAAAAAAATAAACCAAGTAAACACCAAACAAATAAAATCAGTGTCTGGTTAGATAAGAATAAAACATTTTAATTAAAGTTATTTTAAATTACCATTTTGATACATATCTGACAAGTAGAGTAAAGATAAAAATTTTGGATGAGGCAAACAAAGAAAAATGATGGATTTAGAAGTTTTAAATAAATGAGAATGAATCATTTAATAAAGAATTAACTTTTCAAATATTTCATTAAAAAATTCTGGCAGAGAAATTTTCCTTCAGTGAGTGTGGTAGTTAATTTTATACGTCAACTCATCTAGGCCACAAGTGCCCAGAGAGTTGATCCAGCATGATTATGGCTATTTGAAAGTTATTGTGGATGATAGTGACATTTAAAACTTTTATAAATAATATTTTATTGACGAAATCTTGCATTATAACTTTTACAAGTTTCAGGGGTACATTGTTATACATCAGCATCAGTATAGACTAAAATTAAAGCAACACTAAAAGTCCAATTATATCCTTCACCGTTATAACTTACCCCTTTACCAGAGTTCCCCCTTCCCTTCTTGTAACCACTAATGCAGTCTTAGAGACTAAAGGTTTATTTTTCTTTATTTAGCTCTTCTGTTTGTTTGGTTTGTCTAGATGCCATATGAGTGAAGTCACACAGTATTTGTTTTTCTTCATCTGATTCATTTTGCTAAGCATAATTCCCTTTAGGTCCTTCCATGTTGTTCCAAATGGTAGAGTTCATCTTTTTAATAGCTGAGTGGTATTCCACTTTATATATATATATATATCACATGTTCACATCTTCTTTATGAATCACCTGTGAGTCCTGACTGTTGTAAAGAATACTTCAATAAACACAGGGTTGCATATATATTTTGTGCTATATAACAAAAGTAGGATAACTAGATCATATGGAGTTTGTTTTTAATTTTCTGAGGAATCTTCATGCTGCTTTCCATAATGACTGTAGCAATTTACATTTCCACCAAGAGTATGAAGGGTTTTGTTCTTCCCACATACTCACTAACATTTGTTTCTTGACTTTTGTGTAATAGCCATTCTCATAGATGTAAACTGTTTTCTCGTTGTTTGCATTTCCATTTCTCTAGTAAAAAGAGATGAATATATTTTCATATTCCTTTGGATCATCTGTATGTCCTCTTTGGAGAAGTATCTCTTCTGATCCTCTGTCCATTTTTTAATAGGGCTGTTTGTGTCTGTTGTTCAGTTTTAAAGTACTTTATGTGTTTGGGATATTAACCCCTTGTCAGATATATGATGTTCAAGTTTCTTCTCCCATTTTTTGTTTTGATGATAGCTTCTTTTGCTCTTCAGAAGCTTTTCAGTTTGATATAGTCCCCTTTATTTATTTTTACTATTTTGCACCATTGCTATCAGAGGCCAGTCCCTCTGAGGCTGTGGTCAAGGAGCACAGTTCCTGTTTTCATCTTTGTATTTTGTGGTTTCAGGTCTCACATCCACACTGTAATGCAGTTTAGATTAGTGTTTATGTACAGCATTAGAAAGTAGTCTAATTTCATTCTTTATCATGTGACTGTCCAGTTTTTCCAACACCAATTATTGAAGACACTGTCCTTGCTCCAGTGTATGCTCTTGACTCCTTTGTCATCAGTTTGTTGTCCATATATGTGTGGGTATATTTCTGGGCTCTGGAGTCTATTTCATAGATTTGTGTGTCTGTTTTTATTCCAGTATTATGCTATTTGGTTACTAGTGCTTTGTAGTGTAGCTTGAAGTCAGGCAATGTGAAACCTTCATTTTGTTATTTCTCAGCATTGTACTTGTTATTTGGGATCTTTTGTAACTCCAAATATATTTCATTATTTTTGTTCTATTTCTATGAAGAATGCCATTGTTATTTTGATACAGATTGCACTGAGTCTATATCTGTTTTTAAATGATATAACTTTTTTCAAAATGTTAACTCTTCCAATCCATGAGTCTGAAATATCTGCTTCTTATTTTTTTAAAAGGAAAGTTGGAAGGAAGAGAGAGGTAGAAGAAGCACTTTAAAAAAAACTAGTTGCTCACATTTGTTTTTCCCCCTAGCCCCAGGTCTTGAACTCAGGACCTTGGGATGTATATGAGACTACTCCCAGGTGTACTAGACTGCTAGGCCACAAGGGAGCACCTGAAATATCTTTACATTTTCTTGTTTCTTCTATTTCAATGATGTCTTATGTTTTTAGTGTATAGGTCTTTCACTTCTTTGGTAAATTTACTCCAAGGTATTTCATATATTTTCATTTCTGTATGAAAATAAGGAACTAGCAGAAAAGGAAGTCAGGAAAAATAGTAGCAATAATAACATAAAAAAGATATTAACATTTAAATCAGTGAACTTTGAGCAGATTGCTCACCATAAGGTGCGTGAACCGCATTCAATCAGTTGAAGGCTTAATAGAAAAAAAAGACTGGTGTTCCTTGTACAAAAGATAATTTTCCCCTCAGTCCATTGTGCTTTATGACTTCATCTGCAACGTTGGGTTTTCCTGATTCTCCAGTATATTGCTTCTGAATTTGAACTGATAACTGTGTGTGTGTGTGTATTCTGTAGATTTTTTACTTGTCTGCCTCCATTATTATGAGTCAATTCCTTGTAATAAATTTTAATATATATCTATCATCTATTTATTTACTATCTATCTGTCCTATTAGTTATGCTTTTCTGGAGAGCCCTGACTAATACAGTAGATTTATCATTTAGTCCAATAATCTTTACTTTAATGAATACCACCAAATGGTAGATATACAGATACTTGGTACCACAATATGCTTTGAAAAGCAGTGCTTAGATAACAATGTTTTAAATATACTTGATACATACTATTACTGTGTTATAATTGAAATATTATATGTTGGGGATATTATATTTTAAAGAAGTTAAAATTAAAATGTTTATTTCATAATAGTCAAAATAATAGTCAATACTTTGAAATCGTCTTCTCAGATGAGCTGATCTGTTAATTTACCCTCTTGCTTTTTTTCTGTATAAGCTTGACATGTAATGTCACTTTTGTTTCAGGGTCCTTGTTATAATGTAAGCAAATTTTATTCTCCTCCAGTTTTTCATCCAACACTAATCTCCTAGTACTATTTTAATGAAGACAACAACAATAAAATTGCATTGAAATCATCTACTATTTCTAAATAATAATTACAGTGTAATATTTTTCCCCTCATATATTTACAGTATATATATTTTATCTTACAGGAAACTCAGAATCATTAAAAAAATTTTCATTGCAATTCTTTTCTTCTCAATACAATCTTCTCTTTGAGATTTTGAACACCACATTCTGATATTTCTCCATTCTCTCTTTTTTATGTAAAGTCGTCATCCTTTCACAACCCAATTAATGTTAGATTTTCTATAAGCCTAAAAAATTTCCTCTTCTCATTCCACTTTATTCTAGAGTCTTTGACTCACAGCCATGACCTAAATTAATCGCTGTTTTTCAACAAGTTCTGAAACTTACTAATGAAATATTCTTTGAACTCTAGAAAACATACCCAACTGATTTCTTTGTTTCAGTGGATCAAACTGAGTATCTTTAAAACTTAATGCTTGATTTTTCTCCCCAAAAAGGTGTTCATGCAGAGTTTCCTACTACACTGCATTTCACCACTGTTCTCAAACAGCCTTGTTGTTAGTTCACCCTTCATTCTTAGTAAAGTAAACACCAAGTCCTATAGATTTTACTCCTGAAATGTCTCTAATTCATTAATTTCTCTTTATGTCAGCATATCATATTATCGGGTATCTTCATCTCAAGTCTCTAATATTATGATAACCTTAATATGAACTATCAAACATATAATTTTATGCCTTTGGGTCCCCAGTGTTTGTTTTCCTTTTTCGATCAGAGATCTTTTTAGTAAAGTCGTTCAGCTGTTTACACTCTTCAGTTGTTATAATGAAGACCAACATGCATAACAAAACTTATAAGCACTGTGGTTTCCAGTAGTGTCTTCATTTAAGAACACGCCTTCCTCTCCTCTAGATAATTGTGTTGTGACCATCTAGTCTACTTATGAGATTCAGCTTCTCTCCAAGACTGACTTCTCCAGATTAGATCCAGAAACAGCCACATTAAGGCTTTTAATACCAAACAAAGCTATATTCATCACTTCAGGTTTTCACCAACAAATTTTGTTTAAATGCATCAAGATCTAAAAATTTCAGATAAAACTCTCACTGTTTTATTCACCAAATATGCTTTAAATCATGACTTAATTTCACTTTTCCTAGTGATTCCTGCAATTCTTTTTCTCTAGTAAAAATTCCACCTCTTTTATAGTACTTTGAACCATTTTTTCCCAAATGTTAAACAAGTTGGAAACTTTGCCTTCATTCCTAATCATCTGTATTTTCACACCATATCTTCCTTTCCTTTATCCATGGGACAATTATTTTTGACAGTCCTAATAAATGCTAGCAACAAAATCAAAACAGTTATCTATAAAAATTATTCAGATATCTTTTGAGAAATCAATTATCAGTGCTTTAGTGATTCATTATAGAAATATAAAATGCAAGAATAAGGCCTTTATATATTAGCCTTTTCAGTATTTAAAATGACTTAATATACTCTTTATTGGCTTTATTTTGTACATAATTCAGTTGCTATTCAGAAAATGTATGTAATTTTCCACACGTGCGCGCGCACACACACACACACATACACATTCTAAGTTATAAAACTAAGATCTAGATTCAGGCCTCTTCTTTCTATAACACCACTCTAACTCAGAACACAAACTAGTTATCTCAAAACTGTATCATACATGGCATGGATTTTGTCTTCCAAAAGGACAATTTGTGGAGTCTGAAGACTTTCTCTAGATCTTTAGTGTTCATTTAGCGTGAACATATGGCAATGACAGAAAATTTGACTCAAAATTTACAAAAAATGTATAGGAGGAAATTTTAGTTAATGAGATATAGGCTAAATGGATCTCATCTCTTTGAGGGAAAAAAATGGCTATCAAGACCTGGTTTGTAATCTCAACCTCAAGAACTATTAAGATATGTCCACAAAGAAATAATTAGGCTTTAATATAAGCAAGAAAGCATTTAATCAAGAATAGGAATTCTGATTCAGTTCCACACCAAGGGAGCAATTCCAAGGTGTATTCCAGCAAGATCAGGGCACAAGGGGGTTTTAAAAGAATCAGGCCAAGATATAGTCTGAGGTTGGATCATTTGGGGTAAAACTTTTAGATTAATACTGAGGTTCACTTGTCTATATCTGATGTGAACAAAAGTCTTCGGACAAAAGTCTACAGTGTGGGAGGAGGGAGCATCTGTTCTCACTATCAGCAGATGATCTTTTTTATTTTTCTTTCCAATAGTCAGTAAGTGACTGAGTCAGGCTATTTAATTTTCACCTAGAAGTCTCAATATGCAAGCTTAGAGATAATATAGTCTTGACGCAAAACAATTTCTAAAAATGATAAATTTGATGTGTCATCTTGATTGGATCTGAGGGTGCTCAGATATTTGGTTAAACTTTATTTCTTGGTGTGCCTCAGATGGTGTTACTGGATGCAATTAGCGTAGAGTTGTTATATTGAGTAAAACAGTTGTGTTCCTTAAGAGGGGTCATCCAGTCTTTTGAAGGACTAGTCAAAATAGGCAGGAAAAAACAAGTGGGGTTGGGGGGAATATTAGTAAACCTACTGTGTTATATGTAAATGTAAAAATATTACGTATACCTCAAAACATGTCATTATCAAAATGCAATATCCCTTCAATAATAATAAATAAAATTAAAAATAATAGGCAGAGAAATAGAGGAATTTACTCTCTCTTTGCCTAACTGCTTTTGAATTGAGACATTAATCTTCTGTTCACCTTGGATTGGACCTTAAATCATTGACTTTCCTATTTCTCGGGCTTTCAGACTCAGACTGAGCTATACCACCAACTCTCCTGGGTCTGCAGACTGTGTGACTTAACTTCTTTAACTGCATGAGAAAATGAGGTTTTTGGAATTTGTTCTCTTCAATGATTAGAATAAAAACATCAATGACTCTGTTCCCAGTAATAAAGAGCACATTGATAATTCATGGAGCAATCTGGCAATAGAGATATGCAAAATATCTCCATTTGGGTACTTCTAATCAACCACTTATAGAAAACTAGGACATGAGTGTGTTTATGATACCTCCAGACACCTTTGAAAAACTAACAACTTTAATGAGGTTGACTGGTTGTGTCTCATGTTCTTAGATAAAGTGGTGAAAAGAAAAGATAAACTCCGATCCAACTACTCAGCTCAAGATCTGCATGAGGTGCACCCTGGTGGAGCAGCAGATAAGTCTATCACCTCTGAAAGAAGCAAGTCACATACCTCTGGATTCAAGTCCCAGGCCTGGGGAAGGAAGCAGCCACTGTGAAGAACTAGATAAAATGAAGATGCTTCTTCCTCCTCTCTCTTCCTGCCTGCCTACTCACCTTCATTCCTACCTGCACCTTTCCTTAAAAAAAAAAAAAAAAAAATTTTATGAATGACCTGAAAGTTTCTATGTATACCCTGAAGGACACTTTTATCTTTTGGAGTCACAGAGTTGAAATTGCTAAAAATCAAGTGCAAAATCTCATGCTACAACTAGTGGAATTAAAATGTAGTTTGAACTCTGGCCTTGCAAAATGTCAACTGCTAAAGTGAGGGACTGGTAAAGAAAGGGATCCTGCAAGTTAGAATGAGGAAAACCATGATAAATCTGGGTACTTTGGGCCCCTAAATTCCAATGAGTCTTTTTGCCAGTGGCAGAGTTTTCCCATGTTCGGTAGGGTAACCTCCACATCCCCAATGGAAGTAGCCTCATTATCTGCGGTGGCATCAGCTTCCCCACCAACAGAAGTATAGGCATTCCCACATATAAGGGAATTGATAATGCATGTTTGAAGAAATGATCATGACCCTCCCTGAGGCAGTTTTACTGTAAGTCACTGCTGATTCTCATGGTTCATCTTTACCATTCTTCTTTGCTTCCAAACCAATAACTAGACCCAAGTACCTGGGCCTCCCTAAGGTGAAGGATAAATTGTGATCCCTAAAGAGATGAATTACACCCCAAAAGGATTATTTCAGTTTCTAATTTATATGAACATAAATCCAGGAGACATATGTGTAAATGAGTACTAAGGATATGAGATAATGATGGAAGAAGCAAAATGTTAGATTAGGCCAAATTTATTATAAAAGTACACTAAACAGAGATTCTGTTTTTAATGTTGTAGCATAGGGTGTGAGAAAAGTTTCTAACAGTTTGCTTGGTCGATTGAAACTCAGACCAAAGGTGAACCGCTGTGAGTATTACAAATGGTGGATCTGTTATAATGTAGAGGAAGGGATTCAAAATCTTAGGGGGAATGGAAAGTTAACTTTGTCTTTTAAGACTTACGCACCAGGTACACCCTGGTGGGGCAGACACTAAGTCAGCAGCTGGGGTGTGAACCATGTGAAGTTCAGAAGACCTGGGCTTGAGACAAAGGTGAACAACCAAAGTAAAGAAATTAATAAAGATGCTTCCCTTCTCCTCTATCTCCATCCATCCCTCCCTTCCTTCTTTTTAGTACCCCTTCCTCTTCTTCCTTCCTCGCTTTAAAAAAAAAAATGATGTACTCATCTGCTATAGGAAGGCCTAGAAGATATAAACTAAACAAAACAGTGAAAAAATTACCTCAGAAAAATTGGTGAAATAAATCCCAGAACCCTTACAAACTATGGTACTCACTGAACTAGGAAACCTAAATGCAATGGCAGCACTTAGATTCCTAACCAACAGATCCAGTGGCAATACTCATCCACCAAAGGCAAGATGATGACTGGTTACCCAAACGGACAAGAGAGTCCAAACAGTAAGATGGCATAGCCGATCATGGTGTTTCCAGAAGTGACATAGTCAGGAAGCTGTCTAAATTTTTTAATATGTATTAACAGAAAGCTGTAGATCAAGTGAAAAAAAAGTCTAACCTGAATTATCAGAGAATCACAGACCCTCAATCAATTCCCAGACTTGTGCAGTTCATAGATCTAGAATCTCTTGAATGAAGAGAAAGCTGAATTCCCTTTAAAAAAGACTCCAGTACTTTACCCAAACTTGATACCGTTAATCATCCTCTCTGCCTTCCCCAAAGACCTATGTATGGGCTTTTGCCTATGTAGCTGTGCATTGGGTAAAAAGGAAAAGTCTGATTTTTCAGAGTACTGGTTAGAGCTCTTCAGATAGATCTCTGAACTAATTTCAATTCAAAAATATTTGTGATTCACTAGCCAAATTAAGGGCTTGCAAGGTCAAGTGATAAATTGAGTTTTAGCTCAAGTTCATCTCACAATGAGTCCAATCGTTTCCACTGCTGTGGTTATTTCCTCAGTCCCAGAATGAGAACAGTCACTGCTTTGGAAAATTGCAAGGTAAGATAAAAAAGAGTTGCAGAAATAAATGCAACCATCAAGGACTTAGAAAGACAGGAGTGGTAATTCTCACAACATCTCAATTTAACTTACCTATTTTTTTGGTGCAGAAGACAGGTGGAACTTGGAGAATGACAATATATTATTTTAACTAAATAACTGACTAGCCCACCTGCAGCTGCTGTACCAGATGTGCTTTCAATGCTTTATCAAGTCAGTATGTCCTCCAGTACCTGAAATTCAACTATTGCTCTGGCAATTATCTTTTTCTCCATTTCCATTTTCCTATGTTATCCCTTTCAGAAATGTGTTAATCTTGAATATATGTGTGTATGCATTATTGTGATGTGTGTATGGGTATGTTTATACTGAGAGAGTTGCTTTTGTTCTTGTTTCAGTAGCCAGCTGAAATCACAGAGGTTTTTTCATTGATTTCATCATCTTTGAGATGATCTTTCTTAACACATGATAATTGCTGTCCTTTTAACAGTATCTTATCTCTTATGACTCTGGAAGGACACTAGTTAGGCATGGCTCTTTTGGGGTGGCAAAGGGACTGAAAAATAACCATTTGAACATTTTTTGTTCTGTGATTCAGACAAGGAACCTCTGTTTAGCAAGTGAGACTATTTGAGCTTGTATTTCTTTTCATACTTGAATTTTCTCCTCCCCATCAGCTGCCACCCTGGGTTTTTTTTTTTTTTTTTTTAAAGCGGAAATATGAGTACATGATATGACTCAGTCACAGTCATTGCTTTCTGCTGTGAGAAAGAACATTTAAAGTTTTGTTTTCAAAAGCAGTGTAACTCTAGTTTGCCACTGCATTTTTAAAACATTTTTGCATTAAAATTAAACCTTTGAAGAGAGATGTTGGTAGATATGAGTCAACCCAACCAGCTGCCTGGCCTTGGAGTAGTGGATGACAGCCAGGCAGGAACAGAGAGGAAGGAGCAAGGTAAGAGCATTTTCAGCTGTTCAGAATGAAGGCTATTTGTTGAAATTATGGAGCATAGTGTCAAACAAAAGTCTTCCAAAATGTGACTTTAATTTTGTGGTTTCATTCATCAAGTTAGAATCTCCATAAATGAAAATTGTAATGAAATTCAGAGTATTGATTGATTAACTCAGGTTCGCTTCACCTTGTCTGAATTGAAAAATGGAGGGGTATTAAACATTCCTAAAACTGTTCAAGATGTTGTCTCTCTTTTGCTAAGTATATGATAAAATTGATACTAGAGAAAATGTCAAATGGCTATACCTAGCCCTTCAACACCCGTAACACACACCTGACTAGATTGTTTTTGGACCCTGTGTGAGCAACGTAAACTTGATATAGAAGTACTTACTAGCAGAAAGATTATCTCCCTATCATACTGTTATCTAAACAATCGCTGGTAACTTAATACCCTTGGTCATATCTCTGGCAATGTCAATTAAGACAAGAAAATGTACTGAACAATCGCCCCAAAACCCAGCAACTTAGAAAACCACTTCATAGCATTGGGTGTATGAAATAGCAAGTTCAGCGTTTACAAGATTCAAACTCACTGACGGCATAGAAAAGAAAGAACAAGTACATGTTTTCTGGATAACTGATACTTGAAGAAAATTAGTAGGAAAAAAGAGGTGATAATTAATAAGGTGATAATTGAATTAATAAATAATAAATTAATAAGGTGATAATTGAAAGGTGATTAAAAACCACTGGAAAGAGCTTGAACTCAAGTTCTGCACTGAGGATCATCCAGCACCCCAAAAAAGTATGAAAATGCAGATATATATTTTGTTTTTGCCTTTCTTTGACCTTTGCTACTTTGGAGATAGATAGGGTCATGTTTCCTACCTAGGAGCAAGCCCTTCATTTGTAGTTCAGGTCAAAACCTTTTTACACTATGAAGTAATTATCCTTTAAAATTTAATTATTTCATCCCCCTCCTGCCTGAATCAGCAGTCTATGCCTCTCAAACTTAAATCATTAAATGCTGCTTGTTGGTATCTTTAAAGAAAAAAAATCCTACCATGACCATTCACCTCATTCCAATGATTTTTAAAGAATTTTATTGCATTGACTTTGTTTTACAAATTAAAATAAACTCATATGTGTAGTTTCCCATATGAGCAGATTCTCCCTTCCTCAAATATATGTCAGCACATCCTGCCCTCCACCGAATCAGTAAGTGTTCCTCAACATTGTCTGGTGGCCTCTGCCCCCACTTATTCCCCACCCCAACCCTCATCACTTTACCTATTGGTAACCTCTGTTCTATTGCAAATGTCCAAGTGTTGGCTTTATGTCATCTGTTCCTTTGTTTTGTCTATTAACATGCCACCTCTGAGAGAGATCATCCAGTATCTTTCTTCGTTTGACTTACTTCACTTAGCATAATCCCCTCCAGATTCAGCCATGTGATTGCAAAGTCGGGATTTCATATCATCTAAGGGCTGTGTTGTATTACATTGTATATATGTACCACATCTTCTTTATCAATTTATCTGACATTGGACACTTAGGTAGATTTCAATTCTTAACTATCGTGGATAGGGCTGCAATAAACATGGGGGTGCATAGTTCTCTGTGAATTAGTGCTATTGTATCTTTAGGGTTCATACCCAGAAGTGGGATGACTCCATCATACGGAATTTCCATCTTCAGCGTTTTGAGGAATCTCCACAGTTTTTCATAGGGGGTACACCAATATGCCCTCCCACCAACAGTATAAAATTGCTCCCTTTTCTCTACATCCTCACCAACAAATGTTGTTTCCACACTTTTAGATAATAGCCAATTTCTCAGGTATAAGATGATATTTCATTATTGTTTTGATTTGCGTTTACTTTACAGACAGCAAGTAGGAACATCTTTTCATGTGCCTGTTGGCCATCTGTATATCGTCTTTGGAAAAAATGTGTCTCCAATTCCTCATGCCACTTTTTTGATTGGATTTTCTTTTTTTTTCTGTTATTGAGTCTTATGAGTTCTTTGTATATGTTGGATATTAAACTCTTGTCATGAAAATGGAAAAAATATCTTCTCCCAGATAGTAGGTTGTCTTTTTGTTTTTGGTGATGTTTTCTTTCACTGTGAAGAAGCTTTTTAGTTTTATGTAGTCCCAGTTGTTTATTTTTCTTTTTGTTTCCCTTGGTGTTAGAGTTGAGTCCCCAAAGACCTCTTTAAGGCTGATGTCATGGAATGTCTTTCCTAGGTTGTCTTTCAAAAATTTTATGATTTCTGGTCTTAAATCCAAGTCTCTAGTCGAGTTAATTTTGTGAATGGTGTTACAGAGTGGTCCAGCTTCTCTCTTTTGCATGGGTCTATTTGGTTTACCCAGCACCACTTATTGAAAAGACTTTCCTTTCTTCATACGCTTTTGATTCCTTTGTCATAGATGAACTGATTATATGTGTGTGAGTCAGTTTCTGACAATTCAGTTCTATTCCTCTGGTCGGTGCCTCTGTTTTTATTCCAGAACCATACTGTTTTGATCACTATTGCTTTGTAGTACATATACAGCTTGATGTCTGGGAGTGTAATCCCTCCAGATGGGTGTTCTTTCATCTCTGGTTGCTTCATCTATTCAAGGTCTTTTGTTGTTCAATATGCATGTTAAGATTTTCTTTTCTATTTCCTGGAAGTAATCCTGTGGGATTTTAATGGGAATTCATTGAATCTGTACATTGCCTTATGTAAGATGGCCATTTTAACAATGTTGATTCTTCCCAGCCATGAGTAGGGGATGTCTTTTCATCTCTTGCATCCTCCTCTATTTCTCTTAAGAAGGACTTGTAGTATTCATTGTACAAGGCTTTTGCCACCTTTGTTAATTATATTCCAATATATTTTATTCTTTTTCCTTCTATTTTAAACAGCGTGGTTTTCATGATTTCATTTTCTTCTAGTGTGTTGTTTGCATATAAGAATGAAAGAGATTTCTGTAAATGATTTTACACTCTCCCACTTCACTGTGTTCATTGATTACTTCTAGTAGTTTTTTCAATATATATAATCATGTCATCATAGAAATAATGATAGTTTTACTTCCTTCATTCCAGTTTGGATTCCTTTTATTTCTATTTCTTGCTTTATTTCTCTGTCTAAGACATCCAGTATGATGTTAAATAGCAGTGGTGAGAGTAGACAGCCTTGCCTTGTTCTTGAACTTAGGGAAAATGCTTTCAATTTTTCACCATTGACTGTGATGTTAGCTGTGGGTTTGTAGCGTATGGCCTTTATTATGTTGAGGTATATATCTTCTATTCCCTTTTATTGTAGGTTTTTCTTTAAATCATACATGAGTGTTGGATCTTGTCAAGAAGTTTCTCCATATCTACTGATATGATTATGTGTGTTTTATTCTCCTTGCTCTTGCTGATATGGTTTATTACATTAATAGATTTTCATATGTTGAACCATTCTTGCATCCATGGGATAATTACCACTTGGTTGTGATGGATGATCTTTCTAATGCCTTGTTGGATTGGGTTTACTAATATTTTGTTGAGAATTTTTGCATTGATGTCCAATAGATTTATTGATCTGTAATTGTATTTCTTAGTGATGTCTCAGCTTTTGGTATCAGTGTGATGTTAGCCTGATAGAAGGTATTTCAGAGTGTTTGCTGTTCTTCAATATTTTGGAAAAATTTGAAAAAAAATAGGTGTTAATTCTTCTCTGAAGTTTTGGTAAAACTCATTAGAAAAGCCATCTGGCCCTGGGCTTTTATTTTTAGAGAGACTTTTGATTACCTTTCAAAGGTAATTGTGGTTGTGATTGTTCTGTTCAGGTTTTCCAATTCTTCCAGGTGCCATCTTATAGACTGTATTTTTCTAAAACTTTGTTCATTTCCTCAAGATTTTCCACTTTGTTGGCACAGAGCTGTTCATAGTAGTCTCTTACGATGTTTTGCATTTCTGTGGTGTCTGTTGAAACATTTCCCCTTTCATTTAAGATTCTAGTTATGAGAATTTTCTCTGTTTTTCTTTGTGAGTCTAGCCAATTGTTTGTCAATTTTGCTTATTTTTTAGTGAACCAGCTTTTGGGTTCATTGACTTTCTCCATTTCTTTCTGTTTTATATTTCATTTGTTGCTGCTGGAATTTTTATTATTTCCTTTATTCTACTGATTTTTGACTTTAATATTTCTTCTTTTTCTACTGTTTTAAATGTAGAGTTAGATTGTCTATTTGTGATTTTTCTTGTTTTTTGAGGTAGGCCTGGATTGCAATGAACTTCCCGCTTTTCCTGCATTCCATAAAGTCTGGTAGCTCATGTCTTCATTCTCATTTGTTTCTATTTTTTAAGCTCCTCTTTGATTTCCTCTTTACCCAAGAGTCATTCAGAGGCACATTGTATAGTCTATAATTAATTTGGTGTCATCCAACTTTTTTTTTTTTGTGGTTGATTTCTAGTTTTAAGCTATTGTGGTCAGAGAAGATGCTTGATATGATGTTACTATTCATTAATTTGTTGAGACATGTTTTGTGTCCCAACATATGATCTATTTTTGTTAATATTCATGCACACTTGAGAAAAAAATGAACTGTATAGTCATTGGATGATGTGTTCAGTGTAAGTCTATTAGACTAAATGTACAAACGATCTTTTAAAGCAGGTGTTTTACTGTTAATTTACCGCCTGGTTGATTTGTCCATCACTGTGAAAGGGGTGTTGACGTCTTCTACTATTATTATGTTGCCTTTGATATAGCTCATCACAATATAATAATATGATATAATAATAGCATAATAATATATAATAATATTTTTCTAATAATACTTGCTTGATATAATTTGATCTTCCACCATCTTGTCTATATATGTTGATAAATGCTATGCTTTCTTACTGGATTGATTAATTGATTAATCATTATGTAATGTCCATCTGTGTCCTTTGTTATGCTTTTTAGTTGGAAGTCTTTTTAATATAATATAAGTATGGCTGGTCTTGCTTTTTTTTTGATTGCCATTTGACTGTAGGATTGTCTTCCAACCATTGACTTTGAGCCTTTGTTTATCTTTTGAAAACAGGTGAGTGTCCTGTGTACAGCAGAAGACTGGTTATGCTTTTTAATGCATTCAAACACACATTTGGGACGTTCAATCCATTTACTTTAGGATGATTTCTGATATGTAACTATTTATTGCCATTTTTTAATATGTCTTCTATGTGTTGTTCCACATAGTGACTTTGTTCTTCTCTTTATCTTCTTAATTGCCTTGGGTGTAATTATTTTTTTATTGATTTTCTTTTTGTTTTTTTCTTTGCTTTTTTCCTGGGAGATGTACTTTGAGGTTATTCTTAAGTTACCAATAAGAACTACATGTTTAATTGAAAGCAGATTAGTCTTATACTCATTTTAACCATCCTCATTTTTATTTTCCTTTCCTCCTCCCCACTTTCTATACTTTGCTTTCTTTGTGTTTTTTAAGAGGGGTTTCATGACACTTTATAAAGCACCCTTTAGTATTTTTTGTAAAGCTGGTTTTGTGGTAATGAATTCCTTTAACTATTCCTTATCAAAAGAACTTTTCACCATTCCTTCCTATCTAAATGATAATCTGCAGGGTATAGTATCCTACATTGAAATCCTTTTCTTTCAGCACTGAATATATCATGCCATTCTTTTCTATAGAGTTTCATTTATAAAATCTACTGACAGTCTTAAAAGGCCTCTTTTTATGTGACTCATTTTTTTCTTAAGATTCTTTCTTTATTGTGTATGTTTTGACATTCTGATGGCAGTGTGTCTAGGTATAGGTTTGTTTGGGTTTCTTTGGAACTCATTGAGCTTCCTAGGTCTGGAGTCTCTTTCGTTCCCTATATTAGAGAAATTCTCAGCTATTGTTTCTTCAAATGCAATTTCTGTTCTCTTTTCTCTCTCTTCTTCTGGGACACCTTTGATGCAAATGTTTCTTTTGATGTCATCCCATAGGTCTCGAATGCTGCCTCCATTTCTTTTCATTCTCTTTTCTCTTTGCTGACTCGCTTGAGTGTATTCCTCTGCCCTATCTTCGAACTCAACTGATTCTATAGAAGGCTTCGCCCACCCTCCTCTTGAGTCCCTCTATCGAGTTCTTTATTTTAGCTATCATGTTCTTCCTTTCTTTGACATCTTGCTTCATTTCTTCTCTTTCTTTTTTGTTGTTCTCTTTTACATCCTCTATTGTTTTCTTGATTCCTTGGAGCATGTTTATCACTGTTGCCCTAAATTCTTCCTCAGGTAGTTTGCATATATCTGTTGTATTCAGATTTTCCTCTGGAGTTAATTGGATCCATCATTTGCATATATTCCTCTGTGTCTTTGCTCTATTTGGCATTCTGTTTATGTTTCTATAAGATAGGTTTCCCTGCAATGATGGCCTTGTTGAGCTATTGACTTGCACCAAATAAGCCTGAATCTTTGTTTGAACACCGGGTATTCTTGAATTTAATGGTATTACCATTGGTTGGATTTGTTGGAGTTCTTAAGTGGACCCTATGCTGGGCCCCAGAGTTCAGTCAATGGGGTTGTAGTTTGTGTAGGGAATGCAGAGTCTTCCCCAACATCCCAGGTCCAAAAGATAATGGCCATCTTTTCACTGGCCCACCATTGACAATCAGACTGCAGTACCACCTCCTACTATAGGGTGGCAGTAGTTGGTGCATTGAATGTTCCTCCCTTTTGCAAGACTCCTTTCTTCCTTTAAGCCTGGAGGTGAATTTCCAGTGAGCAGGTCCTGTGGCTCCTGTGCAATATGGTGGTGGGTGTTGGTCTGAGTGGGTTATGCTCTTACTGACTTCTGGTTATGTGGCATCTAGAGTAATTTCCCTTCAGGGACTCTAGCTCAGACCACCAGGCTGCTGGTCCTCCTTCTACCCTGTGCCAAGACCATCTCCCCTGGCTCCGTGTCCCAGTCATGTTGTGTGACTCTGCTCCTTTTGGAGCTACTCCTGGGAGGGCTTATTCTTCCTGCAGTTCAGCCTCTTTGCCATGTATAAATTCTGAATCTGCAGTCTATCTCTGAACCCTGATGTTTCACCTACCCTTTGTGTCGTGATTGCTGCTACAGTCTTTATAGCCTCTGGACCCGCTTTTCCTCAGAGTTTGTGTCTGGAAAATAGGTGAATTCCTAGTTGCTCTGTGGATTGAGGCGGGACTTGTTCCTACAAGGTCACAATCTGGATCCTGAATCTGTGGCTACTATGTAACCCCACCTAAGTCTTGGCTTGTTCTTCATTCACAGAGCATAAGTTCTCTCATGTGCTGATGTCTCTTCAAACAATCTGATTTCCTTCTGCATTACTCTTTAAAACTAGAAATACCAATATGACTTCCACATGTTCCATGTGAGTTTTATTTAAAAGTTTATTGAAGGAATTTGGCATCGTAACATTAAATAGGTTGATGTATTCATTACTGTAAATCAACATCTATATATAATCCGTTAGGTTCACCAGCACCATTTCAGTTCTTCTTTCACCCTATATATGATACTTAATTTTTTTCTATCTCTGCCGCTACTACCCTTGTTTAAGATATCACCATAATTGTGTGTTCAGTGGTCTAATAGATAAGGCTACCAGACATAGTCCACATGCATCCCAAGGATCGGGGTTCAAGACCTGGGGCCAGGGGAAACAGTCAAGTTGAACAACTAAATAAAGTGGATGTTTCTTCCTCTTCTCTCTTCCTGCCTGCCTGCCTTCTGACACACCTTCACTGCTGCCTGCACCTTTCCTTAAATGAAAAATATATGTCACCATTATGTGACTATTTAGACTTAGAGCCTCCTGAATAGTCTCTCTATCCTTAACTATGGAGAACTTTCAAAAACATAGATCTTGTAATGTCCAGTGCAAACCAAAATAATAAGTGCCTCCTCATTACATTTTTTTAAAAATCAGGTAATTCCTCAGGGCTTTCAGAGTTCAGCATTATGTTACTCCATTCCAGCTAGTCACTGTTCTCTATTTTCTCTGACCTAGTCACCTTTGTTATTCTTTGCTACATTAATTTACATTCTTTCCCAACTCAAGTCCCTTCCTCTTGCTATTCTGTTTGCTTGAGATTATGTTCTTATTTATTCTTCATAGATGGGGTACTGCTAATACTGATGTGTTGGTTTTAATATTTTCAGAGTGGCCCTCATGATTGTCTTATTTAGTCTCTTCCTCTTTATCAATCCAATCACCTTCTTTGTCTTTCTGGTACCGGCTGCAATGAATGGTTAAAAAATATTTTTCATCAGTTTATTGTCAATCTTTTCCACCAAATGTAATTTCCAGGAGGATGAAGATTATATTTTTTTATTAATTTATATTTATGGAAGCTAGTAGATGTTTAATAAACATTTGTTAATGAAAGAGTGAATAAATATATTGCTGGTTTATAAATAAATCATTTCAAATACTATCATTCATGTTTATTGTACAGCATTAAAATTTCTGACAGAAGTAATGTTCAGCTAATGATAAGACTACAGAAATTTGGCAGAAATATACAAATTTAGACTTTCATAAAGATGCTTCTCACATAGTTAAAATAGTTACAGTTTTGTGGCTCAAACATAATGCTGATATTCTTTTTGCTGCCTTCCCCCTCTTTCCTATGATGCTCACAAAAATTACTTTATTATGAATTCTGTAAGAACATTTAATCAATATACCAATTTATTCATGTTTGAAGCAGTTTATTAAGATAATTATTTAAATATATTTAAGATACATTTAAACTGTACTTCTAATTTTGGTTTTAAAAAAGGATGGAACTGTCTAAATAAATATTCATCAGAAGAGGATTAGGATTTTGTAATGGTAAATCACAGAATAGAATATCATCAGCCATTAAATTGTAATGTCAAATTAAACTTATACATGTTGCAGGAATTTTACATGATGCTCTGAATGAACCACCCATAGTTTAGTGACTTAAAACAATAATGTATTGCTCATGGTTCTGTGTTTTAAGAATATGGCCAAGATTCAATGGGAGTGACTCATATCTCCTCTGTGTTATGCCAGTTGGTGTATCTGAGTAGAGACTGAGCATCCAAAATGTCATCCCTCACAGATTTGAGTCATAGTTATTAAATTCAACTGTTTATTCTCCATATTTATTATCTCCCCTGCCCTCACTGCTTTAGATGACATCAGCTCCAGAAGACTAAAAGCACAAATTACAAGGTCTTTTAAAGCATAGACTCTCCTGTCCTAGAGTGCTATTTCTATCACATTCTATTGGTTAGAGTCAACAATCCAATTAATATGCAAATGTCAGGAAATACATCATATTTCTTGAATGACACAGTAGCAAGATCATGTGTCAAAGGAGCAGTGAATACTGGGAGGCATTATTCATTGAGGGTCATTTTTCAGTGTCTATCACACAACAAAGTATTAACTGAAGACATTAGATTACTAACCAATGGGTACATAATGAATATATTCAATTAAAGTTATATGTATTTGAGAGGAAGGTTATATAAGTAAAAGTAAGATTAGAGAGATATATAGATGGGAGGATGTTATCTCAAGTGATAATGTTTATCTCTAAGTATCATAAATATAAATATATTTTAAAGTTCATTTCTTTCATTCATCCACTAAGGAAAAAAATTATTCAACGACAACAAAGAATAACTAATTTGCTAGGTGAAAAAGAATGAGTGTTCTCAATTAGTTTAAAGTCTTTTCAAGTACTTTCTAGAATTTTTAAAATTTTACAAATTCTTACAATAAGGATAAATCATTTAAAATAATATAAAATGATCAAAATGTTTTATTCCAAAAAAAAGTATGTATCATATGTTTTTCCTAAATGGACATAAAAAAAAATTCTTCATCAGAAATGTATTCTGTTCTCCTGACTACAGGTGAGGAAATGTAGAACCAGGAATAAAAAAAAAACCAAAATTCCCTTTGTTTGTGGTAAAAACCTCAATCTTTAATCTTTTGATTGATTATTTTATAGCCTTTTAAATATGCTATCTGTTCTTTAAAATAAACTTGCATTATTTAGAGAGTAGTTCTTTGTAGAAATTTCCAAAGATGCTAGGATGTGCTGATATTTCACCATAAAATAAATATACTGAAGGCCCAGGGGTAGCCCCAGGCCTGAGGAAATGTATGAGCCATACATATGACTCTAGTACTATGGCAGTAAAATCTTTGGTAACACTTGGACTGAGTATATAAATGTCCTGAGAAATTTCAGCCATAAGAATAAAAGCAGGTGCACCCTGGTGGAATAGTGGTTGTCAGCCACCTCCATGTACTCACAGGGACCCAGGTTTCAGTCCCAGGTTCAGGGGTGTTGTGGGGACAACCGATGTGAACAATTAAATTTAAAAAGCTCTAAAATGATTTGCCTTTCACATCCTGCATGCCTGCCTACTTGCCTTCATTACTGTTTGCACTTTTCCTTTAAAAAAAAAGATAAGAGAAAGGAAGATTTTTTGCAACTGACAAACAGAAAAAGTATATCTTGTATCATCTTCTCGTGAAATATCAGAATAAATAAAGGCAAATCGAATCTGTTACATGTGTCTTAATCTACATGTTACATATATGCACATATAAACACATATATATGCTTGTTTTTTAGGTGTTAAGAAAATGAAGATGTGGAAAATAATACCTACATTAATTTTTGTATGCATTGTATGTTTTTTGTATGCATTTGTAGGTTTTTAAAAGTTATTCCCTATTCAAAGAAAAATGAAGGTGAGTTAATCACATCTTTTGTTTTCTTTGCTAATTTTTTTCATGACTTATTATTGTGATCCCTTTTCTTTCTGTCTCAATCATCTTTTCTCATTATTTTCACTCCCTTCTCATTATTCATAATATATTTAATGATTATCAATAAATAAAATGTTATTAATTACATGATATTTATGAGATATTGGGAGATTCAAAAATGATCAAGATAAAATCACTCAGGCTGGTAATCTAACATTCAATTCAAATTCCCATGCTACAGGAATATTTATTTTATTTTTTTCAAGGAAAAATGCAGGCAAGAAGAGGAAGAGGAAGCACCCAATTTATTTTACTTTATTTTATTTATTTACTTATTTATTTATTTTAGCTGTTCACATTTGCTGTTCTCCCAGGCCCTGGATCTTGAACTGGAGACTTTGGGATATATACAGGACAGCTCCCAGGGTCTGTTAGATCTCTAGGCCACCAGTGTTTTTCTTTTGTTATACATGATGCTTGTGTGATTCTTTCATGTCATAACATATAGGAAAGGTTTATTAACTCATTGGAGATTGAAGTTAGAAAACTCTTTATATGAAAAGCAGATAGTATATAATTTAGATTTGTTAGTCATACAAACTCTGTTGCAATACTTGCTTCTGTGTTTGTAGGACAAAAACAGTCAAGGAAGATATATGAACAATTGAGCATGACTATACTTTAATAAAATTGAACATGAAATTTTGATTATTATATAATTTTATGTCAAAAGCTATTATTTCACTTTTAATTATTTTTATTATTTTATTTAAAATGTTTAACAACAGAAATTTATTTTCTAACAGTTCTGGAGGCTGAATAGTTCAAGATCAAAAAGCTATTTGCAGATAGCCACCTTCTTGCTTTGTTCTCATATGAGCTAATGGTTTCTTTCCCTCTTCTTATAAGTGCACTTATAAGGTGTATTGATTAGGACCCTGCCATTGTGACCACTTTAACCTTAGTCATTCCTAAAGTCTCCAAATACAGTCTCCAAGTAGTCGCACTGATGGTTAGGGTTTTAGCATCTGAGTCTTGGGGGCATAAAATGCAGTTTATATCTGTAAACTCTAGGTTATATTTTTAAACTCTGATTTTTGTCTCCAGTAACAGTTTGCAGATCATGGCTGTAGAGTATTCTGTACTATTTATTCATCCTTCTGCTTTTTGATTAGACATTTGGATTGCACCACATTTTGACTAGTGAAATTATCTCACTTTGAACATCCTTATACTTTCAGTCTTTAGTGAATAATGGATATGCTTATAAGAATTTAACCACAGGTAAGTTTTAGTACATAATTTCATAGATAGTAGGTAATCGAACCCAAAGTGTTTGAAAATTCCAGTTGCTCGATGTACTGTCAACACTTTGTTGTCAGTTTGACCTATTTCTTTCCATTCCGATGGGTATCTCTTACTACCTCATTGAGGTTTTAGTTGATATTTTTTATGTTGACCAATACTGTTAAACTCTTTTTTCATATTTGCTGCTCACTTCATCATGATACTTTATGATGGACATGGTCAAATACTTTGTCCATATTTTTGTTAGCTTTTTCTTTGATTCACGAGAGTTATTTAACTTGCAAGATAAAAATCTTCTGTATTTCTATTGCAAATATCTTCTTCCTATATGAAAATTAAATTTATCTTCTGTATGAGGTTTTTCAATGAAATGAAGTTCTTAATTTTTACATACAGTAATTTCCTTTGGCTCTTAATTTTTCCCTATTCATTTTACATAATCTTTAAAACTTTCATTGTATTTCCCAAGAATTAAGATATTTTTAAGAGTCTCTACCATAATGTTTATTGTATTTTATCTAACTTTATGTTTAGAGCTATAAGCTTTTCGAAGTTGATTGCTATAAATGTTAGTTAAGACATTGTAATTGTGATTTTTTTTTTTTCATTCAAATAGTCTTCAATCTGGAACACTTTTTTGAGAAGTTTACTTTATGGGTCACTCCCAATATTATAAATCCTACTAGTTTGAAAAAAATGCATTTTGACTTGTATCCATCATTATGGCATCAGAGTATTTTTATCACCTTAAAAATCCTCTAAACTCCATATATCATCAGCCCCATTCTCTTGAACCACTGATTTCTTTCACTGTCTCCATAGTTTTACTTTTTTCAGAATATCATATAATTGGAATCATATAGTATGTTGAATTTTAAGTCTAGTTTCTTTCATTTAGTAATATACATTTAGAAATACCTTATATTTTCATGGTTTCATAGCTCATTTCTTTTTTGCACTAAATAGTATTTCTTTTTCTGGATTTATCATAGTTATTCTTTTATCCATTCACCTACTGAAGGACCTCTTTGTTGCTTCCAGGTTTTGGCAATTAGGAATAAAAATCTGTTTTCAGGTTTTATTGTGGATGTAAGATTTAAACTCCTCTGAATAAATACCAAGGAATGAGGGTGCTGAATTATACATTCAGAATATATTTAGTTTTGCAAAAAAGTACCATATTTCAAAGTGGCTGTACCGTTAATTTGGATCCTATCAGCAATGAATGAGAATTCCTGTGATCCCACATCTTTGTCAGCACTTGGTGTTGTCAGGGTTCGAGATTTTTTGCTATTCCTTTAAGTATTTCTATATTCTTTAAATTTGCATTGTACTGATACATGGTGTGGGGCATGTTTTCATATGCTTATTTAACATTTGTATATCTACTTTGCTAACATGTTTGCTAAGGCTTTTGGCCCATTTTTTTTTAAATAAGGTTGTATGTCTTTATACAGTCTTATTTAATTATTTGTTTATTTTTATAGTAGATGTGTTTAGCAGATGTGTTTTTTGAAAATACTTTCTCCCTATCTGTGGCTTGTCTTTTTCCCTCTTTTGACATTGCTCCCAGAAAATGCTACAATTTTTTTTATATTTCATTTATCAAAAAATGGCAAAGGTGACTTACAAAAGTGAAGTTACACTGGTTGCTCTAAGACCTTTATGTCACTGATGTTGGAGTTGTGAGGTTTAAGCATGTCTGTTAGGGGGGTGGTGGCCTGGTGGTCTAATACAGTCTGGGAGCAGTCCCACATACATCCCAAAGTCCTAGGTTCAAGACCTGGGGCTGGGGGGAACAGCCAATGTGAACAACATGATAAAAATAAAAGTGCTTCTTCCTCCTCTCTCTTCCTGCCTGCCTACCTCTTCTTGCCTTCAATCCTACTTGCACCTTTCCTTAAAAAAGAAAATTTCTGCTGTGAACTCTAGTAATCTGACTACCTTTGACTCCCAATTTCATCTTTAAAAAAGAAAGAAAGAAAAAGAAAAAGAACGTCCTGTCAAATCCTGACCTGCTGTCATTTAGCCTAATGTGAATTTATCAACTTATTAGATACTAGATATGCAATTTGATGATCATCTTTCATATCACAATCCTTTTTTACTCCAGGATCTTAAAACCAGTGGCACATTATTTCATCTCGATGATCCTTAAAATTCCTCTTATTTCCAGGAAAAAATCCTCATGGTACTCAGAGTTTTTGCCCAGATGATTGGATTAGCTTCCAGAATAAATGTTATCTTTTCACTAAAAATGAAAGTGCCTGGAATACAAGTAGAAACTATTGTTCTACCCAACATGCTGCCCTAACTGTGGTTGATACCAAGGAAGAAATGGTAAGTAATAGAATACACATTCTTTATGAAACATTTTGAGGAGTGGTATTGGGAATTTCAAATGCCATTGCAATTTTTAAAACTTTTCACACTTGCCTGTTTAAAATATGCAGACTATTCAAAGTGTTCATAACATGTCAGGTGAGTTGCATTTGAAAGTCTTCATGGTATTTTGTTTGATAGTGTTGACTTATATCAAGTAATAGACTTTTAAGGAATATAAATAGAAGCGCCTGATAGTAATTGCAAATCTTGAAAAATTATGAGAATTTCCATTCTGTTCTCATTGAGGAAAATTCACCTGACTTCTCAGTCTTGCTTTGCTGTCTGTTTCTGAAGTTTCATGGCTACCTCTATCAGAGCACTGAGAGCACTGCTTACCATAATGCACTAGGTGGGAAATTGAAAGTTTATCCCTAGATCAGCGTGTGAGCTTCCAAAGAGCAGGCACAGTATTTTACTTGAAATTTTATCCTTTGCTGTAGCATGAAGGCAGATTCAACTTAAAAACTTAATGAAGCCTTGTTGAATAAATATTGATTTATGTGGCAAAAAATCCAGTGAGTAAAGAGAATCTCCAAGAATTTTAATAAGGGATTGTGAATCTCTGAATCTCTGTGATTGTGAAGTCTGTTCATTCCCTGAGTCACATATATAGTAAACATGTGCTTTCTTTTTTGTTTACTCACTTTAAAAGTCAAAAGTTACTGTAAGAGGTAAAGTAACTTATTTTAAAGCTTTTGTGAATGGCGTGCAGTTAAGTTTTAAAAATGAAAAGCAGCATAGCACATCAGCAATGTTAAAAGAGAATTGTGTGTTATTTCTACGATGAACAAGGTATATTTATACAATCTGCTTTAAGATTGGTTTCAATTTAAATAAATTTTTTAATGAACCGGGTTGGGACAATTTATAGAGGAAAGTAAGAAAACTAAACTATTTTAGAAGCAACAGGGTACAGAAATATGAACAAATGAGAAAAAGTAGACATGTTAAGAATAGTGCCACAAATTAGAGTGTAAATGCAGACTGAATATAATAGGAAGAGCTTCTATAGTCTTAGAATATTATTACTGAATTTTGCAAGACTTTAAAGCAAGTATTCTGAGAAATCCTTTCCATGGTCTCTTTGGGAAAAAATGGCTAAACTAGCAGCAAGATGGAATACAATGAGTGTTAATAAAATTTTTGAGGGATAGAGTAATAACATGGAAAATAGTGAAAATCATGTGATGTAAAGATCAATGCATAGAAATAATTCGATTTTAATTCAAGAGAAGTCTTTAAACATATCAGAGAAGAAATATTGTACTTTTGGGATCAAGAAAAACCGACTGTCCATCTATTACCATGTTATATTTTGAAGATCATAGGTGAATATTATATGCTACTAATGTGGGAAAAATTTAAGTGGCAGTAGTATGAAGTAAAGTTGTCTATGAAAGAGTGATAAATTAATATATACATGATTTTCAAAGGAGGATTTTTAAAAAATAGTTTAAAGTATCATGTTTATTTAAATTATAAAATCTACCCTTAGAATCAGATAAAGCTTACTTCATGAAATATTTTCCATATTTATTTGGATCTATTTAAAATTACTTTGCATTTCAGCAAGGCATTATAATGGCCTCCGTTTACTGAGTTAATAACAATTAATACTTTTAATTAATTTAAACTCTAAAAAATGTACCTCCCAGTTTCCTGTCACCAAGACCACAACTACTGAACTCATCTGACTTTGCCCCATTATCTAGTAACATATATGCTATTGTTTTCTAATAAAAAATCTTTTCTTGCATTTTTTTGTACCTTTAAACAGACACTTTCTAAAAATGGAATATGAATTGCCCCTATTGTTCTTTTCTCTTTGTATTTATCATGGAATCTGCTAGTCTTATCCAGATCCATCTCTTTTTGTTAAATAAGGATTTCTATTTATTATACATAATTTTTTAATCAGAATTTAAAATTATTTACTTTTCATAAGTAATTTTTAAACATTGTATTACAACATTTTATAAGTTTCAAGTGATTGTCACTATATATCAGCTTGGCTGTAAATTACAAGATCATCACTAAGAGCTACATTCTATCTTTTACCATAGATTTGACCCATTTATTCTATATGAAAATCTTTCATACTCAGATCCTTCTTCCTATAAACTCAAATTTTGCTCTGTATTTGTTATATTTGTTATATTCTCTTTGTCTAGTATAATATTTTCTAAATTTTTGTTCATATAATTTTCCTCTCTATAAATGAAGCCCTTTGAATTCAGTGATGTTTTGTCAATCTGTTCTTTTGTAAACTCAAAATTTATTAGCCTCGTGAATTAAATGTTTTCATATACATTCAAGAAATACAGCACAAATATATTGATATGCCAAGAATTATTCATGTCAGTGACATAGGACTGTAGTGATATGAAATAATAATGTCCTTAGATTTATCATAAAACTGAAACATGAAGTGATACAGTAACAAGTTTATGATTTTCAGTTATCTAGTAGCAAGTAGACTTACTATATATTTATATGCATAATTCTGAAGTAAAACTTGCTCTACTCTGGTAGCAAGATATTGCAACATTTAATAGGAGGGATATGGGAGAAATAGCAGGAATACATTTTTCTTGAATGATGACTTTGGAAGTTGACGTATTTAGCATAAAAATAAAATTTAATAAATTGTAAAGGATTGACTGTATGAGGTGTGTGTATATACATGTGCATGTGTGATAGTTTTGAAAAAGAAGTTGCAGAAAAAATATAGCATTAAACTACACTAGTTGTATAGTGAAGTGGGAAAAAAAATTTACAATAAACATCTGATGATTAGGAAGGTTGTTCAAATTGCTTAACTGCAGATTCTAACTTTCTACTTTATGGTTCAAAAGTCCTGGAGGAATATGTTTTCATGTTGAGTATTTATTAATTTAAAATCGAAAGTATCTTAAAGAAAATGTATCTCATGTCTTTGTTTCATCAAGAAGAAAGCTGAGGGTCAAGGGTTCATATGCTTTTTCATATTTTCATTTTGGTGAAGTCAGTGGTTTTAACATTTGTTGTCTGGTTCCTCACAACTTACAAAGCAAGAGGAATGGGATAGGTAGTTGTGAAAACTGACAAGTAACATGTTGAAATTTATTTTGCCTCTAAAGAAATTTCTTATGAAATACAAATCCACTTTTGATTATTGGATTGGGCTGCAGATGACAAAAAATCAAACAGGAAAATGGGTCTATGGGACATTATTTGACAAATGGTGAGTTTCTTTTTTTCTGGAATTATTTAAGTTTATATAGTTTAATAATTTTTGAGGATATTTTAATTAAAATTTTAGCTTCCTTATTTTGTAAATGTAAATTGCATTGACTTTTTTCCTTTAAAATTTTAAATACATTTTATGGAAGTAAAATCATTTACAACATTATATAAGTTTCAGATCTGCATCATTCTAAGTCAATGACTCTGTATATTACAATAAGTTCACCACTAAAAATTTCATTTTTCATGTTACCTTGCACATGCATGGTTCAAATATAATAGTATTCATAGTGTACATACATTTTATGCAGAAATATTTAACAGTAAATAAACTCACCACTTGAACAAAAACCTGTTCTTTGATCTGCTTCCTGAAACTTGCAAGTACTATATGTTACAAACTACATACATTCTTTTATTCCTCTTTCCTTCTAGAAATGAAGGCTCCTGCAGGATAGTAGAGGTTCTGCCTGCTCTTTTTGTTTTTGTTTTTGGGTTTTTGAGTTGTTTTTTTGTTTTTTGCTAAACAATAAATGTAATATACAACATCAAGAAAAGGAAAATAAAAAATTGTATGGTCATATCCATAGACAAGAAAAGCATTTGACAAGATTCAGCACCCTTTCATGACAAAAAATAGCCAAAATATGAATATAAGACTCATACATCAACATAACAAAATCTGTATATGACAAACCCGCAGTCAGCATCATAAGCAATAATGAAAAAGTGAAAGAATTTTCCCTAAGATTTGGAACAAGACAACGATGCTCATTCTCATTGCTACTATTCAATATGGTCCTGGAAGTCCTGTCCAGAGAAATAAAGTGGGAAAAGAATATTAAATCCAAATTAGAGGAGATAAGACTATAACTATTTGCAGATGACATATTATAACTACAAGACCCCAAAGACACCACCAATACAATTCTAGAAGTAATATATGAAAAGAGCAAAGTGGCAGGATATAAAATCAACACATAAAAATCAGTAACATTCCTATATACAAAAAAAAGTAAATGAAAAGAAATTAGGAAAGAAATCTCATTCACAATAGCACCAAAAAAGATAAAATGCCTAAGATAAAGTTAACAATGGAGGTGAAAGACCTCTACAATAAAAAAATATAACATTTAGGGTGATGATTGATATAAAGCTGTTTAGTGGCATTTTGTAATTTGTCTTCTGTATGTTGTTCCAGATAGTGTCTTTGTTCTTCTTTCTCTTCTTATGGGAGTTGAATGTAGTTGTGTATTGATTAGATTCCCTTTTTGTTTTTCTTCATTGCTTTTTCTCTGGAGATGTATTTTGGGATTACCCTGAAGTCAACATTAACAAATCTGTTTATTTCCTATTTTTATTTGAAGGCAGCTTAGTCTCACACACATTCTAACTATCCACATTTTAGTTCTTTCTCCTTTTTCCCACTTTTTACATTTGTTGTTCTATTGTTTTTGCGTGGGATTTCTTTACACTTCATATAGCATCTTTTAGTATATTTTTGTAGAGCTGTGTCCATGGTGATCCATCCCTTTAGTTTTTTGCTTAGTGGAAAGTCTTTTCTCATTCCTTCAGTTCTGAATAATAATCTCAGTGGGTATAGTATTTTAAGTTGAAAATCCTATTATCTCAATATTTTGAATATATTATGCTATACCTTCCTGGCCTGTAGTTTCAGTTGAGAAATCCTTAGACAATCTTTTGGGGACTCCTTCATATGTGACTCATTTTCCTCTGACTGCTTTTAAGATTCTTTATCTTGTATTTGTAACATTTTGATGGCAATGTGTCTAAGTGTAGGTCTGCTTGATTTTCTTTTATTAGGGATTATTTGAACTCCCTGAATCTGGAGGCTTGCTTCATTCTTCACATTAGGGAAATTTTCAGCTATTATTTCTTCAATAGTTTCTGTCCCCTTTTCTGTCTTTTGTAGGGTATCAATTTGCACTGAGGAAGCCTGGATCTTGGTTTGGCTACTTGGATTTCTTGAGTTCTGTGGCATGATGGCTGAATTTGTTGAAGTTCTTATGTGGGCCCTCTGTTACTGTCTGAAAGTTCAGTCTACAGGGTTAGAGTTTGAGTGGGTGATGCAGAGCTTTCCCCCAGAATCCCAGTTCCCAACTGCAATGATCACCTTGCTGTTGGCCCATAATTGGCAGTCTGCAATTTCACCTCTCCTCACAAGGTAGTGCTAGTGGATAATGTTGACAATTTCTCCCTCTGGAAAACTCCCTTCTTCCTTTAAGACTGAAGGCAGGATTTCTGGTGGCCAGATCCTGTGGTCCACTGGCAGAATGGTGGGAGGAGATAGGAGTAGACAATTCGCATCCCTGCCTTCCATTTATGTTGGCACCTAGTCTAATTTTCTCGCCATGCCTCCCATTCAAATTACCAGGGCTCTGGTGCTCCTTCTACCCTTCATCTAGACCCTCTTTCCCTGCTCCTTGTCCCAGTAGTACTGGTGGGCTCTCTGCTTCTTTTGCAATTTCTGGGAGTGCCATTTCTTCCACAATTCCACCCTCTCTGCCACAGCTGGAATCCTGAGTACGTCTGTAGTTTAGCTCTAAGCCCAGTTATTTTTGCCCACCCTTGCTGTCATGATGGTTGTCCTACAGCTTCTGTGCCTGCTTTTCCTCGGCATTTGTTTCTGAAAAATAGGTGAATAATTCCTAGTTGCTCTGTGGAGAGGACATGAGTCTCACTCCTACCAGGTCACTATGATGACCAGAAGTCTACAGCTTACCATTTTAAGAACTTAGCTTTAACAACATTTTTCTAGATCCCAAGATTGGTGTGCAGTACTAGAAAGATAAATGTGGAAACAATGTGTTATATATTGAGTTTAGTTCCAAGAGTCACTCAGAGAGACAGAATAAAGATAGAAATGTAAATATCTCTTTGTTGGTTATTTTGAAAATAAGCATCTGAGATTCATATACACAGTCCAAAACATTAAAATTTTTCCCAGTCTAACCTATATTCTCTCATTGTATGGTATCTATTCTTCAAGCTTCATGATACCTATTTGCTGATTTCTTTTACAGATTAAGATAAATACATTGTTATTTTAACTTGAATTTTTGTACTGATAGTGTAATTTATACTCACCTTCATATAATACCCCAAATGGCAACTGCTAGCCACCCAGCCACTTATTCATTTATATTATAATTTCTCAGTTGAAACACTACTGATACTTTAGATTGAATATCTCTTTCTTATGAGGAGGGGCTGCTTTCTTATGCATGATAGGATATTAGCAGTATCCCAGACCTCTACTCACTGAACCCTAGTAATTCCTCCCCTCACTTCTCCATTTGTGATAACCTGACATTTTTCTGGATATTGTCAAGTATCCCCAAGTATCCCTTATGGTAACGGGGAAGCAAGGTGAAGGCAAAGTTGACCCCAATTAAAAACCATTGATATTTTGATATGAACTGTGAATGCATGTAAATAATTTAATGCCAGTTTACCAAGTGCAAGCTGTCAGAAGATGGACTCTTAAGGCCCAATTTTGTAAAAATACCTTAATTCAGCACATTTTTTAGGACTCTGAAAAAGTTTTTAAAGGTGTCATTGGCCACGGGTGAAATCACAGAACTATCTAATACATTATGCTTAATCCCTTTTGTAGGTTTAATATGAGAGGGAATGAAGAATGTGTTTACCTCGATGATGCTGGTGTGGCAACAGCTAGATGCTACACAGAAAGAAGATGGATTTGTAGGAAATGAATTACACTAATAAAGTATTTATAATATGAACTTATAACCATGAATAATATGGTTTTAGTATCAGTAACCATTTTTAATTTTCTCCTGTGCTACTTAACTTACAATATTTCACTAATTTAAATTTATGACTTGATAATACACTTTGATAATTACAAATCCAACAGTATTCAATGGTGTGAGAGCAGTCTATTCAATAAATGATATTGGGAAGACTTGACAGCCACATGCAAAAGGTTGAAACCTGATCATTACTTAATACCATACATAATGATCAAAATGTATTAAAGACTTAGATATAAGAACTAAAATTATATAATACAAAGAAGAGAACATAGGCAAACCACTCTTTTTTGAAACAAAGTAAAACACTCCTGAGCATTGGCTTAGGAGAAGTCATTGGGAACTCAACTCCAATGTCAAAGGAAATAAATAGAAAATAAACAAATGGAAAGGTATCAAACTAAAAAGCTACTACTGAAAAATGAAAGGAACTACCACCAAAATAAAAGACATCCTTCTGAATGGGATAAGATATTTGCATATCATGCATACCATACATTTGGGTTAATATCCAAAATCTATAAAGAACTCTTTAAACTCAACAACAGAAAGCAACCTATTTTAAAAAATGGACAGATCTGTTTAGATACGCTTCAGAAAAGACATACTGATAGCCAATGAAAACATGTTCTACTTCTCTGGTTATTAGGGAATAGTAAATCAAAACAAGGAGATATCACCTCACACCTATAGAATGACTAGTATCTAAAAGACTGGAATCAAGTATAGGTAAAGATAGGAGGCAAAGGGAACCTTTACACACTGATGTTGGAATTGTAAAATGGTGCAACCGTTATGGAAAATAGTATGGATAATCCTCAGAAAATTAAAACTAGAAACTTCAGATGATCTCATTATACCATCGCTGAATATTTACCCTAAAAATGGTGCACCTTGATGGGTTTTAATATTGAATATTTATCAATTCAGAATCAAAAATATCTTAAGGAAAATTTTCTACATAGGTAGCACTACTTACTATTTATCTCCATATTTTATCTAATATTTCTGCTATTATAATGATGCAATTTTATTGTCTTTTAAAATTGTTGTTTCTATATAAAAAAGTCACTTTTTTGCATATTTTTCTGTTCAATATCCATTCCAAAAATTTGCAATAATAATGTGTATTCTTTTAAACACTGAAAAACAGAACATAATAAATTATTTTTCCTCTCAGAACTATTATTTATTCCTTGTCTAATTTAAAAAGTGTAGACCTTCTAGGACAATGTTGATGCTGCTCATTACTGACTTGTTTCACATAAGAAAATGTTTTTAACATTTCAACATTATTACTGTTTTATTTAGTTTTTATATGTTTTCTTTTAAGTATAGGCCATTTTTTCTATTCTTTTTTGCTAAGAGATTGTCGGAGGGTAGTTTGAATTTTCTTTATGGTTTGTTTCTTTCATCTATTTTAACATTTTCATAGTTTCTCTTAATTTTTTCTATGTGGTGAATGGTGTACATAATGTTAAAGAGCTTTGTGCTCCTTGATGAAATTCAACTTGGTCAAAAGGTGATGTCTATCATATTGATTCTACATTGATTCCTTCTGATACTTATTTTTTAATATTCCTATATCTAAGTTTATGAGTGTTGTAGGCCTAAAATCTCCCATAAATCACGAGCAATGACGGCTTAAAGAATTCAGTGAATACATGGTTGACAGATGTGTCACTTTACATTTAAACTATAAAATTGTAAATGGCAATTTATAGCTAGAAATTATTATTCTCATTTTTCTGCATGTTTTATCATTGATATAGTGTGACACCTTTGGAAGAATTACTGGAAGAATATTTATGCTAGTGTTGAGAAGGAAGCTACACTTCCCCTACCCTTCTAGGCCCATAGACTGGAAAATACAGTTGACCCTTAAGCAATGGGATGGGAATGAGAACAGATTCCTGTACAATTGATACTCCAAATATAACTTTTGACTTCCCCAAAGCTACTGATAGCCTACTATTGACCTGAAGCTTTACCAATAGCATAAATAATTGATTAACACATAATTTGTATCTGCACATATTAAGCGTTGTATTTTTACAATGAAGTAAACTGGAGAAAAAAGAATTGCTATTCAGAAAATCCCAAGGAAGAGAAAATACATTTATCAAAATGTACTATAATTATTGTTACCATAAGTTTGCATATCATCTGTTTCTAAGATGCTATATATAAATAGACCTGCATAATTCAAACCTGTGCTGTTCAAGGAGCAACTGTATTGAAATTGATATGAGAGATTAGCAAGAGAAAAGGTAAATTTTAATTACTTTCACAAGGGGTCCTTTACAGAGAATTTTTCTTCTGATCATTCTGGTGAGGATATAAAACCTCTAGAAAGGGGGCAATATGTTTAAAAGGGAAAACAGAGCAAAGAACATTGCAATTTGAAGAAAAAATCATTTCACTGGATTTGTCTACACAGGCATCAAAAGCAGAACTTGGAAGACCTTGTATGAGTTAATAAGGTGGTAAGGTGTCAATTACTCCCCCTGACTACCTGAGTGGATTATTTATTTCCTGGTTTTAGATGAATAGATGGTTAGGAAAAAGCAGCATTCTTGAATCTTCTGTCTTCGAATATCTTCCAATTCAAAATAATCATCATACCACTTAGGCATATTCTGTGGAAGACTGTCTTTGGCCCCAAGCATGATGTAGTGATGTAATCAACTTTAAATAAATGGTGCCTGGGAAGACAAACTTCAGGTTGTTTCCATAGAAACAAATTCTTAAGTGCTGTAATGTTGTAACAACAGCATTGCTCTTTTTCTCATTGATGTGAGAAAATGAATTAGCTAGGAATGACACATTTAACAATAATGAAAGCAAAGATGGACACAAAACCTGAATAGGAAGAAATGATATCTAGATTCCATCAAAAAAAATCCCAAAACTTCTTGCGCGCTGATGGGAAAATCAACAAACATTAAACCTTCTCTATTCATTATTCTGAATATTTATTGATAAATCAAAAATAACTCATGGATCATGAAATCTGTAATAATTTTAAGCATGCTATTAGTTTAAACAGTAGCCATGCAAAAAAAAATACTTATCCAGAATCTAGCAGTAGACCTTTACAAGACCAAATATCTATAAAGTAATCATTATGTAGGTTCCTTACAGCGGAAGACAAATTATTATTTATATTTCACTTATAAAATATTTATGCATGTTTAATATGAAAAACTAAATTATATTCCATGTGATAGTAATTTTTATAACTGTTTAGTCATGTATGGGTTTAGTAAAATTTTGCTTCTCCGTTGTGGGTTGAACAATGTTCCCCAAAAGATACGCTGAAGTCCTAAACCCCAGTACCTTAGAATGTGACTATATGTGGAAATAGAGTCTTGGCAAATACATTAGTTAAGATGAGATCACTAGGTTGGGTCCTAATCTCATAATTTTCCCTTACAAGAAGGGGAAATTTGAACTCAATTACAATCATAAAAAGGTTATGTGAAGTAACATGGAAAAGATGGCCATGTGACTGGGCTTATGTATAAATAAGCCAAGAAAATGCCAAGGATTGCCAGCCATCACCAGATACTAGAAGAGGCAATGTGTTATGCCCTAGAACAGTCTGGAAGAGCATGACCCAGCAGACATCATGACCTTGAGCTTCCAGTCTTCAGAACTGTGAGCCAAGACATTTTTGTTGGTTCAAACCACCCTACCCAGTCTGTGGTACTTTGCTACAGCAGTGTTAGCAAACTAATACATTATATCATTGTATCGTCAAGGTCAGCTGTTTTCATTTCTGTGTTCAGTCTTTCTCAGATACAAGCCTGAGCTAAAATTCCCCTTTCAAATTTCAAGACCCTTCTTTTACAATAAGGGACCTATATGCTGTCCGCATCTCAGTACAGTTCAATCTAGTTTTATTTTTCACTCCAAAAATGTACACAAAAACGGCTCTCACTAAACCCCCTCCCTCAATCTCTATTGCTATATCCAGAGGACTTGCTCCTTGTTTTTCTATTTAGTTCTGCTCACTTCATTTGTCATACATTTCAGGAAATATTAATTGAATTCAATTATATCAGATCTCCCTACCATATAATCATAATTACCACACTACTTTTCTTCAGAGTACCTTCAAGTTTTATTCCACTAATATTCATTGAACATCTACTATGTCAGGCATTGCTTTAAATAATAAAGATACAAGAGGATTCCAAACAGAGAAAAGTTTGCCCACATGGTGCTTAAATCCAGATAAGGTGATAGAAAATAAAATAGAACATTTTAAAAGATACAAAGAAAAGCAAATTACTTGGGAAAATGAAGTTTTTTTTTTAATTTACCTGGTTAATTACTAATGTTTATGAATCTGAATAGAACATAAAGGCAGTTCAAACACTGACAAAAATGGTCACTGGCATTCTGCTTAGATTATTACCATATTTAAAAAAAACTATAAACCAGCAAAGGTTTGCAGAGATCAAGGATATATACACATGTCACCTTGAAGAGTTTTTTATCCTCATGACTAGTTCAAGAACAATTCAGACATCAAATATGAAATTATAAACCATTGAATATAATGTAAAACTAGTATCTACAAAAATGAATAAATTAAAAGTTTGATGATGAATTAGCTATTAGAGTAGGCAGGAAGGGGGAAAGAGTTTTTGATGCTTATTTGCATTTCAAAATTCTGAATATCATTAAAATTCTGAATAATATTCCTGAGTATTTATATTAGAATGTAAAGCCAAAAATCATTGATCATTGATTATTCCACCATTTGTTTACTTTTTGAAATCTGGAAAATCCATTTGAAAACACTTATGCAGGTTTCAGAGTAAATTTTATTTGCCTTCATGGCAGCACAACTGTTTTCTTTAGCTGGCCCTTCTAAGAAGAATCTGTGGAAGAGAGGATAAACACATTCTTAATCACATTCATTTGTGTTTTCCACTCATAATCTCTCTTAAATAATAAGGTATTCAAAATCTCAAAGTATTTTAAAATACCTTCACTCCCTAAACATTAATTAGTATAATTTCCCATAACAGTATTATTGTTTGTGATTGTGAGAGCATTCCCAGAGAGTATTGGCAAATGACAGAGCTAAGAACAAATGTGTTTTCGTATTCATGTTCTCATGTTCTTTTCATTGTTCCATTTATTTCATTAGATTAAAATGAAATGAAATCCACATAGACAGTTCACTTAACTTTTTTTGGCTTCTTATATCTAATTGTGCAATGATGATAATAATAATAATCTCATGATATTGTTATAGTTAGGCAAACTGATTTTTTTTAGAACTCATTATACAAACTGATTCATGTAAGTAAATACCTTATTTATTGTGTTATTTATCAATAAATAAATACCATAAATAAAATATAAAAGTTATTTACAAAATACTGAAGTGTTAGAGATACTTTATAAAGATACATTCTAAGGTCAATAATAACAAAATTGTCTTTTAGGAAAAGCTCGCATTTTTGATTCTAATGGAGAACCATCCACCCAATTCCATGTTCTCTTCAGGGAGGTAAAGTTAAGTCCAATCCACATGTAATTTGATTGTTTTAGGTTTTCTTGTATAAAAGTCTAAAAAGTGGGGTGATAAGATACTAAATGAACAGAATATTTTAATAATTCAGGCATACCAAGTAAGAGTTTAGAATTTTTTTAGGCAACAAGCACTTTGCATGATGATTTTTATACAGATTAGCTAATATATCTCTTATACACATTTTATAATATCTTCCATATTATATCCATATGCATACATTTACACCTGAAAATTGAATACAAGTATTCAAATAAAGACTGTCATGAATTAAGTGAAGCACGTGCTTCAAACACAAAATTTAAGAGGTTGCCAAAAACTCAGTAATCAAGATAAATAATAATTGAATGGAGAGTGGGAATAAATTTGAGGAAAACCATTTTTAACTGCAAAGAGGCTAATGCCAAAGCCATGATACTAAACTACTTACCATTTTAAGTTGGTCCTGTATGATTAGCAGATGAGATTTTTTTCCCCAGACAGTACTTAAACTGTCTCTCCAACTTTTCATCTCACTAGAGAACCAGTAACAACTTTTTTGATATTTAAGCCATTCTGATGGGCATAAGACTATAGGGAAGTTGGGAAAACAAATAAAAATTAAATTGCATTTGTATCTCTGATATTTGACAGTGGGAATAATACTTCTAAAGTGTATGAATAGGATTGAAATATGATAAAAATCGCCCACTCACAATAGTGTCCAGACTTAAAAAGTGTCCAAAATATAAATGATAGCTCTTGGGAATTAAGAAAATTAATTTAGTAAGATGAAGCAAAATTTGGATAAAAAGGGATTGTTTAATAACAATCTGCTATTGTCACTGCTATTGTCACTAAAGTAACATGAACTAATTAAGATATATATTACGTTAATGCAACTCAAGAGATTAGATAAAATATCTATACCATTTGCTTAGGTTTTATGTACATGTTAGAATCTCCTTGTGTTATAAGTATAAATCTGTCTCTAATATCTCCCTTTTGATATTAAGTAATATTGAGTCTAACAATTCTTTTCCACCTCTTTTTCATTGCATGTTCAAGTGCTTTGATTTTATTAAATAAAACTGAAATTCAGTTATTCTCCAACTGAAAATATCTAAGAGTTCGGGAATAGCATGAGGGAAAGTAAAGTATATGTACAAATGTAAGTGCAGGCCAATATAACTGTTCAAACTTAAGAACATTAGAATTTCCTTTTTAATTGAGGTTAAAATGCCTGTAAACATGAAATTCACCTTTTATTCATTATAAAGAGCAAATTCCATGGGTTTTAATACAACATATGTGCACACAGATGACTACTATCTAATTCCAGAACATTTTCATCACTTCCAAAATGAAACCCCATAAGCATTAAGAAGTTACTACCTACTCTTCTCATCCTTAATCTTAGCAATCACTATTTCACTTTATATCTCTATGCATTTGGCTTTGATAAACATTTCACATGAAAGATATCATATAATATGTAGTGTTTTGTCTATGTTTTTTTCATGTAGCATAATGTTTGCTTCACCTAGTTGAAGTATGTGTCAATACACCATTCCTTTTTATGACTGAATAACGTTCCTTTGCATGGAAGTGTAGTACATTCTGTTTATCCTTTCATGAGCTGATGGACATTTGATTTGCTTCCAAGTGTTGTCTATTATAAATACTCCCACTATGAAAATTCATGTAACTCTTTTTGTGTAGACACCTCTTGGGTGTACTTAAGCCTGGAATTTCTTGGTCTTATGTTTCTGCAGAATTACCAAACTGTTTCCAAGATTGCTGCACCAGTTTACATTTCTATGAGCAAGATGAGTAATTTCTCCACATTCTCACCAGCTCTTATTATTTTTCTTCAATTATGGTTACCCTAGTGGGTATGGTCTGCCACTGTAGTTTTGACTTCCCATTTTCTTGATATCTAATCTCGTTAAAAACTAATGAAATTTTTATGTGCTTGCTGACCTTTTATATGGTTTATTTGGATAAATGTATCTTTTGCTCATTTTAAAAAATGATCTGCTAGTCTTTTTGTTTTGGGGTTACAATTCTTTTTATGTTATGTATATAAATACCTATTATTTGATACACGATTTTAAAATATTCTTTTCCATTTGGTGTGTTATCTTTTCAATTTCTCGATTATGTTACTTGATGAAGAAAAGCCTTCAATTTTGATGATATGCATTTTATCTATGTTTATTTTTATCACCTGTGCTATCAATATTATCTTTAAAATCATAGTTGGATTTAGGTTATGAAGATTTACATCTATTTTCCCTTGTAAGAGTTTTATAGCTTAACCTTAATCTGTATGTTTGATCCATTTTGATTGTTCTTCTGTATGGTATAAGCTGGATGTTACAATTCATTCTTTGTGTGTAGCTCTCCAGTTGACCTAGTTCCAATTGTTAAAAAGACTGAAGACTGTTCTTTCCATATCGAATGTTTTAGTACCCTTGTCAAAAATTATTTAACCATACATATATGAGCTTTATTCTGGATTCTCAATTCTATTCCCTTGAACTTTTTGTTTATATTAAGGGTAATACCACAGTTTTTATTAATAAAGCTTTGTAGTAAGTTTTGACATTGTAAAATGTGATATTCCAAATTTATTCTTTAAGGTTGTTTTTGTTATTAGGATCCTTTGCAATTCTGTATGAATTTTAGAATACCTTGTCCTTTTCTGGGGAAAAAGGTCATTTGGAATTTTGATAAGAATTTCTCTGAATATAAATCACTTTGGCTATTATCACCATCTTAAATAAATTTCGGTATATACATACAATGAAATATTATTCAGTCATTACAGGAAATGAAGTACTGATTAATCATATAACTTGGATGAATTGTGAAAACATGCTAAGGAAAAATAGACACAAAAGTTTACATCTTATTTGTTTCTATTTATAGAAATCTAAAATAGGAAAATTCATAGAAACAGAAAGCAGATCAGTGTTTTCCAGAGGCTGCATGGAGGAGTAATGAGAGACAATTGCTCATTTGGCATGGATTGTTGTTTGTCTTTTAGTATGGGGAAAGTATTTAAGAACCAGATAGACATGGTTATTGCACATTTATGTGTTCTGAACACCATTACATTTAATTTTAAATGGTTACATTTATGTTTATGAGTATTACCTTAATCAAAACAGAAGAAAAAGCAATATAAAATAAATATCTTGCATTTACACTGATTGAATTGAATGGCATCTACATGATATAGGTTTGACTATCAAAGTTTTCTTACCTCTGAAAAGGTGCTATTACAATACACAACTTAAAGAGGAATGAATTAATCTGTATGTAAAATATTTGATAAAATTACAATATTTCAACTGGTTTAGGACTTGAAGATGTAAAATAGTGAGAGTCCAAAAGAAAAGAGTGTGACTGAACCATAAAAACATAATGTTTTCATCTATCACAAGGAGAAAATCCAAGCTAATATATTACATAAAATACTTTGATAAGTAGTCATGAAATAAATGATTGCATGTCTTTATCACATTTGTTATCGTAGCATGAAACAAACGGCAAAGGCTCAATGAGTGTTTAAAAATTTAACTGAAAGTTAAACTAACAAAAGAAATAATAAAAATAAAAATGAAAAGTTTTCCAAAAGTACGTATGATTAGAATTTCTAAGTTTAAAATAATTTGCCTCTTACAACTGAATTCCAAAAGACTAAAACTAGCGTAAGTCAAAGACCTTGAAAGATACCTGCATCATCTGTAGATCTTGAAGCACAGTGGCCTTCATCTTTAGTATTTATTTTTCTTCTTGTGTCACCATTCACTTTCAAGTTTTTATGCTGAGTGATATTCAAATCATTTCCTTTTTGGCATTTTATTAATATTCCTTGAGAGACTTGAAAAGAGGGTTATTTTTTCAAAATTATTTATTTATATGCTTTCTTAAAATGTATATACATTTCAAAACAGGTAAAATTGAACAATATGATGGATATGTGGATAGTCATTATTTATCATTATACATATATGTTTATGTATTATATACCATATATATTTGTTTTATTAGTTCACATAACTATATGTTTTTTAGGATACTGAATTCTCACCTCTCTCTGTGTGCGTTGCAGCCCACACCCACCACCAGATTTCTAGTTTCCTTTACCACTCCTTATTTATTTTGTTTCAAATTTTTTTCAGGCTAAGAAAAGAATGTAATTTATCACACTAATTGTATATTTCAAAAGAAACCCAGGAGAGTGTAATACATTGCATGTTTTCAAAATAGTTAAGCTTTAAAATGAATATAGTGGAATATATAAAAATTCATAATGTAAGCTTGAGTCACAATTCCTTAATTCAGAAAAGTTAAAACTTGGAATTATCAAGTAAAATAAGGTAACTAAAAAGAAAAAATTCAGCATGATGAAAGTAAAATTCAAAAGTTTTGCATAGTATTATCTCTCCAGACAAAGCAATAACAATAACAATAAAACTAAACAGGAGAAACATTAAGCACAAAGGATTTGGGCATAAAAGATAAATTTGAACGTTGGCTCTGAAACTTGTATACTATATAACCTTAGGCAGATTTCTTAACTTCAGTTTTCTCATCTATAAAATGGGGATAATTATATATATATATATATATTCTAAGTTCTTGAATAGGCTCCACAGAATAATCACAAGCAAAGAAATTGAAGAGGTAATTAAAAAACTCCCTAAAAACAAAAGCTCAGGATCAGATGACTTTTCCAATGACTTTCACCAAACCTTCAGAGAAGAATTAATACCTATTCTACTCAAACTCCTCCAAAATATTGAATAACAATAAACACTCCCAAACACTCTCCATGAGGTCAACATCACACTGATACCAAATGCCGACAAAAACATCACAAAGAAAAAAAATGACAGACCATTATTTCTAATGAACATAGATGAATAGGTCTAATAGACCTGTTTTTCAGTGGGATTTCTTTACTCTTTATATAGCATCTTTTAGTACTTTTTGTAGAACTGTGTCTGTGGTGATAAATTCACTTAATTTTTGTTTATTAGAAAGGTTTTTCTTATTCCTTCAGTTCTGAATGATAATCTTGCAGGGCATAGTATACTGGGATGAAAATTCCTTTCTTTCAGTCTTTTGAATATATCACTTCATCCTCTGCTGGCGTGTAGTGTGTCAGTTAAATCACAGACAGTCTTATGGGGACTCCTTTGTATGTGACCCATTTTTCTCTATGCTTTTAAGATTTTTTTTCTTTATCTTGTATTTTTGACATTTTAATGGCAATGAGTTTAGGTGTAGGTCTGCTTGGGTTTCTTTTATTAGGGACTCTTTGAACTTCCTGCATCTGGAGGCTTGCTTCATACTTCAGGTTAGGGAAGTTCTCAGCTATTGTTCTTCAAATAGTTTCTGCCTCTTTTTCTCTCTCTTCTTCTGGACCCCTCTAATGTGAAAGTTGTTTCTTTTGATGCTATCCCATAGGTCTCAAATGCTGTCCTTATTTCTTTGCATTCTTTTATCTCTTTGCTTGTTTGCTTGAGTACATTCCTCTGCTTTACCTTCTGGCTCACTGATTCTATTGGAAGCTTCATGCATCCTATTCTTGAGTCCCTCTATTGAATTCTTTAGTTGAGCTATTGTGTTCTTTATTTCTTTGACATCATTTTGAGCTGCTTCATTTCTTCTTTTTTGCTGTTCTCTTTTTTTCTCTACTGTTTTCTTGATTGCCATGATATGTTTATCACTGTTGTCCTAAATTCATCCTCAGGTAGTTTGTAGACATCTATATTCAGATTTTCCTCTGGGTTTTTTTTTTTGCATACATCATTCAACGGATGTTTTGTGTCTTTGCTCTGTTTGGCAATGTGTTTATGTTTCTGTGGATTAGATTTTCTTGCAGTGGTGGCCTTTTGTAGGGTATTGATTTGCATTGAGGAAGCTTGGATCTTGGTTTGAATACTTAGATTTCCTGAGTTTTGTGGTGTCACCACTGGTTGGATTTATTGAAGTTCTTATGTGGCCCTCTGTTACTGCCTGAAAATTCAGTTTGTGGGGTTGGAGTTTGTATGGGTGATACAAAGCTTTCCCCCAGCATCTCAGCTCCCAACTGCAATGATCACCTTGCTGTTGGACCCCAAACGGTAATCAGGCTGCAGTTTCATCTACCCCCACAGGTTGTCGATAGTGGGTAGCATTGACTTTCCCTCTGGAAGACTTTCTTTTTCCTTTAAGCCTCAGGGTGGGTTTTCTGCTGGGCAGGTCCTACAGCTCCTGGGGAGTATTGTGTGAGAGGAGTGGAGGTGGAAGATTCCCCTAGCTGCCTTCTGGTTATGGTATTGCCCAGTGTAATTTTCTTGCCAGGCTTTCTGTTCAGATCACAGGGGCACTGGTGCCTCTTCCACCCTGTGCTGATACCCTCTCCCCCGGCTCCATGTCCTGGTTCCATTGTTTGGGCGCTCCCCTGCCTTCAAGATTCCTGGGAGGGTTGGTTCTTCCCAAAGTTCCACCCCTTCCACCATGGTCAGAATCCTGGGTCTGAGTCTACGGTGTCGCTCTGAACCCAGATGTTTTCACCTACCCTTTTTTGTCATGATTGCTGCTGTGTCTCTACAGTCTCTCTACCTTCTTTTCCTCAGAGTTTGGAAAAAAGGTGACTTTCTAGTTGCTCTGTGGTGGGGGAGGGGCAACGTATGTCTCACTCCCACCAGGTCACCATCTTGGCCAGAAGTCAAAAGAGGGTTACTTTTAAATTGGGTAAATATCTTTGAGCAATGTCTCAAAGACATTCATAGACTGAGTCTAATGACTGGAAGAAGTAACTGAAGGTAAAACTAGAAAGTTTCTTTTTACTTTCATGTCTATTTAATGAAAAATTCAAATGTTACACAATGAATGTATGTACAGAACACATATATGTGGAGGATCCATTCTGTACAGGCACTGTTCTAAGGGCTGGTGATAGAGTAGTGAATAAAGCAATGTTCAGCTATTGAAGTTCTAATAGATTTTCCTGTGATTTCTTAATGTTTTGCTGAAAGCTATGATACTGTGTTTAACCCATTTTGTCATGACTATTTGTTTAAAACCTGGTTCTGGCACTCCCTGGGAGAGCAGCATTTGGGTCAATCATCTCCAAAGGACAAGGCCACATACCCTTTGATTCAAGTCTTAGCTCTGGGAGTAAATAACTGGTGTAAACAATTAAAATGGAAATAAAATAAAATGCTTCCTCCTCTCTCTCCCTGCCTTTCTGCCTATTCACTTTCTTTCCTGCCTACACCTTCCCTTAAAAAAAAAAAAACTGATTCTGTTCTTTCCACTAGAATATGAGATTCCTCATTATGATTATTCTTTTTATATTCAAAAATGTGAGGAATTTGTAGTATAAATTTGGGGTATCATAATTGGTTAGAAAAATTCAAGGATAAGTACAGTCTGAGGTACAATATATACACAATTTTAAGAAAAATAGTGAAACTTTGGTTATTGAAGAGTATCTAAGAAAAAAAAGAAAGTTTTCCACATACACACACACACACACACACACACATGCATACATACTTTTCTCCTATTAGTCTGCATGCTGCTTGAGAACGAGATACATGATTTTACTTCATATATCACTGTGGAGTATATATTGTACTTTACACACAGTACTTCCTTATTAAATCTTTGTTAATGTAGTTATTAAGCATAAACAAATGAATGCAAAGTTATAACACAAAAATAAACATTTCTACATTAATGAAGTTTAAGAGCTCACCCAATAGAGTCAGGGAGATCAAAATCAAAACCAGAATACCATTTACTGTTCCAGATATCCCTAATAAGGTTTTATACCAGTGCAACTTCACAGAACAACCTAGAGATTAATCACATAAATTAACTTAGAAAAATAATTTTCAAAAAATCAATTATAATAGAACTGTATATAATATTGAATTCAAAGTTCAACAGCTAATAGACAATCAGAAGTATTATGCCTAAGTTAATTAAAGCTATATATTTTATTTTATTTTACAATAACACTTTAGGTGGTCAGAGCTATAATGGGTTATATCGAATCTTAAGAAATTGCTAATATTTAGCATTATTAACCTGTGAGGAAAAAAGAATTTTAATTGATATTAATAATTCCACACACAGGCACATACATATATATGTGTTTAAATACTTATAAGATACATATGTGATATTTACAAGTCGTTGGACCTATTTCATTTACTAAGGGAGTACTATTACCCACTATTTTAATCCAAAATTTTAGTTAAAATAGAGTCATATACTACTAGAAAATTCAAGTAATATAAAACAAAACAAAATCACTTATGAGTGTCCATACAAAATTCTTAAAATTAGTATTAGTACCCAAAACATGCTATGACCACGCTGGGTTTATTCTAAGACTACAAGGGTTATTTAATAGTAAGAAATCCATTAATATCACAATAGTGCTAGAGGAAAATTTATCATCTCAATGACTACAGAAAATTCAATTGATAATATCCAATACCTTTATGTTAAGAAAAATAAAGTAGCAATTGATGGATACTTGTTCATTTTAAATTTTTTGTCTAATGAACTAGCATCATTTAATTTAGAAACACTGGAAGCTTTCCCAAAAAAGTTTGGAAAAAATTAACTCTGCAATAAATATTAAAGGACAAAAGAATTATGCATCATTATAGCTACAATAAATGTATTAAATATATCATAGAAAAAGAAGTAAATTGAAAGATAGGGGAAATGAGGAGATGTCAAAGTACAAAAACCTCCAGTTATAAGATGAGTAAGTTCTGGGAATCTCTCATAAAAGATGGTGATTATAGTTAACAACATTGTGTTATAGACTTGAAAGTTACTAACAGAGTAGATCTTAAATGTTCTTACTACAAAAATTATTGTATGAGGTGACTGAAATTTTAACTAACCCTATCACAGCAGTAATTTTGCAATATAAAATATATATCCATTCATTACATTGTGCCCCTTAAACTTACACAATGTTTTGTCAGTTATATCTCACTCAAACTTGGGGGAGGGATGATATTTCAAATCTCCATTACTATTTAATATGGTTTGGGAGGTGTCATTCAATGTAATCAGATAAAATAATCCAATTAGAGACTTTAAAAGACTTTATGTGTTTGGTAAAGCTAAAATAATTAATTAAGAAAAAATACTATAATACTACAAATAATAAAGCAATTTAATGGCTAGTCAAAAAAAATTTAACATACTAAAATTTATTGTTTTTATATAACCAATAACCTTAAAAAAATAAAAGTGATGGGAAGTCCCTAACTATGTATAGCTAACAAAATAAAGAACAAACAGAAGAAATCTAGACATAAACTTAACAAGAAGCAACTCAAACCAAGGTGAACACTTAGCTTCCAGGCACCACGGCCATTTTGTGAACTGAGCTTTCTCTCGTCCACTCTTAAGCTTTGCTCACAGTGGTCAACAAAGCTTTGATTTACAAAGCATTGGCCATCACTTCTTTTTGATGATTAAAACCTGAAATTACTGAATGTTTGAATAAGATGTACCTTAAAATTAAGGAGTTCTTTGGTCACCTTCGGTCAATCAGAATAATTGTAAACAGTGTATGTAATTTACACTTATATTCTTTAAAAGTCACACGAAAATCTCAGTACAATATCCCATCTCTTGGACATTTTTTCAACTATGTGGGGGAATTGCAATTCTCTTCTAATGATGTTGAATGTTTTACTTCAAAGTTTGTTCAAACTCAATCTGAGAACTAAACAAACCAATAAGAGAAAAACTGAATAATATGAATGTAAATTTGAACAAACAGAAATGCACCCATATTCCTGAATTGAAGGCTAAGAATCAAAAAGTACATTTCCACACAGTTAATTGATAAAATAGGAAGTCATGCAGAAAACTGTAAAACTACAAGTTGTTTTATTTTTGTTGTTTGTGGTGAGTCTATGAAATTTATTACAACGTTATTTGCAATGACAAGTGAAAACAGCCAAGCACTGAAAAACCTGTAAATATGATATGGTACAATCCTATGGAGACATATTTGAAAAAATTTGAGAAATTATATTGACATTTACATTGTCATACAGAAATCTCCCATTTAGAAATCTGTCCCAGTGATACATTGGCAAAATATGAAAGTACATATGTGTAAGGCTATTCATTGCAACGCTATAATAGGAACATAAAGGAAAAACAAAGAAAACATCATGCGTCCATCACTAGGGAGACTAACTGAATGAACTATGGTATATTCACTTAGTAGAGAAATATTCAGCTATATAAATAGTCAAGGTATATTATATTTGTGTATAATGATTTCCTGTGTGGAATGGAGGAAAAGAACAGGGAGAGGATGGGAATTTATTTTTCAAAATTGGTATCTCTAGAAGTACCACACTATATATTTGACTTTGGAAATATATAAATGTTTTACATAATTATAGTTATATAATATTATATTCATATCATATATTTATAATTTGCATAGTTATAAAATAAGTCCAAAAATACTATCCTTAGAAATAAAATGCAAATATGAATAAAGGAACCTAACAGGGTACTAAATTAATGGCATAACTGTAGGAAGAGGAATTATGTCAAGTGAATTTGAAACTGTTTGACTGTTTAAGCCCAATAGATATAAACTAAGGGTAAAAAAAAAAAAACTTTCAAAAACATTGTAATCTGTTTTTAGTGTTTATATTTTTAGTATAGTGCTTCTGAAAAATGCCTGTGTTGATATAAATATAGATAGATATGGAGGGAAAGGATAGAGACAAAAAGAGCAAAAATGTGAATTCTTATTATTAGCACCAAGGTAAGAAAAAAGATGATAAAGTAGTTATGCAAAATAAGACCCTGTGTAAACACAAGGCTTAGTTTTCAGATTGAGATGTATTGTGTTTTACTCATTCAAGTTTTACTGAATGTTAGTAAAGGGTACAAGACTTAAATATTAGCACATATCACTTAAATATCTAAGTTCTCTAAGTTTTCCTGAGCTCCTTTTCTGCATCAAAACACATTTTGTTTTCTGAATGACACCAACAAACAGTGTGAAAATAATTTGCACAAAGGAGACATTTTGTCATCTTTCAGGTTAACATTTCTACTTTCAAAGCAAATTGTGTAACCTGGTGAAAATATTTTAGTGTTTGACAAATGGAGTCAAATTATTATTAAAATGCCATATTTTATAAATGATAAAGAGCTTAGTGACTGGCATCAACTATTCGTTTCTTAAATTATTTGTTTTAATTCAAAGTGTATATTTCCCAAGAATAGCCTTAAGAAATTATGACATAAAATATTACTTTTAAAGCAAATGACTATTAGTTCCACATGAATAAATAGGACAGAGAGAGAGAGACAGGTTGAAGACAAAGACAGAGGGAAATGTCCAAAAACTGAAACAATCCTTAAACAGAAAAGTACAGAGTATTGGAAACTACTATCAACATTAATATCCATATTATTATTAATCCACATTAAACCCATAACCAGATTAATTCACACCAATGAAAAAGAAGGCCGAATTGCATACCTTTGCATTTTAGTTGGGAACTTTGAATAGAACTTCTTTTTTTTGACTGTATACTCAATGTCATATATATTTCTTCATCTTGCATCTTCACTGCAAATTAATGTATATTTATATTTGTATTTTTAAAGCATGATATATAATAAGAATACAATAATAAATTTGCTATTCATCAGAAGGTCCCCAAATTCTTCACAATTTCATCTATTGGTGAAAACCTCAGAGGAAATTTTTTTGTTTATATCTCATCTCCTACTTAACACATAATTTCTCAACTTTCTACCACATGTTAGATTTAACATTGTGTTTGATTCTTTTAAAAATTTCTCCTGATACATTCATAAAGTTGAAAGAATGGATATTTCCCCCTTTTTAGGGTTAAGTTAAATAGCTGTCTTTTGTTTTAGCCTAAATAAGTGAATTTTCAGTTACACTCCAAAATATGCTGATATTTTTATTTAATATAGTAGCATGCAATTATCTAGCAGTTATTTCCTGATCTTAAAGCAACATTAATTATAAACCATATCGGTGGAAGGAATTAACATAAGACATTCAATAAATACTTATGAGAATCACAGTCTGCTATGATAAAAACATTCGCTATAATAAATCCTCTACTGTCAAATTGGATCACAAAGAAAGGTACATATCGTAGTTACGAATATGACTAATTTACAGAAAGCACCCAAGAAAGTTAATATGAAATAAAGAACAAAATTATGCATGAAAATGTTGATAGTGTTGGCTCTGGAGGTGATGAAAGTGATTTTTATGTTTACTGATTTCTATACTACTTCCCTAGCCAAAGGAAGAAGGTTTATAAAGGAAAGGGGAATATCAACTATGTCAAATTCTTTAGAGAAGTTTATTAAGAAGAAAATTGAATATATAGGAACTAAGACTGTGAAGAGGAGATGGAAGAACTGTCCAGGGAATAATCAGGATGACCTGGACAATATGAGGGAAATGATTTTAAGATTTATCCAGAAGAAAAAAGCAGAAAAGTCAAGATTTCTTTTCCCAAGTGAAAGAATATTGTGTTGTCTCCAACTATCAGATATTAAGTAATAATAATAACACTAACTTCCCAAACTAAAATACAATTACCATCCAGGTCTTAGCTCAATTTTCAAATTTTTGACTAGTCAACTGGACTAACATTGCCAGGTGGATCTGCATAAAGCAACATGAAAGCTAAAACATTCATTCTCACAGTATGTCAGTGACCTGCATGCCACTGCTCCTTGAAATTGCATTGTTTTCCTATGAAGAGGGTATGAAAAGTATTGAGAATATAAACTTAAATCATGATTAACATTTAGCAGTTAGCTAATACAAGAGAAATTAATACAATACAAATTGTATGAAAAGATTTGAATGCTCAAACTACACTCTCTGTGAGGGTACCATCAATATTACTTGCCCAGAAGGGAAAAAAAGGCAGATTTCTCATAAAGCTCAACTGGGTGTGTAATGGACCATTGAAGATGAAGTTTTCACAGCAAGTATCACGGCACCTTTGAATTCAGGGTATACTAAAGGATATATATGGTCCCCACAGTTGCAAGGATTCTGTCTTATTTCTTAGACTTAATATCTGTACAGACTTCTGCAATGTCAAATATTTTCATGAGCCTTAGTATAACTAAAAAGGCAAAGCCTAGAAGAAATCACCTGGAATATTCAGATCATTCTTTCTGACCATCTTTTTTAATATGACCACCCTCCATCTACTCATTCTCTCACTCACTAACATATGCACACTTTAATTCAGTAAATAATTATTGAATGTCTGTTATCTGGCTGGCAATGGTCTATGCATTCAGGATACAGCAATGAATGCAACAAAATTCCTGCTCTCTTGCTGCTTTCATTCTTAAATTTGAATAGAAAGAAACAAGCAATAAACAATAATAACCACAGCTGTATAACCATTCATTTGGTGGGGAAGTACCTTGAAGAAAAATGAAACAAGGTCCAGGGATGGCAGGTAAAAGTTGGTTGTTGCTTGAAATACAGTGTAAGCAGTGAGAGTAGTGTTTCTATGTATATGAAGGAAGAACTCAAAGTCTCATAAATAGTTTACATGCAGTATTTAAGAAAAAGGGAAGAGACAGAAATGACTGGGGATTTTTTTATCTGAGTCTGGCTAGAAAGTATCATTTACTGAGATATTATTTTTAAACCTAGAGAATAACCAGGTATGAAAGGTGTGGAGTAACATGAGAATATGACTCACGCCCCACCTTGAAAGTGGGTCCCAGGCCTAGTCAGCACTGAACATGGACTTCAACGTAACAGATGGACTTTCTGGGATGATAATTGCCTTTGTCTGCACTTACTATACCTGAGATGTCCTGAACTGGAATTTTGCTGTCCTTGGCTACTTGACTATTTCTGCCTGCTCACTACTCTCCCTCTGTTGATATCCTCTTTAAATGAGTCCCCTCCTTGCTAGTGGTGCTGTAGTAGCTTTTCAGTAATCTTACCCACCTCCACCATCAAGAGATGGAAATAGGCCTACTCAGCCATTACAGAGGCAGAGACATATCCGAATGGCCACCATTAGAATCACTTATCGTTGAGTACAATTAAGGCCATGTCCTTGCTGCCTTTGTCTTTTTGTGTCTTCCTCAGTGTATATACTACACAGGGCATTAATCTGCCAAAACATAAGCACCTGCATAACAAAAGGCAAAATTTAAAGATTAATTTTGAAAATTTTGTCAAGATGTGTATTTGACATTGAATTAAAGATGAATAAATAGTTGCTAGACAAATATATGATGCAGAAAAGAAGCCAGGGACAAAAATATAGGTTGTAAGAATAAGAATAGCATTAACCCCGTGGGGCTGAAAGAGATCTTCTAAAAAGCTGATGTAGCTAGAGGATACAGAAGAAAACAAGGAAAGCAAGAATTGTGCAGAGGTGGAGAGGTACACAAATATCAGTGAAGAGAGGAGAGAGGGAGAGAAAGAGAAGAGAGGGCTAATAGGGGTGGGAGGGTGGGAGGGGAGGAAGGAAACAGAAATCTAAAGGGTTCATAACTGTTGACAGGTTAAGTAAGGTGAGAACAGAGATGAGTTTTGCAAAATGAATGTCATGGTGACATTGATAGGAACAGTTTAAGGTGTAATGCTAACTATACAAATCTATTTGGAGCTTTATATACTTTTACAACCAACATTTCAACATGCCTATTTTATTTCCTACTTTGATATATCTATTCGGATGCAAGTATAGTGTAGGCAGAAAAGTGGATTTAATTTGCAGAGGAATAGCCAAATTTTATTAGTCAAGTCTCATAGCAGTGACAAGAGACACTAATTTTACTATCCTCATGATGCAAAGGTGATTAATTCTGCTGTTGTTAAAATAATTATACAATCCTAGTCCACTGTGTGTTCATATAAATATTTTCATAAAAATAATTCATTCCTTCGCTGGATTTTAAGGTACTTTGGGTTCTATATTTATATTCCTTACTAATAATTTCATTCTAACTTCTTTTAAATTAATTCTGTTATGTGCTAATTCAACACATGTTTTGTGTTAGGGTACTAATTAAAGTTAAAAACTGTGACCTTAATTAAGCAATTTTTTTTCAAAACTTGAATAAAATCATATACTTCCAGTACCTCTAAAAATACCCTTGAAACTTATAACTTCTTGTTTCTAAGAAGTTGAGTTGACTTCCTATAAATTAAGTAGCTTTTGTGGTTAAATCAAGAGCAATGTGTAAAGGAAAAAGATGTGTAAGAGTGACATCCTTATTTGACCCAACCCTGTCATTTTAATGAAAAGTAAAAGGTGAGTTTTTCTAAAACATGGCCGTTTTAAAAGTTGTTCCTACATTGAAAGCAAGAGTGTTAAGTTTATTGTCTACAACTGATTTATCATACAACCTCTTTGCAAGATTAATTATTAAACCTCTTCCTTTTATAATTTTATGTAATTGCTTATAATTTTGCTGCTTCATTTATTCAGGCGAAATCATTTATGTTTTCTAAAATTAGACTGTAGATAATCAAGACAAGATTATAGAACTCAGCTTTTCACATCTGATGTTATAACTTTGTGGTTGAAAGCTTGAATAAAGGTATTTCCTATCCTAGTCAACATTTTTAATATTGACTAGTATTTCTGGGTACTAGAAGCTCATTTGTTTTTTATCTAATTACATTAAATTCAGTACATCTACCATTCAAACCAGTTGTTTGGACAATGATAGTAAATATATTTCTACAGATATATAGCTTCAGCTATTGTAGTCATAATTATAAATCTGGTCTTCCAAACAACTCCCTTATTTCTTGGGATAAATCATGTACTCACATAATATGGTCCTGAGAGGCTGTCAGGCAATACCTTTCCCTAAGTTAAAGAGATTAAAAATGGGTAGATGAATCTGGTGATGAGCTCAAATAAGAATCTATGTACTCTGACCTCAATAAATAGAACAATATTTGCTTTTATTTTGTGTGAATAATTTTATGGTTTCTATTGACTATTATAAAGCTTTATGCAAAGCATTCATTTGCATGTTTTTATTGGAGTGTGAAAACATTTCTATAATGAATCATCCCTTCAAATGTCAGATGCATAAGAAGTTGAAGCAGCAGGTATGTCATGATAAAGGCTGTAGAGATATTCTGTATTTGCTCATTCTTTTGTAGTATTGCTCTTTGAGAGTAAAGATTACATTAATTATGCAAAAAATATAGACCAGGGACAAAACTCAACTTTTTGTTAGGATACGGTCTCTCTATTCCTTCAGACTATATTGCAGGTCAGGTTCCTTAGGAAACAGAATATCAAATGGAAGTTTACATTCAGGATGTTAATTATGGAGGTTAAAGTCCATACCTGTGAATGAAAAGGAAAAATAAACTTCTGTCTAGGCAAAGGGAAAATTTGTCCCAACAAAATTTATAGCAGAGAGCATGTTCTAAAAGCAGTCTCAACGGAAAAGCAATGGAACAGGGTTTTGTAAAACTATAGATTATGGGGGAAGGTGATCTAGGGAGGGGTTATGGTAGAGTTGGGGCAGAGAATTAATCTCTGAAATGATCAAAAGTTTTGAGAAATAGTGGAGGGATCTGGGAAGAATGGTTGACACATTTTTCTCTCACATGGTTTTTGTTGAATCTGTCATGTAACAAGGGGCATGCTTTTACTAAAACAATGAAGACAGTTTAGTTAATGACACTGGTATATAGGAAATTGTACATGCTTGGTTCCAGGAAAGTCCCTTAGGGCTTCCAGCTCTCTTCTGGAAGTTAAGTAATCTAATATCCTTGAATCCAAAAAAATGTTCAGTCTTGGTTCCCACAGGCTATTTTACAGGGAGACATATTATGGCTTCTGTATCTTGAAATAAACAAAACTAAAAGACAAGTGTTTATTAGAGAAATTTCTGTTATAAGTAAAGAGGGAAAGCTATCTGTTGCACTTGGGTGTCAGGAAAGGTGGGACCAGATTTTGAACTTGGGTAAATGTCCAGTTTTCCCAGCATCATTTATTGGAAAGATTGTTCTTTCCCTATTGTATTCATATCATTGGCACGTTTGTCAAAAGTTAGTTGGTCCATATAGGTGTGAGTTTCTTTCTGGGCTCTGTATCCTATTCCACTGATCTATGTGTCTGTGTTTAGGTTAATATCATGCTGTTTTAATTATTACAACTTTTTAGTGTACTTTGAAATCAGTGATCATGATGCCTTCTGCCTTTTTCTTCCTCAAATTGCTCTAACTATTCAGGGTATTTTGTAGTCACATACAAATTTTAGGATTGCTGTATTTCTGTGAAAATATCATTGCAATTTTGACAGGGATTGCATCAAATCTGTAGATTTTTTGTGCAGTATGAACATTTTTACAATATTTCTGCTCTATGTCCAAATGTTCCTTTGTGAATATAAAATATAAAGGGAAGTAAGTGTTCTACATTTCACTCAAACTAGTAGTGTCAGCACCAGTAGACTAAGTTTTACATCTATATATGTGTGTATACGTGTACATATATACATGTATGTACATATGCAATGTAAAACCTAAAGCAATACTAATAAATCTCAATACTGATATATATTCAAAAACACCAAAAAATCAAAAGACAATTGTAAAATATTTTCAAGTAGTCAACAGAAAGTCAATACGAAGAAACAGAGAAGCATAAAAATAGAGAATAGACAAATATCAAAAAATAAAGTGGTGGTGCACCTGTGTGGTTCAGGCAACTGAGAGAGCTAAGATTCAGACCATGTAAAACCCAGGGACCCAGATTGAAGACCTGATGCCAGGGAAGAAACCAAAATAAATAAAATGTCAAAGTTAAGCTTTATAATATGAATAATTACATTGAACATATAACCTAAATACATATCTGAAAAATGGAGATTGACAGGTTAGATTAAATAACTTGACCCAAATACACTATAAAATAGAAGTTAATTCTAATTCTAATTTTTTACATTGGTCAACAGTAAAAGTGTGAAAGAATATATATCACTAAAACCTTAATGAAGGAAAAGTAGGGTGGCTATGTTAATATATGAAATAGACATATAAGTGAAAAACACTGTCAATAACAGAGGGGAAAATTATATAATGATAAAATGTTAATTCACCAAGAAGATAGAGTAATCCAAATATGAATGTCATAGAAACAAAACTAAATATATGAGGAAAAACTTAATAGAAATCGAAGTAGATAAAATTACAGTAAAAGGTATTAACATCCCTCTCTCAAAAACTGACAGAATAACTAAATATAATGCAAAAAATAATATAGAGAAACTAAAGAACACCATTACAACAAGATCTAATAGATATTTTTATAATACTCAACCTAGCAAGAGAAGAGAACCCATACTATCCATGTATAATGTGCATCCTTATTTTCCCTCACAAAATTGAACAAAAAAGTATGTGGTATATATGACAAAATATGGTATTTTTTCTTCAAGAGCTTGATGAACATATATTAGGGTAAACCATATTCTGGGCAATAAAACAAGCTTCAATAAATTAAAATGTATGGAAAGTGCAGAGAATTTATACTGATCACAATGGAATTAAATTATAAATCAATGACAAAAGTAGGAACCTCTCCAAATAATTGTAAATTAAATAATAAATTTCTAACTCATCCTTATATCAAATAGAAAGTCATAAAAAATTTAAAGACAGTGAACTGAATTAAAATGAAAATACAACATAGCAATAAATGTGGGACACAATTAAGACAGTGATGAAAGGGAAATTTGTAGCACTGAATACTTTATTCTAAAAGACAGAAACTTTAAAATCAACAATCTAAACCTCCATCTCAAGAAATTAGCAAAAAACAAAATAAACTTATAGAAAGCAGAAACACAAAATAAACAAAAAATTAGAAATCAATGAAATTGAACACAGAAAGACAAGAAACGTTCAATAAAGTTGTTTCCTTCTATAGACCAACAAAATTAACAAGCCTCTATCAGGAGTGAAAGAAAAAAGAAGAGAGGACTCACACATCAGGAATTAAACAGGTATTAGTACACACTCATATATCAATAGCATAATGAAGGAACACAATCAATAACTCTATACATAAAAATATGAATTAATGAAGTGGAGTAACTTAGATGAAATGAACCAATGTCACAAAAAGTACAAACTATGAAAACTCACCAAGAAATCAAAATTAAATAACCTTTTATCTATTTTTAAAATTGAAATTGCTATTAAATACCTCCCAAAAGGTAATCTTCAGAACAAGATATTTTTACTGGCAAATTCTACCAGAGATTTAAAGAATTAACATTGTTCTACACTATCTTTTCTATAGAGGAGGATGGAATACGTCCAATTTTATTTTATGAAACTAGTATGATAATATCTACCAAAACTAGACAAAATATCAAAGATGATTTTTTAATGAAAGAAAGGAGGAGGGAGGGAAAGAGGAAAGAAAGAAGAGGGAGGAAGGGAAGGAAGGAAGGAAGAAAGGGAGGCAGGGAAGGAGGAAGCGGAGGAAGAAGTATTTTTAAGGAGAAAGAAGTATCTTTACTTATTTTAGTTCTTCCCCTTGCCCTTGGGTCTTGAATTGGGTCCATGGGCTTTACATGGTCCACATATCAGCATGTCAGCGACCTGAACCATCAGGGTATGCTTCTCAAAATAATTCTTCACACCCAAAACAAAATGTTTTTTTTAATTGCTCAGTCTAACCTTATCAAAATTTAAAATTTTGAAATTTTTCAAGATTTTTATTAAGAATATGAAAAGACAAGCTCTAGACTCTAAGTAAATACTTGCAAACATATCAAAAAAAAAAAAACAGTACATAGAATATATAAGGAAATTTCACAAACAATAGTAAATAAAAATCCAGTTAAGTTTGGACAAAGAGAACATACAGCTGGCAACTAAGCACATGAAAATATGTTCACCTTTGGCCATTATAGAAATACAAATTGAAACCACAATGTTGCTGTTTATCAGTATGACTTTAAAAGATAGTAGTAACATTAATAATGGCAAAGATGGATAAATTGGATCACTCATAAATCACCTATGGTACAGTCACTGTAAAAGAATTGAGCAATTTCTTAATAAACCAAACACAGTTATCAAACAACCCATTAATTGCACCTCTGGATATTTGTTCCAAAAAATATATATATTTTCAGACTAAGATCTATACACAGATGTACCTAGCAACCAATTTTATTTGTAACAGTCCAAACCGGGAACACCCTTCAATATCCTTCAAAGGGTAAATGATTGAACTATCTGTGGTTCCTTTGTACCATAGAATACTACTCAGCAATAAGGAAGAACAAATGTTTTTGCTCCCAACAACTTGGATCTATCTTTAGAGAATTATGTTGAGTGAAAACAAAACAAAAATATTCTAAAGGTTGCCAACCATGATTCCATTTATAAACCATCCTTGAAATGACACATTTACAGAAATGAAGAATGAGTGTATGGGTACCAGGTCTTAATTACAGAAGTGGGGAAAGATGGGGGCGGGGGAGAGGAATGGATTTGGCTCCAATAGGATTCATGTGGTAATGAATTTGTTCTGTATCTTAATTGTATCAGTACCAATAACCTGTATTGATCAATAGTTTTTCAAAATGTTACTAAATGGGTTCCTGCTGACCAAACATCCATGTGGTGGTATGTTGGGGGTTTGGGTTTTTCCATACCATCAGCAAGTAATTCTTAGGCAGTGGTAGATTCAATTCAACTAATCTCAGTCTTGGCACTTGATCTGTCAAGAGAGAGCATCAGATTATTCAGGCAAAGGGCTCGGTCCTCAAAACTGCACTCCCGACCCCTGTCACAGACTTCAGACACCAATTGCAAGCTCTGGTCCTTGCCTATGCTTCTGACAGCCTGTCTATAAATCAGAAGTTCCCAGTATCCCCTCCTTGGCTTTGATTGATTTGCTAGAGAGGCTCACAGAACTCAGGAACAATTTACTCACTAGATCATTGTTTCATCATAAAGGGATATAACTCAGAAACAAGATGGAAATGATGCATAAGGGAAGATGTTGGGAAAGAGCATAAATCTTCCACACCCTCCCTCTCCAGACATGCCAACCTCCCAGCATCTCCATGCAGAACTCTCTTCCAGAAGCTCTCTTAATCCAGCTTTTTTAAAAAAAAATTTAATGCAGTTTCATTACATAGGCATAACTGATTAATTCATTTGTCGGGATTGCTCCCGGGAACAGGAGAGAGGAAGGGGGCACTGAAGGAGGATGAGAAACTCAGGAGAGAGTGAGATGATAGAAAGCTGGGGTCAGGAGGCCATGAACTGAGAGCCCTGAATACCCTGCCTTCCACCTATTTATTAAGTTCTTACATAGCATTTCTTCAAGTAGCTTACGCAAGCAAGTTTATAGTTACATTGCATTTGCTTATGCAGCCTTTTTCTTTTTAACTACATAAGTGTATCTACCTTATTTTGGCAGGTGAACACTGCCCCAGTGCTTTCCCATGGTGACTCAGGCCCAATGCTCCAGGCCTGGTGTCCCTGATGTTCTGCCAACTCCCACTTCATCCTTGCTCTACTTTTTGCCCCCAACACTCATTGGACATTGACAATGACTCAACATCCAGGATCTTTCCCATTCCCAAAAATAAGTGGGTGAGGGAGTGGGAGGGCTGTTGGTTTCCTTGGCAAACAGCTTCCATCCTTAGGTGCTTCCAAAAGTCATGTTAGTAACATAACCAAAGATATCTTTATCACTCTCAACACTTGGGAAATCCCAAATGTTTGGATGGCTATGAGTCTGGAACTCTGTACAAAGATCAGCCATATAGGATATATACCTTTTGGTCCTTGGAATCAATACTTATTTTTCATAAATCACAATATTTCAGCTGCCATTAAGAGAAATTGGTTAAAACTTAAAGGAATACTTTACAACTATATTTGAATCTACAATTATCTCAGAAATTTTTAGAAAAACTAATCTTAGATGTTGAGAATTCAATCCTAATCTGATGGTTTTTATATCTATTTATCTTTACTATATTATATACTGTATTAACCTCAGTAACTGTTAAGAAGGAAGGAGGAGGAAGAGGAGGAGG